>QEPC01006805.1:2730803-2869741 GCA_003113815.1 Sphenodon punctatus | reverse complement strand
ATTACAAAAGTGAAATGAAACTTAAAGCAATCTAAAAATCCTACTCAACACCTGCTGTTCAGGAACAGTGACTAGCTCAGAAGGTGTTGGGAAGTGGGGAGGCAGATAATTAGTTTCGTTTCTTGCAAGCCTCTCCACTCCTGGTGCCTGGAAGTCTGCTCCTCAGTGACTGACACCTCCCTGTAATGTTTGACCTTCCAGTGAACCTTTTTTTGCCACCCGAACTCATCCAAACACGATCCGAACTGACCGAACTGTTCTGCCATTTCGCCGTTCGGTGTTCGTTTGTTCGGTATGTTCGCGTTCGCGTTCGAGTTCGGTCATCCGAACAGTTTGAGTTCGGGCCGAACTCCGAACTTCCGAACCGTGTTCGCCCATCCCTACCTATCGTGTAATTTCCTGACCACCAGTCCAGCCCATAGGTTACTAAAGCGATCCATCAGCGTCAGTACCAATATAGAAAGGGGAGCAGCCAGGCCAAAATGAAGTCTTAGCCAATATCCAAAAGCCAAGATCCAAATCTGAGCCTCAAGAGTTCGCATCCCACATTCTAGTCTCACAGCACAACTCGGAGCACTATTGGGTATCGCCAAAATAGATCTTAAAAATTTGGTCAGCAGATGCTCCAGATTTTTAATTTTCCCAATTGCCCAATACTGGGCTCCAAAAAATAGTTGGGATGAACATTTCATCCTGTATACTCGAATCACAGTGGTTTCCAGATACCCCCCTCTAGCTCTGAAATAATGGACAATAGACCTCCTGACAAGCCCAGCTTGCCTTGTGGCCATATCTGCATGGGCAGTCCAGGCGCCATTGGATTGGAATATAAGTTCCAGGTATTTATATAACCTGACCTGCTCAAGCTGATGGCCATCTAGAAGCCAATTATAGACTTTTTGCTTAGATGAAAAGACCATTATCTTAGTTTTATCATAGTTTATTTCCAGATAGTTCTGGCTACAGAACTGGCCAAAAGCTGTTAGTTGTCTATGCAAGTCCACCCAGGTTCTAGACATTAAAACCGCATCATCCACGTACAAAAGGGATGCCACTTTAATATTCCCCAACCTAGGGGGATGGTTTGAAGAGGCCGAAATAGTCTCAATCATGTCATTCACATAAAAATTAAATAGAGTAGGGACCAGTACACATTCCTGCTTCACTCCTCTCTCTGTTTGTATCAATCCTGATAAGGAGCCCTCCTGGGTTAATCTAACCTGCAGCGTCATGTTGGTGTATAGCCTCTGAATCAAAAAAAGCAGTCTCTTATCAATAGATGTTATGGCAAATTTCTGCCACAGATGGGCCCTGGAGACCAAGTCAAAGGCTGATCAGAGGTGTTATTGACCTTGTAGCAGTCTCTCTAGACCTAACCAATTGTGTGAAATGGTTTAAGGTGGCATACCAATCAGGCACTGATCATTTCCCTATTACAATGGGCTTGGAGATACTTGCACCCTATAATTTAAGTATAGGGTTTGCTATACAGCCCAAGATGTGGGCAGGAGGGGCGGGATATATATTTTAAATAAATAAATAAATAAATGTTCCAAGACAGACGCAGAGTTAAGTGGGATATAAACTTGGAGACCCAGATGAAGTCTCTTTTCCTCTCTACGGAGGGGAAGAGATGGCTGCAAGGGCTAGTTGAGGCACAGGATATGGAGGAAGTCCATATAGAATGGTATAGAACCCCTTCTAACCAATATTGAAGCAAGTGGTCTTAAGACTATGAAGACTACAAAGATCACCAAAATATCTAGGAACGATTGGTTTGATGATGAATGTTTCCTGTTAAGGAAGAATTTAAGAATTTATTATCGTAGATTCAGAGCTAGTCATGCAGCTGCCAATCATAAGGGGCTGATACAGATTAGAGCTACATATAGAGACCTACTCACAGCCAAAAAAAAAAAGGCATCCATGCGAAATCATGGGATGAGATTGCGACGGCCGTAAAAGAGAAAAACTCTGCTCGCTTCTGGAAAGTGATTAGAGGCATTAGGGAGAGTAGAAAGGAGAATAGTATTACTACAGCTAGAGTTTCTATGGAGGACTGGGAAATTCATTTCTCAAAACTCTATTTCCCGGACCCAGGCCTCTATGATATCCCAGTATCTCTATCTACACTCCCTTCATGGACACCTGTATTGGCAATCAAAGTTGAGGAACTTATTGATAAATTAAAAAGTGGCAAGGCCCCAGGGGCGGACTATATCAGGGCGGCTGTTGGAAGCCACCCCGAGCTGTATTCAGGAGGGGCGGGGTGTAAATTTAGTAAATAAATAAATAGTAAATAAATATCCCCGCCGAATTGCTGAAAACAAACAAGATCTGGTGGGCTCCAGCACTAGCTGCCCTTTTCACAGGAATCAATCAGTCCGGGAGGATGCCAGGAGGCTGGGAACAGGTAGTAGTGGTGCCTATCTACAAAAAAGGGCCTCCTTCTGAAGCAAAAAACTATAGGCCAATTAGTCTCCTTAGCATAGTAAGCAAACTATACGCTAGGTTCTTGTCTGGGAAACTGGAGGACTGGTTGGAGACAAACAAGATATTACGAGATGAACAAAATGGATTCAGACCTGGGCGCTCTACAAACAATCATTGCTTGGTCTTAGAACATCTGAAGAAATATTATAAGACAGGTTTGTTTACAGCATAAGATATTAATGTTGACATCTTATGACCAGCAGCAGGATTCAGAGCACACAAATTAGGAGAGGTCGCTATGTCAGCATGCAAGGAACTAAATGAGATTACCAGGTATTGTCATAATTTGGGAGACTGCATCAGAAGAAGAACACTGAGAAGAGCTGGAAAGGGGAGAGAAGAGAGAAACAAGGGGAAGTTATTGGGGATGAAGACTATGTGCAGGAGCTAGGAAAATCTTTGTTTCCATTTATTATAAAAAGGGATGATAAAGGGACCACAATAATAGCGCAAGAATTTTAGAGAGTTTATGGGTATTTTGTTGTTAAAATTTATTCAGTGGGGCTTAAAAAGCAAGAAAATGAAGAAGTGAAGCTATGAAAAGGAGTAGGAGAGTTCAAAGAAAACATCAAGGGTAATTTATATTGGAATAAATGTTCAGAGATAGGACCAGATTAAAGATACTGACCAGTGTGTATGTGTCTGGTGCTGTACAGTCATGAATTTTGAGACCAGTCCCTGCCCTGAAGGGGCTTACAATATAGGATAGACAAGTGAGGGGAACATAAAGAGAGACTGGGATATTTCCATTTTACAGGTGAGAAACTGAGGCCAAGAGAGAGTGACTTGCCCAAGGCCACCCAGTGAGTTCATGGCTAAGACACGAATTGAACCCTGGTCTCCCAGGTCCACGTCCAACACCTTATCCACTAGACTACACCAGCCCTATATCCACATCTATGACTGTTTCAGAGAGGACATGAATCTGTTCCAATCTTCAGCTACAGAATTAGACTCTGGCTCAAGCTGTAGAGATTTATGGTTGTAATGCAGTGGTTTTGCCTGCAGAACCCCATTTTGAGACTTAAATATAATCCCATGACCCCAAACAGCAAAGTCATGCAAAGTCTACCAAATATCAATTGGGTTTGCAACCTCATCCGTGGATGGCATGATCCACTTGGGGCCATAACCATAGTTCAGGAACCTTTGTTCTGACAGGTCCCTGGTTCCATGCTCAGCATCAACCAATATGGAAGACATCGTGCACTGCTTAGCACTCTAACAGATGACTACTGGGATTGCATAATTGGGCTAGTGGAAATTATGGTCATTAGCAAATTTTAAAATCCCTCTATCCAATAATAATCTCTGATATTTAAAAGAACACTTATTTTATGAGTGGTTGGTTGGTTAATCCTATAGTTTGGGAGTCCTGTATCGAGGCTTGATGATACAGCCCTGTTCTTATTCCAGTCCAAAGAAACAAACAAAAAAAGCCCTGCAATTCAGATCTCATTCAAAGAGTTAAACAAGCATTTGAAGGGGAAAAAGCAACATCAGATAGTCAGACAGATGGGTGGAAGGGCAGAGATAGCCTCATGGCTTGCTTCTTTCCTGAACTGTTACCATGGTAACACATCTAACAGAAATGGAATCCCCTATTTAACAAACTAAGAGATGCACATTGCCCTCCAGTTTATCATAATAGAGACTTGTCTGGGCTCTCTCCTTTTGCACAATTCACAGGTGGAGGACACTGATTACAATAATAAATAATTCGTTCCAAATGTAAATGGACCCCAAACTCTTCCATAACAGGACCTTCCTGGACTCGTTGTGACTGCACTGCAAGCAGGAGCTATCAATGAGAGCTTACATTAAAAGATCAGGCACTGACCTTTGGGATTCTCATTCTGCAATGGCCTTTGTATCTATTTAAAAGGAGTTTCATATAGTATCTGACCTGTACCACTTGAAAAGGGCAAACCAAATGTAACCTTATGGCCATCTGAAGTACAATCACTGCCACTGTGCAGGTGGATAATAAGGGCCTTAGGAATTGGAGACTGAAATTGTAAAACATTCATATAGATGGATCCATATATGAGCTTTCCCATCAGTCTGCTGCGCTGTCCTCCCCGCTGCTGCCGCCAAGCTCAGCTGCCGTGGCCGCCACTGATCCCCCACCATTTCCACCTGCAGGGAGAAAAACAGCAGGAGAGGTGACTCTGGGGGCTGGGGCCACGGGAGCCAGTGCACCTGAGTTGGGTGTCCTGGAGTGACCCCGCGACCCATACCCGGAAGTGACTGGGGGGGGGGCACAAAAGGAGCCGCCTGCGTGGGAGAGGAGAGGGCTTACTGGCTTGACACCTGCTGGAGCCTGCTGCGCTGTCCTCCCCACCACCGCCACCGAGCTCAGCTGCCGCCGCTGCTGATCCCCCACCACTTCCACCTGCGGGGAGAAAAACAGCAGGAGAGGTGACTCGGGGGGGGGGGGGCCACGGGAGCCAGTGCACCTGAGTTGGGTGTCCTGGCGTGACCCCGCGATCCATACCCAGAAGTGACCTCGGGGGGGGCACAAAAGGAGCTGCAGGCCGCGAGCCAAAAGGCCGCAGCCAAAGGGTGCGGCCCTTTGGGGCCCGCAGGGGGCTAGTATGCTGGCAAGTCATTTACATGTTTTAAGGGGAGAGGGGGGTGGGGTGGGAAAGGAGGCATTCCCCCATGGTGAGAGTATGGGGGTTGCCTTGCGGGGTTGGAGAGGGGGGAATATGAGGGAAAGGGTGGGGGGAGAGGGGAGATGCCCCCAGCATGGACCCATGGTGGCAGCATGGGAAGCAATGGGAGACAATGGGTGGGGGGGAGGGGAAGGGGGGTCCGGAGGCAGGGCGAGCAGCCCAGAGGTAGGGGTCAGGATGTAGCAGACGAGGAGGAGGGAGCGGTCATAGGGGTGGTTCTGGGGCAAGGACGGTATGATCCAAGGTGGCCAGTGACTCGCCCTCCAAGGGGACCATGGTACCTGGTGGAGGTCAGGAGGACCATCCCCCCACCAAGGATGAGAGTGGGTCATGGTCCACCTGTAAAAGGCTGATGCTGTTGAACGCAAGGTCTGTAATGAACAAGGCCCCAGTTATTCAGGATCTTATCCTGGATGGGGCAGCAGACCTTGCGTGCATCACGGAAACCTGGCTGGACGAGGGGCTGGACCATTTCTGGCAGACCTTGTGCCAGCCGAGTATGCTGTGCAGCACCAGCCTCACATAGGGGGCCGGGTGTGTGTGTGTGTAGGTGTAGCTATTATTTTCAGGGAGGACTGGCCAGTTAGGAGATATCCAGTCCAGGAGATTCCAGGTGTGGAGGTCCTCCATGTGGTGTTTGATTTGGCTGGGGCAAGCTTGGGGTCTTGCTGGTATACCGGGCCCCTTCCTGTCCGGCGGCATCCCTTGCCGCTCTAGCAGAGCTGGCCTCGGAGGTAGTGTTGAATTCCCCCAGGACCGTGGTCCTTGGGGACTTCATCACTCATGTCGATGCCGGCCTTGTAGGAGCGGAGCGGGAGTTCATGGCCGCCATGGCAACCATGAACTTGTCCCAAGTGGTCAACTGCCCAACTCATGTGGGGGGACATACCCTTGACCTGGTCTTCTGTTCTGGCCTTGAGGTGGGTGATCTGTTAGTGGGGGATGTGAGGATCACGCCCTTGTCATGGACGGACCATTATCTCCTACAGGCCAGCCTCTCAGCGCACCCCCTTCAGAAGGGGAACAGACCAGTTAGGTTGGTCCGCCCTCGGAGACTGATGGAACCGCAGCGGTTCCAGGAGGCTCTGAGCGAGTTAACCCTGGACCCTGACGGCCACTCTGTTGATGTGCTGGTATAGCATTGGAACACCTTGCTGGGGGAGGCCATCAACAGGGTGGCTCTGAGACATCCCCTGCCTCCGTCGTGTCACCGCAGGGCCCCCTGGCTTACAACGGGGCTGCAGTGTATGAAGCAGGTAGGCAGGAGGCTAGAGCGACGCTGGTGTCGGACGCGCTCTGACTCTGACCAATCTCTCCATAGGACCTATTTGCAGTCTTTTGTTGGCGCTGTGAGGACAGCAAAGAATTCCTTCTTTGCTGCTCTCATAGCATCTGCAAGGTCGCATCCAGCGGAGCTGTTTCGCATGGTGCGGGGGCTGGTCAGTCCAGCCTTCCTCCGTCTGGACAGGGACTTGTCCCAGGCCCGCTGTGAGGAGTTTGCCATCTACTTTGCAGACAAGATCGCTCAGATCCAGAGTAACTTTGACACTAGTTGGATGCAGTAGGTGAGGAGCATGAGGTTATGGAGGCACCGTCTGGTCGATCTTTCTGGGAGGAGTTTCAGAAAGTGACACTGGCCGATGCGGTGGATGTCCTGGGGTCTGTTCGAGCCACAAGTTGTGAATTAGATCTGTGCCCGTCCTGGTTGGTGAAAGCCTCCAGAGAGACATTGGGGTCAGTTCTGGCGAGGGTGGTTAATGTGTCCCTTCGACAGGGGAGGTTGTCGCCCCAGTCTCAAGGAGGCTGTGGTGCGCCCCCTGCTGAAGAAGCCTTCGCTGGATGTGAACACACTCGCCAGTTACCGCCCTGTCTTTAATCTTCCCTTTTTAGGGAAGGTTATTGAACGGGCAGTGGCTCTGCAGCTCCAGGTGCATCTGGACAGTATCAGTTTCCTTGACCCTTTTCAGTCTGGGTTCCGCCCCGGCTATGGTACCGAGACAGCGATGGTGGCTTTGGTGGACGATCTCCGCTGGGAGATGGATGCAGGCTGTTTTACATTCTTGATCCTGCTAGGTCTCTTGGCTGCTCTTGATACCGTAGGCCATGGGCTGCTGCTGAGATGGCTGCAAGACCTGGGGGTCTGGACAGGACTGTCCTTGGGTGGTTCCGCTCATTCCTCTCGGGGAGAAGCCAGCGAGTG
Source organism: Sphenodon punctatus (assembly GCA_003113815.1). Lineage (NCBI taxonomy): Eukaryota > Metazoa > Chordata > Lepidosauria > Sphenodontia > Sphenodontidae > Sphenodon > Sphenodon punctatus. Next base: position 2,862,370 of record QEPC01006805.1, on the reverse strand, counting down.
GTGCTGGGAGCTGAAACATCAAGCCCCCGGGCCTTGACCTGTGCGTTCCGCAGGGTTCAATCCTGTCTCCGCTTTTGTTTAATGTGTATATGCAAGCCCTGGGGGAGATCGTGAGAGTTCGGGGTGCAGTGTCACCAATATGCTGATGATACTCAGCTGTACCTGTCTTTTTCAACCGAGCCAGGCCCTGCCATCTCTTGGTTTTCCCAATGTTTGGAGGCTGTGGCGGATTGAATTTAGCAGAGCAGACTGAAGCTCAATCCTGATAAGACGGAGGTGATGGTGGTGGGTAGGGTGAGGGAGGTGCCGGCTCCTCTGGGGGGGTCTGCCCTCCTGTAGCCCAACAGGTTCGGAGTCTGGGGGTGGGTAAGATAGGTTGGGGGTTTGTAGGGGGAGGGGTTTATAGTAAAAGTGGGGAGGATCACTCTTTTTAATTATTTTTATCTTGTGATGTTTTTATGAGTTTTATTGTTGTTTTATCTGTTGTGAGCTGCCCCGGGATGCTGTGGGCACGAGGGGGCGGCCAATAAATGCACAGAAATAAATAAAAATAAAATAAATAATACCCATTTATTAAAATGATTCATTAGCAGGCCATTGCACCTTCAAAATTACTCAAGAAGTAGTGAACACCACAAAGACAAAGAAAGGAAAACAAAGATTGTCCGAATATTCATATAACTGTAGATCACTGCAAACCATACAAACAGAACTGGACCCAAACTTTTTCAGCAGGAATTTTTTTTCAATATTGCCAAAATGACTTAGGAGCCCAAATCACATTTTTTCAAAAGCAACTATGATGCCTAAACCAGTGTGACTTAGGGGAAGATTTTCAAATTATTTATTAATTATTATTATTATAATAAGCATTTATATAGCGCCAGCAATGTACCTGGCACTTTACAAAAAACAAGATAGACATGGTTCCTGCCCGAGAGCTTACAATCTAAAGACAGGGGGAGGGGAGACAGGGAAAGGGGAACAGACAAGGGATGTGACATTCATGAGGATGTGAGAACTCAGGTACACGTTCTTGGCTTGGTTACAGTAAATTGGGAGTTTACAGATAACAGGTGGGGGTCTGGGGATAATCCTGGGTGGGGATGATTAGCAGGAGTTAGGAAGGGTGGAGCGGAAGAGGTGGGTTTTGAGGAGGGACTTGAAGGTGTGGAGGGTGGGGGCAAGGCGGATGAAGGCAGGGAGAGAGTTTCAGGCATGCGGGGCAGCAAGGGAGAAGGGACAAAGGCGTTTGGGGGAGCAGGGGAGGATGAGGGAGGGGATAGAACAGGAGCAGAGTGCTCGAACAAGGGTTCAGAGGGAGATCAGGACAGAGAGGTAGGGGGGAGTGAGGTTGTGAAGGGCTTTGTAAGTGAAGACAAGGAGCTTGTACAGAATATGCTCAGGAAGAGGGAGCCAGTGGAGAAAGGAGAGGAGAGGCTGCACATGGTCAAAGCGACAGGCTAGGTGGATGATCCTGGCAGCAGAGTTTTGAACAGAGATAAGGGAAGAAAGGTGAGAGCGGGAAAGGCCAACAAGGAGGAGGTTATAATAGTCGAGGCGTGAGATAACTGAGGCATGAATGAGAGTTTTGGCAGAAAACGGCAGATCTTAGCAATGTTGTGGAGGGAGAAGTAGGGATGGGCGAACAGATCACAGTTCGGGTTCGGCCGTTCGGTTGCGTTCGGTTCGGCCGTTCGGTTCGGCTACATTCGGTTCGTCCGTTCGGTTAGTTCGCCGGGTTCGGGTTCTGCCGTTCTTCAGGAAATGTTATGGGTGGTTTTTTTGTTTTTAATATGGTTTTTTGTTTTTTTATTGGGTTTTATATGGTTTTCTTTTGTTTTTTATTTGGTTTTTTTGTTTTTATATGGGGTTTTTTATTTTTATTTTAATCTAATATATATATCTATCTACACTAAATCTAACTGCTATTNCCGCCTGAAAGTGGACATCAAACACAGATGGTTAAATAACCCCTTCCCCTAGTCTCACTACAGGAAAATACAAAGTCTAGGGGCAAATCCCCATTGTACCCCATGCCAAAGAGGGAAATAAATCAGGGAGGGGCAAATGCCCCCTTAAGCCCAAAGTGGATGAGGGGCAAATCCTCACTGTGCAAAAGAGGGCAATAAAAGAGAAGGGGGAAATGCCCCCTTACAAGCCAGTCAGGTAAGAAGCAAATCCCCACTGCACTCCATACCCAAAGAGAACAATAAAAGAGAGATGGGCAAATTATGCCCCCTGTAGGGGTGTGCATGTCATTTTCATTATTACAATAACGATAATGAACATTGTTGTTTTCATTATCATTATTGCAATATCAAAAATGACAAATAATAACAACAAAAATAGAAATAAAAATGACATTTTGTTTTTGAAATAAAGGGAGAAACCTTAAAAACATATTTCTGGCTGTATCTTTTTTGTTTCTTATTCAATTCTGATTAAACATGGGGAGGGTGTACCCCCAATTGAGGGCACTATGTGTACCAATTTGTGAAATGATTAGGTAAAGGAAACCGATTTTAGAAGCAATTGCATGTTGTAATTTTCAGAAAAGCTCCATACACATTCATGGCAACAACTACTTTATCTTGCATCCAATTTGCATTACTCCTGGGAATATTATGTCCCTCCATAAGCCTAACACTCCTGCCAATTTTCAGAAAGATTGGATAAAGGGTCCTGCTGGTATAAGACATTAACTTGAAAATACATTTCCAGCTGTATCATTTGTATATTCCATCCTGCTTAAAGGGTATTTGGCAGGAATGTATCACATACCTTCACTGTCATCTCTGCCAAACTACAGAACAACTTGATAAAGGGACCTGATTTATAAGTAATTTATGTTGTCCCTGTGAAGATCATTATTCAGATAAATAGCAGCACATGCAGTGCCAGTCAGAGGCAGGCACCCTGCATGGCAGGGGGAGAGAGAGATTGTAGGAGGGAGGATGTGGAGCAAACTAAAAGGTTGACAGACACATTCACTGGCCAATTACTGCATGCTTCCAGCTTTACAGGACCAATTGGTAGTGGTACAAGGCAGGCATAGGGGGCGGCCCTAAGGTGGGCATAAGGGCATAAAGGACATAACTGGTACTTTGGGGATAGCATCCCAGCAATCAGGGGACATAGTTTACACATCCAGGCTGGTCAATTATCATCACAATCACATCCTGCAGCACTGTGACAGAGGACATAAGAGAATCTCTATGGACTCTTTCCGAAACAGATGCTTCTGACTTTCCAGTAACAAGTGGGGGAGAGATGTTGGGATGGTCACAGCACAGAATGAGGCTATTTGGTTGACCTTTCTGCTGGGCAATTGGCATCACCAACCGATCTTAGACCACAGTGATGTAAGAGAATCCCTGGCATAGGCTCATTCTCTGCATATACTGTGCAGGCATATAAAATTGGGACCCTTTATCACAGCTTTATGATATGTGGCAGACATGATAATGAAATGATAATTAAAGTGTTATATACAGCCCTGCCAAATTTCATGTACACTGGTTGAGCTACAAAGATGTTAGTCAGATATACATTTATATGTTAATTGCTTATACCACCAGGACCCTTTATCCAATACTTCTGAATGTTGACAAAGATAGTAAATATGGGAAGGGGTGTAAACTTGCCAAGTGTCATCTACATTAGATATGAGGCAAAGAAGTTACAGCTAAGAATGTATATGAATGTATATGAAGAATTTTGCAAAATAAAATAATTCATTTGCTTCTAAAATTGGATTCCTTTACTCAATCCTTGTGACATTTGGTGCACTTAATGCTTTCCATTGGAAGTATATGCAGCCCAGGTTTCAGCCACATATAATGAAAAACAACAAAATTACAGCCAAAATGAAAGTCAAAATGATTCAATTCAATGATTCAATTGCTTCTAAAATTAGATTCCTTTACACAATCCTTGTGAAATTTGGTACACTTAATGCCTTCCATTGGAGGTATATTTAGCCCACGTTTCAGCCACATATAGTGAAAAACAATAAAGTTACAGCTGAAAATGTGTTTTCCATTGAAACCAATGAAAATGAAAGCCAAAACGAAATGGGGGGGGGGCTGAAGCCTCCTGAGCCCCCCCCCTCCCCCCCCCCCTGAATCCACCCATGAGCGTGGGGGACAGGGAGGATGGAGACCCCGTCAATGGCAATTGACAGGGAAGAGGGAGAGGAAGGATTGGGAGGGAAGATAAGGAGTTCAGTTTTCGCCATGCTCAGTTTGAGTTGGTGTTGAGACATCCAGGTGGAGTGATCATAGAGACAGTTGGTGAGACGAGCTTGAACGGAGGGGGAGAGGGAAGGAGTGGAGAGAGAGAGTTGCATGTCATCAGCTTATAGGTGGTATTGGAACCCATGGGAGGCAATGAGTTTGCCTAGGGATAGGGTATAGATAGAGAAGAAGGCCAAGGACAGAGCCTTGAGGAACCCCGGCCAAGAGGGGTAGGGAGGAGGAGGGGGAGGTGTTAGGAAGATACAAATTGAAGGAGCGATCAGAAAGGTAGGAGGAGAACCAGTCAAGGACAGAGTCCCAGAATCCAAGGGAGTGAAGTGATTCAAGCATGAGCGAGTGGTCAACAGTGTCAAAGACAGCAGAGAGATCAAGGAGAACAAGTATGGAGTAAAGGCAGTTGGATCGTAAGAAGATCACTGGTGATCTTAGCAAGAGCGGTTTCAGTGGAGCGAAGGGGGTGGAAGCCAGATTGGAGGGGGTCAAGGGAGGAGTTGGCAGAGAGGAGGTCGAGGCAACAGGAGTAGACAACCCGTTCAAGGAGTTTGGAAGCAGAAGGGAGGAGCGAGACAGGATGGTAATTAGAGGGTTCAGAGGGATCCAGAGTGGACATTTTGAGGATGTGGGAGACAGTAGCATGTTTAAAGGCAGAGGAGAAGGAACCAGTAGAGAGGGAGAGGTTGATGATGTGCAGGAGGGGAGGAGCGATGGTAGAAACCATGGAGGTCAGGAGGCAGGAAGGAATGGGGTCCAGGGGCAAGTGGAGGGGTTGGAGGAGGAGAGCAGGGAGGAGATTTCCTCAAGGGAGGCGGGAGGGAAGGAGGACAGGAGAGGTGGGGGGGAGGAGATAGAGGGGGTGGGAGAGAACTTGGAAGCGATTTCCAGGCAGATCTTGTCAATCTTAGAGGTGAAGAAGAGAGCAAGATCCTGAGGTGAGAGAGAAGAGGGAGGAGGAGAACAGGGGGGGTTGAGAAGGGAGTCAAAGGTGGAAAGGAGGTGGCAAGGGTCCCAGAAGCAGGACTCAACGTTGGAGGCGTAGTACTGCTGTCTAGAGAGGGAGATAGCAGAATTGAATGATGGGAGGCAGAATTTGAAGTCGAAGAAGTCAACGTGGTAGTGGGATTTGAAGGAGAGGGTGGCAGGGGTGACAGAGTCGGTGGGGGAGATCTAGGTTTCAGTAAGGGCAAGAAGGTGAAGATATGAAGATATAAGCTATGAAGATGCTCACTGGCGAAAAGTTGGAGACAAAATAGTTCAGATGCTATCTTTTACTGGACCAACTTCTGCTGGTACAAATATGCAAGCTTTCGAGCCACATGACTCTTAATCACAGCACTCCTATTCCCGGATAAAGACTGTGGCTCAAAAGCTTGCATATTTGCACCAAGAGTAATTCGTCCAATAAAAGATAGCATCTGAACTATTTTGTCTCTATCTATTACTTTTGGGATCAACCCAGCAAACAGACTCTGGTTAAAAAAAAAAAGAAAAAGAAAACTAAGAGTTTATTTCCATGGTGCAGGAAGGAAGGTGGGCTAAGATCCCGCTGGCCCAAAGGTGGTGTCCCTGTAACCTGGAAAAGGTGGAAGATTTGGCTCGTGTGCTATGGGAATGTCCCTTCTATAAAAAAGAGAGGAGGAGATGGTTGACATCTTTCAAAAAGAAAAATTTGGGGAGGACGGTATCTGAGAAAACTGCACTCATACTGTATGATACATCAATAGATACACTGACTGTACTAACAAGATTTGTATGTGCAGCGCAGGGGGAAAGAAGGAAATCTGTATGAAACAAAATGAGTTTATTGTGTTCTGTGGTTAGGATTTGAATATAAGATAACCCTTGATATTATGAATTGGGTATGCCTGTTAAGGTTTGCCTACATGTATGTTCTATGAGCAAAATGGTGAAACAAAAGCCAGTGGAATATAAATTGGATAGGGATTAAGTTCGGCTGGGCAAGTCTTAGTGAAGCAAGGTATTTTGGTTTTTCCTTCTTCTTAGTTGAATATTGTAATAGTAAAACATGTTTGAGGTTTTGGCAGTGATGTTTGATAATTTAGTAAGTGTTTAAAAAAAAAAAAAAAAGACTTCTAAAATTATATTTGGTTCAGTAGGAATTTTCAAAAAATGGCAGGAATGTTGCATAGAGCTGTTTCAGAAGACTAAAAATTTCCCTTCTACATCCTGCCCCCTAATAAGAAATCCATTGGAACCAAAGGTGCAAAGTGCGGTACAAAAATTAAAGAAAAGTAGTTGGAGTGGACAGCATTCCTACTGAGGAGATGAAGAGATGGCTGTGCATTTGCTGAAAGTCATACTGGGTAAAATATGGTGGGCAGTGTCACAAGGAGATACTGGACTACAGGTCTAACAAATATGTAAAAGTAAAGGTTAAACATGTATGTAATGTAAAAGCTGAGAACTGGAAACTCACTTCATGCAATCATGTAATGTAAAAGCAGAGAGCTGGAAACTCACTTCATGCAATGTAGAGAGACAAAGATATGCCGAATGTGTATTCAGAAAAGCCTAGCACCTCTAAAACCAGACAGGGATCATTCAGTTGCAAATGAAGCTTTTCCTGCCTACGTGAGGTGGAGCACAGAGTCCCCAGGCGGGAAAGTCAAACAAAGAACTTGGATGCGTATAAAAGAGGGGAGATCTTTTTCCCTAAAGCTCAGTTTTGGAGAAGAAACTTTGCTGGCTAACCAGCTGAAGGACAAACGACCCAGCCTTACTACATCTGGCTGAGAATGGACTTTCTGTAGGGTAAGATTTTAACCAGGGACGTACTCAAAACAGACTAGAATTATGTTATTTACTTTTGTTTTATTTGCCACTCTGCGTTCAAACTATCTTTGTTTATGTAATCAATAAACTTTCTTCTTTACTAAGAAGTCTCACGTTGGGGAATACAATCTGAGATCTTGTACCCTTAAGCACTTGCGAATCTAGAGGGAGAGAGAGTCTGGGAATGGGAAATCTCTGGAGCTTGGGTGACAGAAGTGTAGTTCCCCTTGCAGGACTGAATCAGCTAGAGAGAGAGAACTGATTCAGGTAGGTTGCAAGTGAGGGAAACTGAGTCACCTAACCCAGAAATGTGGGGTAGTGGGACCCCAACCCTGTGACAGGCAGACCTATGGTCAATGGGATGAACAAAGTCAGAACTGATTGCAAATCCCAAAGTAAGTAAAATCATAGGTCATAATGGTGGCTATTTCCAGATCAGTCATGCCTCAATGTTGCTTGAAGAGGCTGGAGGCAGAACTGATGATGCAACAGAATCAAAGAGCTGGAAGGAATCCCTAGGGTTAAGCAGGATCCAGCAAACTTGCACCATCCCTGACATATTTTTGTCTAAACTATTTCTAAAGCCTATCAATGACAGGGGTCTCCACAACAGTGCCGAAATGAACAGCAGATTCTGTATTTGTGAATACCATTCACATTTTTTTACAGCACTCCAAGTATTCAAATGAATATTCTCACCCAAATGAATATTCACATATTCATCAACACATTTTTTTCAGATATTTTTGTTTGGTTATTCAACTATTTGACAGAATACCTAAAATTAAATGCTCCCCTCCCCCCCTAAAAAACCCAACCCCACAACTAGGTCATCTTTGTTGCTCTCTTCTGAGGCCTCTTCAGCTTATAAGTATCCTTCTTAAAGAAAGGAGCCCAAAACTGGTTGCACTATTCTAGATAAGGCCTGAACAGAGCCAAGTCGAGAGGAACATGCACTTACCGGCACACCCCCCAATGAGACAGGACACAACAAAATGGGTTTAAACGGCTGCACTCTTTATTCGAATTAAAATTAACTTCGGATTGGAATTGGTGGGGGCAATCACTCATGTGATTTGGGCCCAGCACCTCACATAAACAATAACTCGAACTCAGGGATTGGCCAGATAAACTATCGGGTACCAATCCCTATTAACTGTCCAAACATCTTCCCCTCCCTTATGATGGGCTGTTGGGAGGGGGACAAGGTCCCTTCCGAGCCGGAGGAAGGAGGATAGTGCCCTCAAGCTGGGGACAGTACGTGTCCCTAATGCCATCGTGGTCACTTCTCCCAGGGGGTTCACTCCGCCGCTTGCCATACCCTGCAATTGCGGCTGGTGTCGCTCCCCATCTCTTATGGAGATGCCCCATTCTAATTTTATCCTATCCTGAATCTGGTGCTGGGTCCCTGCCACTAAGGGTCTGCCAGTCCCTACCGGACGGGCCCAACCCCCACCTAAATTCCACCAACCAAAACTTCCTGTAACTTTTCCTTCAATGGCAACGGGTACCACTCGTTCCCAATTGGGGATAGGTGAACCCCATCCTGTCTGTACAATTCCGGCTTACGATGCGAAATGGCGTGGTGGCCTAGGATTGCACCACCCAACCCCGAAGCCACCGCCCTATCTCCCTATTGATAGTTTTCCTGGTCTTATCTATTTTTTGTGTTGGGACCCCATCGCCCCATGACATCCGCTCCACCAGGTCAGTCCACACTATCACTACCCCAGGAAACATGTGCTTGATCTCCCAGATATCGTTCCTGATGTCTTTCAGCATCTGCATTCCTTTTACCTTCACCAGGTCGTTTCCCCCCAGATGGATTACTAGGATATCTGGACAGGTACCCCCTCTTAATGTGGGGAGCAACTGTCGCCACCGCATGCCTCCACAGCCCATCCAGCAGATCTGAGCAAGGGCCGACAACCCCAGCGGTGTTCCCCAATGTGATTATCCCACTGCTTTTCTGGCCCTGCGAACCAGGCTGTGGCCCACGATCCACACCAGGCTTCTTTGGCGATGGGAGGGACCTGGGGAAATAGACAATCGTTACTGCGGAATCGCGGGCAGGGGGGCTCTGACGTATGACCGGTACGCCCGAGAGCGCCACCTGCCTATGGCCCGGATTTCTTGTTCTGGCATGCCAGCTGTTGTGGTGAAACTGGCCACTCCTATTCTAAATTAGTGTGTTCCGAACAGGCCTGCCTGGATGTTAAGGGCCATAAGCGCAGCACGCATTACCGCTGTCAGTTTGTATCTGGTCAAGAAACTGCTGTCTGCATGGCGAAAAAGCAAGCCTGGAATAGCCGGGCACCCTGCCAGGTACTGCAAAAGCACCCGTACTGGACACAACGCTGGTGCACCTGCCTGCGCAAGTTGCACCGTACAACCCCTGCCTCTCTGGTCTGTCTTCGAGCGGCGCAAGCGAAGGGCTACCTCCTGGTCCCCTAGCCTAACATCCTCGATGGCAAACGCCCTAGCGGACTAGTCCCTGGCTGAGTCGGCTACCAACTCGCTGACCCTGAAAGCCCCCCAAAAAGCCACTATGAATATTGCTGTGAACAGTCTGACCTCACCCTCTGTTGAGCAGATGCGGGGAAGGGTTCCGCACATGTAGGCTAGTAGTTGGGGTGTTATGGGTGGCCTCTTGCCGGGGGGGAGGGTGCCCCGCTCCCTAGCCCATGACTCCATCATGCGTCTGGCAAAAAAAACCCGATCCGGTGGGCGGTGACCGGCTAACCGACTCATAAAGGCTAACGCCGCCATTTTAATCCCGATAGTGCCCACTGCTGCCCCTTGGTGCCTTAGATCGAGCATGAACTGGAGCATCTGGCGGTGTTGTAAAACCTGGCTGTTCACCCAGGCCTTTGGGGGTAAGGGGGTCGGTTAGGGTTAGGGTTTTTCGCCCCCATCCTGTTTTACTGTTTTAACTTCCGTGACCTTGTTTTAAATACTGCTGATTGTTTTAAACTGTTTTTATAGTGGTTTTTATGTATTTATAAATTGTTGGAAGCCGCCCCAAGCTGGTGACAGGAGGGTGCGGGGTATAAATCATAGAAATAAATAAATAAATAAAAAATCTGGGCCTCCGGGATGGGGAAACTGAGGTCCCAACCATGGGAAAAACAATAACCCTGAAATTCGCTGAATGCCCTTCCACACGCGGCCCTGGTGCAGGGTGCAAAGGATCCCTGGATGCTGTGGTACAACTCTAGGATCCAAGAGTCCACGTCCATTGGGGTAAGGGCTCCGGGTCCAACCTGGCTCCAGATGCGAGCGAGCTGGACTGCTCCATCTGGAAGCGAGAGAGGGCATCGGCCACACTGTTATTAACGCCTGGTACATGCTTAGCCTGAAATAGTATGTTGTGGCACAAACAGGTAAGCATGAATGCCCTAACTAGCCCCATGACCCTAGGGGAACGTGATGACTGGGCATTGATAATGTGTACCACCACCTGGTTGTCACACCAGAAAAGCACTGCATGGTTAGCGAACTCTGCCGACCACAAATGGACTGCCAGGATGATGGGACAAAGTTCAAGGAACATCAGATCCCTGGTCACCCCGTCCTCCTCCCACGCAGGTGGTCAAGGGGCCCCACACCATCTGTCCCTGAAAATGACCCCAAATCCCATACCCACAGCCGCATCGGAATGAACCTGAAGCTCAGCTTCAACTAGAAGCCTCTCCTGCCATATGCTCACTCCGTTAAATTCAGCGAGTAACGAAGCCCATGTCCGCAGGTCATCCTTCATTTTTTGTGTGGCCCGTATATGAGGAGGAAGCTGGGGGCCACCTGCCAATTTGGCATACAGGCGTGACAGGAAAGCCCTGCCTGGAGCAACCACCCTGCAGGCGAAATTCAGGCTGCCTATCAGGGGCTGGAGCTGCCGGACCGTGACCTTGCGGGCCACCAAGTATAACCCAATTTTTGATTGAATGTCAGTCAGCTTGTCCCCGGGGAGCCGGGACACCCCCACCACTGTGTCTAGTTCTATCCCTAAATAGTAAATACTGCAATGCCGTGGCCGGGCCCACAGACTTCTCAGGGGCTAGGGGGATGTCTAAGCTGTCTGCCATCCTTTGAAAAGTCTCCATCAACCTTTGGCACTCGTCGGTACCCGCGCCATCAATGAACAGGCAATCATCCAGATATTTGGTGATATCTCTCCCTCTCCCCCCCCCATCAGCGTGCTGCCTGACCACCCACTCAACCAATGAACTAAAGCATTCGAAGGCGGAGTATGAAATCGAGCAGCCCATGGACATGGCCTTATCAAAATAGAACTGGCCTTGGAACTGGAAACCTAGTAGGTGAAAACTATCAGGGTGAACCGGGAGAAAGCGGAAAGCAGACTTGACATCGCACTTCACCAAGAGGGCCCCTTTTCCATGGTGCTTCACTAGGGCAACTGCCATATCAAATGACACATACCGGACCGTTGACAGTTCTTTGGGAATGGCATCATTGACAGACCCTCCCTTAGGATATGAAAGATAGTGTATCATCCTAAACTCACCCGGGGACTTCTTGGGGACCACCCCTAGCGGGGACACTATCACGTTAGGGAAAGGGGGGGGGGAGAGAATGGGCCAGCTATCCTCCCCTCCGTTCGCTCCTTGCCAATTTTGTCCTTCACAATGGATTCCAAATGCAACACAGATTTTAAGTTGGGTTGGCTTTATGCGGTCGCACCTCCCCTGCTGGTATACAGAACCCCTCACAGAAACCATCAACTATGTAAGCTACCTCAGCACGGTCCAGATGGGATTCGAGGGCTTGCCGCCAGCCGATCCACATTAATTGGGGTTGGGGCCCTTTACCGGGGCTGCCTGCCCTGTGCTTCCTTGCCCCCCCTCGACCGGGTGGTCCAGCAGGGGCCCTCCCCTTGGGCCCCGCCCTGGCTCTAAGACAGGCTGTGGTGTTGTGGAAACCTGAGCAGTTGAGGCAGGAATGCCTGAACCTGCACGCCTGCCGGGAGCATTTCCCTGCACGCGCAAACTCCCAGCACTGGCTTGCCAGGTTGCCCACTGCTCGCCTAGTGTCGCCACAAAAAAGATCATTAACAGAGGCGACGACGCCTTTCGCCGGGAGATGGCCGCTATCCGATCTAGGGGCGTTGGCCGTGTGGGGAAATACCCATTTCCCTACCAGAGTACCCTAGACAAATACTCTGCTACACCCTATCAAACACACACACACACACACACACACCCAGGGCCTGGACAAATGCAAGGTCACAGGACAAGCGTTCTGGGCATGCTCCAAAAGCCAAGGACAGGGATCAGTATCTCAAGGTGAACGCCATGAAGTCTCACCTAAGTGACATCACAGGTCAGAGGGCTCAGGCAGTTCACCTGGATTGGAGAAACCGCTACCTGGGGGCAATTCCCAAAGGGGAGGAGGGGGTCGAGCTTAAAAAGCCAGGACACACCCCTTCCTCCCTCTCTCTGACTTTCTCTTTCGAAACGACCACGCTGCTGGCAGGGAGCCAGCTAAGACACGTTCCTCACTTGTTGCTACCTGCACGAGTGATGAGAAGGGGCCTGTAAGTACCAGCAACTGCCTTTCTACCTTCCGTCCTAGGAGGCGATTACTCAAACCAGGGGACACCAGAATCCCCAAGATTTGAGGCTCTATTTTAAGTTTGCTTCTCTCTTTATCCAAAGCCTTTTACCTTAGCCTTGTTGCCAAACGTGTTTTTCTGCTTTTGTCAAATAAAGCACCTCTTTTGTTTTGTAAAACAGATGTGTCTATGCCTGTAGTTTAAGGACCAACAGCTGGAAAGAAAAAGGCTCTGGTACCCTTTAAAGGTTAGAAGGATTTATACCCACGAAGGGGAGTCCTTGCAAGACACATAGGTTCCAGAAGCCCTGCCTACAGAGAGCAACTCTAGGGGGACTGACCTCAGAAAGAGGGGTACCCGGGGAGTCATACGAAGAGCTAGAGCTGGGCTGGGATTCACATAACCTGGAAGGTGTGAATCCCTTTAGTTTCCTGGTTCCTGGTGGTGGCAGCGATTTTTAGACCTAACCTAGTAAGGCGAGTGGCTTTGCTGTACAGTGCCTCCTACTGCGTTTCATCACAGGCCGCATCTACCATGCAATCCAACCATAGGTCAAGTGCATGTATATCCCACCTCATGCCTGGGGTGAAGGCCGCCAAGTGCTGGAAAGCCTCATCGTAGTGGAGCCATGCCCCCGGAGGCCTGGACTCATAAGTCCAGCGGACGATGTTCATGTATTTAAGGAGCTCCGCCGCCTGGGTGGGGTAGGCCTGGATCATTACTCCATGGTAGATGGCGAAGGTCACGGTCCAGTTGGACCAGTTCCTATCGGCCTTAGGGCGCTTGAAACGCACCTTCTCCTTCTTATCCTCTGGGTCCAATGGATCTACTATCAGATCTCTGAACAAAAGGGCAAAAAGTTCTACAAATTCATCCTTCCATATCCTCTCCCAAGTGGCCGGCAGCAGGTGTGCCCCAATGAATGACTACACCGCCGCATATCCTACCCCTGGGGGCAGGTACCGCCCCATCTCTCCTCCCTGCAGATGCGCCGGGCTCGCTGGGGCACCTGGGACAGACCACACCTGAAGTGCCTGACCTGCCTGCAGAGGGGACTATGGGGGCACCGTGGCCAGACGCCATTGGATGCAAATATCGGGGCGGGCTACTGGTACCCAGGCCCTGTTCCACCACAGCAGCTGGGTGGGCGGTTCTGCTACTGAACTCACCCGGAGAATACCCCCTGCTGACTGGTAGCCAAAGGGGGTGGGGGAGTCTGAAACTGATTCACCCCTTGGGCCCCCAGGCCCCATCCACTGGGGTTTCCTCCTAACCCGGAATGCAGCAGCACTGCCAACCCAGCTGCCCCCGCCTCACTTGGGATAAGTATCCCCAACGTACCTTGGCTTCCCCAAGATGCAGACACCTCCGGAGCTGGTGTGTGGATGGCACATTGTTCGGCCATGTCCTGGGGGTTCGCGGCCCTCAAGGCTGTAGGTGGGAAATAGTGGGAGGGACCCCCCCCTCCCCCACCTGCGTCAGGTGGGTGTGGGGGGATCCAACCCATGACTGCCCTGCCTCTGCTTGCTGGTGGTGGCAGCGGCTGCGCCATCAGGGTCTGCAGGGCCCCGAGCGAAGGGACCAGCCTGGCCAGGTGGCACAGATGGTTCAGGCTCACCGGAGGCCACCACAACCTGGGGGTCTGCCCTCAAGCAACTTGGTGCTGGGGGGTCCTCCGAGAATCTTGCCGGGGAATTAACCCAGCGCCGCCCCCTCCCCGCCCCCCCCCGGGGCAGCTGTGGTGCCATCGGTCCCATTACCTCTGTCTGCGGTGGGCGCATAACCATGCTGCCCTGCAGGGGCACCCCCCCCCAGCCCTGGCCGGTGTCCTCCCCCCAGCCACCATGCTCTGTAGTAGGACATCGCATCCTGCCAGGCGATCCTGAAGCAATGGCACCAGGGGGGCTGGTCCTGGGGCATAAGAGCCCCTCAGCCACGAGTGGCAGCCTCCCTTCCCCCACTTGCCTGGGGGTTGCCTGGGCATCCCCAAGCCCTTCCCCATGTGCTGAGGGCGGGGGCCGGTGGGTGTCCTGGTGGGGGCGTGGCTGCTTTTTTGCCGCCTTTTGCCTTGCCCCCATACCCCGAGTATTTCAACAAAAAAATTGGAGGGGGGGGGGAAGGAGAGAAACGCACCTCTTGTTTACACCACCGGAGAGCGGGGCCAGGAAAACACAGAGCCTGCTGCTCTGTCTGCCGCCACCTCCAGACTGAGGAGGTGAGCAGTGATCCACAATACAGCACCGCCCTCCCCGTGGCGGTGCTCCAATCAGATGGCCCGCTCTTCGCACCCAACCCGGCCAGGTGAAATACATCTCCTGCAGCTGCTCGGATTCTCCTTCTCTGCGGGTGGAACCACCACGCCTGCAGGGGAAAACAGGAAGGGGGGAGGTAAACCCCTCTCTTCGTACCCCATCCTGCCCCATTTGAACACTGGGGAGGGGGCGCGGCAAATTGGCCATTGCAGCCACAAGGGCTGCGAAAGGGCAATTCTCTTGCCTTGCAGACAAGAGAATTCCCATGGGGAAATTGAGAAAGAGTAATTAAGATTTGTTCAAGGGAAAGGCGTAGTAGAGGCACAAAAAGAAAAACTCTGAAGATGTGGAGTCGAAAAGGAGAGATAGCTAATGTATGCTCGATTTCATAAAGCTTTCGATTGTGTTAGCTATCATGACTCTGGCAGATTGGAGTTCTACAACATCTGATCTTGCTATTGTATTAAAAAAAAATGGAAGGACTTGTGAGAGTAGAGAGGGACAGAAAATAAACCCTTTAGATTTAAAAAAGACGTGAGTCAGTGAATCCATGAAAGACTGGTGTAAGATGATTATGAAATGTCTGGTACATCAGTGACATACTATGGGTGAAAAGAGACATGCACCTTAACTCTGCTTTAATACCACTTTAACATTTCTTATGCATGTTGCAAAGCTGCATAGGGCACCAATACAACCCTGCAACATGCATAAGAAGTGTTAAAGCAGTGTTAAAGTGGAGTTCTGTGTATGTCTGTTTTCACCCATGGTTCTGATTGCTGAGAATAGAAAGGGCCTTCTGCATCTTGCAGAACTGTTGCAGTCGGCCAGATTGATTGGACTGGAAATTAATAATAGGAAGACTAAAACACCGAAAATTGGTGGTGAAAGAAATAGAACTATAGAAGAAGAAATTACTGAAACAGTGGTTTCTTTTTAATAAATTGTGTCAGTGGTGAATTTGGAAGTGGATAGTTCAGAAGAGATGCGATGACAGCTTGCAATCAGCAGACACTAGGTAGCCAATAAAGAGGGGGGTTTGAAGGTGAATGGGAGCAGTTTAGGGTTGAAGAGTAAGAAAACGGATGAAACTCCAGTTTGGCTGATGGGGAGTTATGGAGCAGAATCCTGGGCAATTAGGAAGGTGAATAAAAAGAGGATGTCCAGATTTGAGTTTTGAGGCTCGAAACCAAATAGGAGCAAGATCGATGTGTAGACTTATGGACTCAAGAGGAAAATATGCCTCAACCTACGTTCACTCCAACTTATCTCCTTTTAAATTCACACACACAGGAAGTTACATAGAGCATAGATTTACAAGAAATGATCTTAACTGAAGCAAGTGAATTTACCCATACAAGTAGGCAGGTAATTGAATATTACTTGAAGCAAAATACAGATTAAATATACAATACAGAAAACAGCTAGCTTGGTTCCTGTGAATAGTTGAAAGATAAGACAGAATAAGATATCGCCTAGAAATACCTACGTCCTAAATAGAGACGTTCTATGCAATGAAACTCCCTCAAAGGGATGGCCAATCTTTCTAAGGTGGCTCAGCTTACCCCCTATGAGAAGAGCAAGGTGGAAGCAGAGAGTTCTCATCATCAGAGACCCTACCCTGAATGTCCAAGTAATGTTCAGAGCAGAGTGCTGGGATCTGGAGCTGCCTGCAACTCCCCACTTTCAAGTCTGTTCATTTAAAAAAAAAATGTGTATAGACCACATCACTACCAGACCACATATAGGGTGAGCCTTGAGGATTATTCATAAAGTGGGCCATCATACTGTAATTTTAACGAAATAAGGTAAAATTTCTGTTTCCATCCAATCAGCATTTTTATTAAGCTTCTCTCTCCAGTTTGATAGGTTTTTTCCCTCCCTCTTGACATGATTCTAAGAGTAAAAACACACATGACAATAGCACGCTGTGACCCGCTTTGTCCTGGATCTCACCTGCATGTGTGCAGGCACCACCAGATGTTGGCCTGGGATTGTCCCAGGCCATGTCAGCAGGCTCTGAACTCAGAAAACCTCCAAGGTCACAGCTCAGGTAAAGGCTCGTCTGATCAGGCCAAAGTGGGTTATCACGTCTATTCCTGGGCTGCCCACATAGCCTGGGTTGGGTCCACCATGGCTGGCTGTTACTGGCCGCCATGGCTGCCTTTTGTGCAGCAATGCATTTTTATTACTTTACCATTTCTATCAATTTAAATTTTATAAAGTCTATAGAATTTAATTTTATAGCGCTTCTATAAATGTAAAGGACAGAGTTAAGGCGTCGTAAAAAAAATGGTCATAGGTGACTTTTAATAATAAATAAATTACCTTTAAAGAAATAATGTCATTGTACTGTAATTAGTGGGAAACAATCCATGAAATAAGCATACATGGTAAATACAGCGCGGTAATGAATTAAATACCTAAGGTGTATAAATGTTGATATGTTACACTATGTAGATAATGGAGCGTAAATAATTTTCATTTTTCTGGCATTTAGGGTTTCGTGTGTTGTCACCTGGTATCCTTATTTGGCAGTAAACCTTGCGCACCGTGGTGGCTGCCTGACTCCGCTGTCCCGTTCCTCCTCTCCCACCCTCGGGGATTCCTGCTGAGGGCAGGCGGAAGTGACTGCAGCAGCTTCACTTGTCCACAAACTGCCATGTTTTCACATCATGTGTGTGTGGTCAGGTGGGGGGGTTGGGCAGCTCAAATGATCAGATAACCTTATTTACACTGCTTTGTAGTCGGTGTCTGCTTAACCGCGCATGAACTATAACTAAATTTTTAATCTTTAATAACCCTTCATTGCCTTCACTACACACCATCAGTTCACAACAGTACTTCATTGATATCTGAGGCTACATGTGTGAAGTTTTAGGGCTGAACTCACAAAGGTGAGGAAGATATGAACTGCAACAAAAGGTTGGGACATTCTGAAATTGACCACTCCAATTCACTTTTTAATCCTTAGAACTTTTCATCGCCGTGATGGATCTATTTATCTCAAATTATTTAGTCCCTAATCATTCCTCCAAATGAGAACATACAATTAAATTTTCAAAAAAAGGGAGAAAAAGTTCAAGCTATTTATTTAAACAAGGGCTTTTAAATCCAGTGTTTAGAATGGAAAGTGGCCCTGCCTTTAACTATCTAGCTCCTTGTGGGGTCTACATAATTCCAGATGATAGAGAGATTGTTTGAAGATGAAGTCAGGCTAATGGTTGACTGGAAGATAAAAGTTCCTTCATTTAGAAGTCAGGCAGATGTCATGGGTTACTACTCTAACCATACCTCCATTACTACTACTCCATTATGCATGGAACTACTTTCCAGTCCTCCAAAAACCAAGAGATGCAAGGCCTCTTCATCTCACTGCCAAATTCCAAACATGTTCCATAAGGAGAGGTTAAGTTCCATTTAGTCCATGCTCAAATTTGAGCATTAAAGTACGACCCCTAAGAAATGGCAACTCCATGACTCCATATACCTCCTACCTTGTAACAAACAGTGGTGACAGAATCATGCCCAAACTGCTATTCTTTCTTGTTTAAGTTATGAATATATTCAAGTAGCATTGACCAACGCAAGTCATGTAAGCCTTTGTTGGAGGGTGCTCTGTTTGTTTTTCCATGCTTTTTGTGATATTCCATCAGACTGAGCACATTCTGAACAGTTATGGCTCAAGTTTCCTCTGAACATGGATCTGATTCATGTTTTACACGAAATAAATGCCGAGGCAGAGTTGACCTGCCGGTGTTCCGCTGGTTTGGAGCTGAATAAGCAAAACAGCCTTTTGCCTTCTGACTATTAGACCAATTACATTGATTTCCCCTGACTGACTGCAGCTACAACTGATCTTTGCAAACAGAAAGGGGGGAAATCAATGCATCTAACTTGTACAGTGCAGACAACTGCTGCCTAAACAGCAGAGATTCAAGGCTCTCTTTTTCCTTTTGCCGTGTCTTTCTTCCATGCCTTTGGATGTGCATGATTGGTTAGTTCTGCAGAAGGCATCTCATTATGAGCTGTCTTCAACTATTCAACAGCTTTCTAAAGATACATTGCCTTGGGAGGAAGAGGTGGATAATTAACTGATAGCCACCAGGACTTGTGAAGGTGACTCCTTAGATCTCAGCACTGAAGGGAAGGAATAGAATTTTATTAACACTTGGAAGTCTGTTCCCTTTAACCTCAAAGCCAGCCCAGGTGTTGCAGAAAGAAGTACAAGGTCATTAACAATTTCTGTGTAACAAGGGTGAATGTGGGCATTTAAACTGTATTTCTATGACACCTAGTATCTGACTAAGGCCACTTGCACACAAGACCAAAATCACATCAGGGAGTCATGTCAGGGAAATTCCTCGTGTGTGCAGGGTTTTTCACATGATTAGCATATTTCTGCCATGATTTCAGTGACGGGAGATGGCAGAAAATCCAGCCCTGTCTCCCATCACTGAAATCACAGAGGGAATAGGCTAAACACTGCTGTACATGAGCAGAGCCTCCCATGACCCCCTGTGACTTCTGTGGGTGAGTGTTTGCAGGACCAGTGCACAAGAAGGTTGTCACTCAAGGGTAGCTGCATAAAAGACAGTTTATTCAAGTATACCATCACTCTCTGGCCAGGCACCAGACCTCTGGACGTCCACAGTCCATATAACCTACCCAAACTACAGTCCCAGGCTAGCTCTTTCCAGACTCACACATAAGTTCTTCAATCCTCCAGGTCACTTCTCCATCAGGTTAGGAGCAGACTCCAAGATACACTCCCTTGGCAGACAAGAGCAGACTGCCATGATGTGTTTACCTCCACAGTCAAAAAGAGACTACCCCTACTTCCTGGGCTGCCCTTCTTTAGTACTGGAAGCCATACCCCAAACTCTTCAACTTCCTGTTGGCCATCTTGTTTCTTCATCTAGGCTCATGCGCCATCTTGTGGCTCAACTCTGCCACATCCCCTGATGTGATTTTTGGCTCTCAGTAATTTCCCCTCCCTCTCCCCCGGCCCCCAACCGCCTGCCTTGTGTGCAAGCGGCCTAACACAACAAACAAACTATTAGAACACCTACCATGGGGTGTTAAAATCTTGTACCAGCCTAGTTTCACATTCAAGTGATGTCTTACTTCCTAGCAGAAATCTACTATATTTGCCTCATTTGATAACCTTCTTACCAGGAGTTTATAGGTTCTATAAACCTCACTAAAAAGAATCAGGTTCTAATGGCCAATGCTGTGTGTTACTTGCTGATGAGCACATTCACAATGGCTGCTGAACACACAGTCACCTCATTGTCTTGTAAAATGCTTCAGGCTACCTCAAGTAAGACAATCACTACATAAAATAATCCTGATCCTACAATTAGTTTAGTCAAGACAGTGAATTGGTTTATGGAATGCCACTCCTCAGGCAGACTGCAAATGCAAATGAATTCAGTGTCTCGGAGCTTTTATTGCCTGTCTGATAGTTTTCTCTTTTGTTTATCAAAAGCTGTCTGCTTCTTTCCTCTGTGAAACACAGAGACAGGAACAGATGGCATGGGGAAGCCATCAGTCAGAGGAAGAGAACAGATGCTGTCTGTTATTGTCCAAGAGAATGACCTAAGAGATCAACAATCAGGCTTGGCCTAGAGTTCTCAGGGGAGCTGTAACACATGAGGTTATGAAGCAAATGTCATTTCCAATCTTGCTGGTCAGATAGGTTTCAATAAAATTACAGGGCAAGTCCACAAAGTCTGTACCGCTTACTAGGCCTTGCTATTGAACATAAGAACCTTATACAACCAGAAGATCTAGAGGGGTCTCTAATCCCTTCACCTCCACTCTTCTAGCCTCTACTCTTCTCCCATGGCTCAAGAGCTATTAAAAAGAACAAAAGTCTCAAAGCAAATAGTTTGAAGGAAAATCAATAAAGACACTATCATATCCCAGAATGTTAACGTTTATAAATGAGTAATAACCCTTTTAACATTTTCTCGTCTTCCAGAAAATAATCTTTTTTCCTTTCTAAATGTCATTCTGGTGATGGCTTTTTCTGCTGATATAAAAGCACCGCCAAATGCTTCCCTCCTGCAAAACCAGCCTCAAAGAAAAGTGGCAAATTTTCATTCTGAACAGTCCAAGCACTGAAGTCCGTGACGCAAGGAGCCTATTTTGGCATGCAGATAAAGGCCTTGGGTGCAATTCTTCATTTGTGCCGATGCTCAAGGGGGGGGTTGTATAGTATACACTAGTTGTGTACATCATAGCTGCATGCCAAAGTGTTGTGCAAAACATAAGCTGTTGACAAATCCTTGTTCATGGTGGAGAGGCATCGTTTGCCATTTTTGCACCATAACCAGGAGCCTAGGGCCGCTTTTAGACGAGACACATTTGCGCATGATTGTTAAAAAATGCGCTTGTTTTAATGCTCGTTTAAACACCTAAACCGTTTTAAATGTGTATTTGCCGTGAACGTGTAAAAGCCCAAACCGTTTTGAATGTGGTTTTTAAATAATGTGCATTTTTAAAAACCGGTTTTGGCACCCCCAGATCATCAAAGATGCTCAAAACCGGTTTTAAAAAATGCACATTATTTAAATGCTCATTTACAAAACCACATTAAAAGTGTCTCATCTAAAAGCACCCTGGGTCAATGGTGGAAATACAGAGGTCCCACACTCTTGAATTTATATACAATGTGGGCACCTTAGATGGTTCTCAAGTGATTCTTCATTGCATTCTCAGCCTCTGTCAAGTGTAATAATGGCAAATTCCAGAAGCAGACATTTCCAGCTTTCTTTGGTCAAAGGCAAGGCTTCCCTAGGACCTGATGTTAAAATCAAAGAAGGGCTGGATGGAAGGATAAAGGGGTCCAACACCAAGCCATATTCCGCCCCTGACTACACACATGGAAGCCACCTAGAGAGTGCACTGGTATGTGGGGGGAAGAGTAGCTGACTGACCACCATCAGATTTGGGCATGAAGGAGCAGCAGGACTGGAAAGGGATACTGTTGCTGCCTGACACCCTGCTGCCTCTTCAGCTAAGCAGTGCCTGTGCAGCAGCCTTAGCAATAGCACCAGAGCCCTGCTGCAGAGGTGACCAGAACCAAAGGGCCTTCCAAGGCTAAGGAGAGGTGCATGTGTGCTGTTGACTCACCCCGATCATGACAGTCCATCAAGGCTGCAGGTACCCAGGCTACAGAATAATGATTAATCTGACCCGGAGTCAAGAAGATGGTGGGAAAGTGAGGGTCAGATGAATTCCCTGCCTTTGGTTTTTTGTTGTTGTTGTTGTTGTTTTGTTTTGTTTTTTAAGGCAGCATTTCTTTTATTTAAAAAGGGGGTAGGTTAGTAAATACCATCCCTTTCTGTACCCTTGCCCCATTGTGCATCTCTGAATACATTGTGCTTCTCTGAATATCACAAGTAATCCACAAAGTGCATTATTCCAGTCACAGCTCTAGCCCATGGTATTCCCTGCGACTGGACAATCATTAACCTACCCACAATTCTGTAGCATTTCCCCCCCTTGAGTTGGATGCAGTTAAGCAGGGGTGGGGAACATCAGGCCTAGGGCCAAATATGGCTCATAGCTAGTTTGTATTTGGCCCATTTCTGGTTCATGGATCTGCCCCCTGGATCCAGTTCCTACCCCCAAGCACTGAAAGACTGAGCTCAGGGTAACGGAGCAGAGATGTGGGCATGAACTCAAGCATACGGGCAGATCCATGGCATAGATCCATCTGGACCCTCCTCTTTCTGAGGGTATTTTCAGACGTTACAAGATCATGCTTAACCACGGGGAATTCCCACATGGTGATCATGGTCGCATCACGTCTGTTGGGGGGAACGGAAGCTCCCCGCCAGATGTTCACCCCCCTGAATCACGGGGGGGAAATCACATTGAACACGCAAACAGAGGCCTTGGCCGGACCATCTCCATTTGCGTGTTGAATGTGATTCCCCCCCGTGATCAAGGAGATCATCTCGTCTGTCCCCTGACCACGGCCCAGAATCAGCGGCGAGATTCCAGGCCATGGTCAATGCCCCGGGGGGACCAACCGGCACTGCGGCCGCACCACAGAACTGGATTGGGCGCAGTGGCCGGATTAGCTATTGCGCCTGCCAATCTCCCAGAGGGCAGGCAGCCGGGGGGGGGGGGGGGGGGGGGCCTGTTTGACGGCCATTTTGATCCCAGTTGGCGATCAATGGGTGATTCCGTGACGGGGCCAATACCGGCCCCGTCACATCTGAAAATACCCAGTGTCTACTCAGCCCTTATGCACCCCTACCCACCGCTTCCATGTACTCAGTTTCAAAGTGGCCCTGCGAGGGAAAAAATTCCCCATCCCTGCAGTAAAGCACTGGCAATGCCCAATGGGCTGGAGTTTGGGGGAATATTGTAACAAAGCAGGTGTCATGGACAGCAGCTCTTTGCCCACTGATGCATCCCTTGGCTACACAGCTAAAAATAAAGCCAGTTCTTTGTGAAACAGTGCCAGTGGGGAATGCCACAGATTAAGGGTGTGATCCTAGTAGTAATGAAGAACACTGACTTACTCTCGTTTAAAAGCAGCTGCTTTTTGGTGTCCTTTCTCCCCCACTTAGCAGTTTCTGACCACTTCTGCTGTCTTCCCTTTGCTGCAGGACTACAGAGTGAACATTTTCTTGCGGCAGCAGTGGAATGACCCCCGGCTGGCGTACAATGAGTATCCTGATGACTCCCTGGACTTGGACCCCTCCATGTTGGACTCCATCTGGAAACCAGATTTGTTCTTTGCCAATGAAAAAGGGGCCCACTTCCACGAGATCACCACAGACAACAAGCTCCTGCGCATTTCCAGAAATGGCAATGTCCTCTACAGCATCAGGTGAGATGGCAAAAGGGGAATGGGGTAAGAAGAGGGACAGGGAGGGTAAGAATGTGATGTGCCTACAATGCTTGAGAATCTGGTTAATGAAATGGAGATGTGGATTTGCAATTACTATCCTCCCTACAACCAAGGACTCAGTTCCCAGTGAATTGATTTGATTCCTCCACCACCACAATCTGGATGTTAAATCTGAGATGGCAGCCCTCTGAGGAGCATATATAGCAGCTAAACAGTTTCATGATAAGGACATAAGGAGCTGCCTAACTGAGTCAGACCAATGGTCCATCTTAGCTCAGTATTGTCACAACCTGACACAGCAGCAGGGTTTCAAATCCAGCTCTCCAGGGTCTCTGGCAGAGGCCTCACCCAGGCATACGACCCGAGACCCTCCAGGATCCCCAGCAGAGGCCTCATCCAGGCATGCTACCAGAGATCCTAAATCAGAGATACCAGGGATTGAACCTGGGACCTAATACATGCCAAGCATGTGCTCTACCACCTGAGCTAGCCAAGGCCCACACTGTGACCCTACCACCTGATCCAAGGCCCACCCAGGCCTTATCTCAAGGCTTGAAAACAAGGATTAATTTACAGCTATGTAACACTGGAACAAAATGGATAAAGTGTGTGTCTGCCATTGGGCCTTCTACTTAGGAGAATGAGAACTATTCAACTGTATGTCAAAAGGCTCTCTAAAGGGCTTCTATATTAAGTCAAGAAATAGGACCTGACGTTTTGAAGCAAGATGTAGTCTCTTCCCACTGCCACTGCCAATTGAGTCATTGGCTACCGTGTGCAGCAGAATGATGGTGATGTTGCTGAATGGCCACAGATTGGTTAAAAATAAAAGATTTCACTATGGATTGAAATGGTTTTGACTTCCGAGTGCCCCATCCCCACAACTGCCAGGTTTAAACAAAAGAGGAAGTCAAAAGGCCAACTAGAAAGTGATTTCTAATGACTTGTACACATGCAGGAAATAAAGCTGGTTCCCTTGCACCCAGGTATGCTGATCCTTCACCCACAGAGCCACAGTGAGGGCATGTATGCTAGCCATCTAAAAGCAACCTCTGTTGCATAGATATATTTGTACATGTCAGCTGTGGTGCTCATTCAGCATATATTGAACTGTAACATGATCTTCTCAAAGTGGGCCCGCTTTCTCACACACACAAATTGCATCACATGGAACAAAGTAAATGAAAAGGGACATTGCCAAGGTTGTTCAGCCTTAAAGTTAACCTAGTGTGACATAGCAGCTTTTATCATACGGAGTATTCTAGCAACAGTTCCTTTTGGAGGGAGAGGGGTAAATTAAACTTCTTTCTTCAGCTTTGAATGCTATCTTTAGTTCTTAAACTAAAGATAGCATTAGTTCTGAAGAACTAAACTTGGAATGCTATTCTGTCCAATGTCCAAAAGATGTGCATAAGCAAGAGTGAGGAATCTTCTTTCTCCCTCTGACCACTTTAAAAATTAATACACGCTCCACAGGCTTGGTGGGAGTTGGGGGGGCCTTAAATGGCATGCCCAGGATGAGGCAAGGAAAGGGAACCACACATATATATTTGCTGGAGCAGTGTTCCATTTAAAAATGCATTGTAGATAGATGGAATTCTTAAAGGTAAATGTAAAAAAAAGAATGGGGCATCTATCGGAACACATTGACCTCAACATCTAAACATACTGGCAATGTCCTTTTTTTGAGAGAGAGAGAGAGAGAGAGAGAGGGGAAAAAAAGCATAAGAATACAGTAATGTTAATTGGTTTTCTGTTCTAACCACCTGTCAGTTCCTACTGACCGGGTATAAAGATACAGACCAGAGGCAGTAGTTATGATCTCGGATGCATGCAGTAGTTGAAATGTATGGGGGTGTAGAGCATACACAGGAGACTCCCAATGGCACGCACAGAGACAGCACTTATACCGGTCACTGCAGATACTGCTCTATAATCACAGACAGTGCAGTCTCCATCGTCTGTGTGGAAATTACCAGAGCTGTAATTAGTGTTTTTGGAAATTAGGCTGCATTGGGGTCATAAGGGAAAATTATATTAACAAGTATTTCTGTGCATCTGAACAAATGAAGCCTGGTTTCCTAAGTGGGGTCAATGCTTCATGTAAGTTAATGAGATTTTTTATACTATAAAAAGGTCCCTAGTTATCTTTAGTTCTTCAGTACCTCTGCTAAATTTGTTTGAGAATGAGCTGCAGGATCAGGAGGGGCAATGCTCTATGTAAACCAATAGAATCTTAGGGGGATGCAAAAGGGGTCAACAGTCATTTCTCCCCTCCTGGTGCATCTAGTCTTTCAAATTTGGTGCTGCTTAACTGTAGGCTATCTGCCCTGCTGACAAATTTGGTTGAATTCAGGATCCAAAATTACTGGAGAAGAGAGGAGGCAATGTTCAGTAAGTCAATGGAATTTTTTGACTACATAAGAGGCCATCTCTCTCCTCCAGGTACACCTATCACTACGAAATTTTGGGTCCCTACTACTTTCCTTTGGGCCTTTTGCCCCACTGTTTAACTTGGTTAAAAGTGGCCTGTGGGATGAAAAATTATTAAAAGGAGGGGAGGTTAAAACAAACCACACAGGCAGGGGATGACATAAGCCTTCTTTCTTCAGGAACCCAGACTAACAAAGAGGAAGATGAAAACTGTCTATTAAGAGAATGTTGGAAAAGGAGCAGAGAGACGAGTTCAGGTGGTTTCCCATATCCCTGCTGCCTAACACTGCTACACATGGTAAAATACACATATTAAACAAGGGGGGAAATGACAGCCATCCCAATGGGATAGAGAAATGTGTGTAAGTGAGAGAGGGAAAGGGAAGTGCTATATTTTATGTCTCTCTTCCCCAATTCATTCATTGCAGATTTTTCAAGGAACTAATCCTAGAGTTGTTAAATGTATGTCATTCTCATTGAAGCATTCAGGAGTTTTAGAAGTATAAAAATGAGAGGAACCATCTTTTAGTTCCTTACCTGCTCTATGGGTTTGCCACACTTGCAGTTATTTGCTTCAAGGTTGCCAAACCCCAGTTGTTCAACAGCCTGGAGCCGGATGCCCCAAAAGACAGATTTAAAATCACAGCATTTAAAAAAATAATATTTGGGTTGTGTTTTATTTGCCTATTTGTTTCCAAGCCTTTCGGGAATATTTCAACCACAATTTCAAAATTTTCTCTGCAATTGCGATATTGCAGAACAATAAAATCAGATTCTCAAAATTTCAACATGTGATTTTTGAGCTCCTCCAAAAGTCACAACAGCTGGCAACCTTGTGATTGCTGAAATCAAGGTGTCATTCCAACATGGCCAAAAAGTTTTGCCGAGAGGGACTTGCTTCATCTGATATTACAACAAAACCAAGTGAAGCTGCAAGTTTGCATGGCTGCAACATACTGCATCTTAAACTGACCCAGGTTCTTCTCAGAAAGCTCTTGAGGAATCCAGCGTGAGTTAAGAGTTTATAAAGGTAACTTTACTATAGTTTGGGAGTTCTGGGCTGGATGGATTCCTTAGCATATTCACCTCTCACTCAGGAGAATTCTTTTGGGGGAGAGAGTGAATCATGGGGCATATACTGGACACAGCCTCATGACTTTTCCTTGGCATTTCTCAGCCCAGTTATTCTCTGGCTTTGATTCGAGATCATTTCAGTTAAACTGAACTAATTGTATGCATTTTAATTTGAAAAGGATTCCAGCCACCTCCGCACTCCTTTTCTAAATGAATAAAATTAAGAGCATGCAATTTTCTTGTAAAGGCAGCCTCACACCGGAGGAAAATAAGCCAAAGAGACGTTCTGAAGACTATTTGTCTTTTGCGTGCTGTAGCCTAGTGATACGTTTGCAAACTCTGGCTCACTCAAGCTTTGCATTACAATCCCCAAATGCTGAGGACATGTCCCATTACACAGTTGGGCTTGTATTGCTGGTGCTGTGGTGGCGCTGCAGAATGGAAAATGAACAGCCAGCATTGTAAGACAGACAAAACTGGGGGCGGATTCAGTTCAGATAGCAGCCACCAGACAGCAAGGCAGTAATCAAAGCTGCCAAAGCACGTATGCAGTGTTTGGAAACCTAAGGCTTTGATTCACACTGCTGTTTGAAGCAGTTTGAACTAACGATGAATAGGTAATAACACAGACTGCCTGGTGGCCTCCCTTAGTGTGCCGACACAGGTTAGATAATGATTGTGGTCTTTCATGGGCTGGTAAGTTACAGGGGGATGGGATGCTCATGCCGACTTGGGGGTTCCACTGTTAAGATCGACTCAGCAGAAAATATCAGAAGCATCTAACGTGGTAGAGGCATAGCTTGGTTGTAATGGACCCCAGTGCAGAAGATGGAATTCGCCCCCCGCCCCCGATCTCCTTCTCAGCAGCAGAAGACGCAGATGCACCAGGGGGCATGTGGGCCCCAGTGCAACTGCAACTCCTGTCCATACAATAACTATACCCTTAGTTATTTATTCATATTTTTATCCTGTCCATTCCATTGTGGCTCAGAGTGGGTTACAATACATAAATAAATGCCAAAAGCAAAAAATAAAAACAGAGTAAAACCCTCTAGCCAACTATACCCCAACCCTACTCCTGCCTGCCAAATGCCTGGCCCAACAAAAGATCTTGTATTGCCTCTGGAAGTTGAGCAGGCTTTGACTGTGACAAACCTCCATTCAGACCCTTCTGAGCATGTCCAATTTTTTTTTCTTTTTCTTTTAACTTACCAGCCTGGGATTTTACCGGCCCAGGAATTTACTTGGTTTGGCTGAGCACAGAATTTTCGGGGCAAGCCCTCAGAAATTCAATACTCGGCAAACCAAGGCCGAATAGCTCGGTCCTTGGTAAATTCCAAGGAAAACTGAGGACCGAGTTGCAACACTACCCTGAAGGTGCCAGGTGATTTAGGGAATTATATTCCCTAAAAAGGGGAGATTAGAGACAGGGCGATAGTAGCAGGGGATTCAACATCAAGAGATGGTTTCTTGAGCTGGAACCAGACAACCACAGTTTTGAGGCCTTCTGGTACCTTGTCCTCTCAAAGGGAGGCACTGACAACCCCAGCCAGCAACAGCCTCCGTGTCTCCCAGCTAGCTTTCACCAGCATGGATCTGATTCACAACTTGTCACCCACATTATTCCAAGTATACCCTCTGCATCAGTGAACAACACATCAGTTTAGATAACTAAAAACTGATCTAAAACCTCACCAATTAAGGACAGGATTGTATCCGGCACTGGGGACAGACAGTTAAGGGAGCAGCTGCTCCATGAAGGGGAGCTAACCCTAACAAAGTGTTTGGACATGCCGCATGCCGTGGAGGCTGCCAGACAGAGACTGAGAGTCTTGGAGCCCAGGGTAATGGATGCAGTGCTTGGGGTGCGACAGAAAAGGCCCAATATTGAAACTAAAAGAAGGCAGAGAGCGCCACAATGCAGCGGGCAGTGCTCTTATTGTGGAAGGTTCCAAGAGATGGCAGAAGAGAAGTGTCCTGTGTTTGGACAAAGATGCAATGCTTGCAGCAAACCTAATCGCTTCAGCAGCATGTGCAAAGCAGCTAAAAGATTGCAAAGAGTGCAACTTATGCGGGAGGAAGAGGAAGCCACCGCATCAGATAGTGAGGATGAGGAGTCACACGTGACTATCAGTGTAATACCTCAGTCCCACCACGGGAGGGCCATAGGAGCCAAAGGACAGGCAGGCAGATATTTTTGCAACCATGTAAACAGGGAACAGAAGAGTCCAGTTCCAGCTAGATAGGAGGGCATCTTGCAACATGATCCCCAGGGAAGAGCTTAGACCTCACCCAGTGAGGAAAACAAGAAGGTCCCTTGTTGTGTACAACATGAGCAGCATACCAGCCAGTGGGTAAATGCAACCTAACCCTGAGAAATCCCAGAAATAGAAGAAAATAGAATTTAAAATTTGTGGTAGTGGAAGGACAAGACCAACCACCACTACTAGGATCACAAGCAATCCAGCACATGGATCTATATCAGAGTGCAGCACCAGAACTCCATGCATGCAGTGAAGCAGCAGTAGATGAGTGTCAAGAGAGACAGAGTCCTGATACAGGACAATCAAGCCAAGCCTCCACCAATGAGAGGAACGAGGGACAGAGTCCTAACTGAATTCAAGAGTGTTTTCAAGGAAAGGCCAATGCTTCAAAGGAAAGGAGTGTATTGAAATTGATCCTGCAGTGCCACCAGTGTGCCTTCCACATAGGAGAATACCGCTGGCACTCAACGCACCAGTCAAGAAAGCACTAGCCAGCCTATGCAAACAAGGCAGCATCAAAGTTGAGGAAGCAAACACCCCCTGGGTGAGCAGTATGTTGGTGGTGAAGAAACCATCAGGCAAACTACACATATGCATCAATCCAAAGCCACTCCACAAGGCACTGAAAAGGGCACACTACCCTTTACCTACCATCAAAGATGTGCTTCCTGAGCTATCCAAAACACGCTTCTTTATGGTCTGTGATGTACGAGACGGCTTTTGGCACATTCAGCTGGATGAAGTCTCCAGCAAACTAACGACATTCGCAACCCCATTCAGAAGGTACAGATGGCTATGGCTACACATGCCAATGGACATCTCCCCAGCTCGAGAGATCTTCCAAAGACGTCTACACCAGGCCCTGGAAGGTCTGCCCAGGGTGAAAGTCTTCACAGATGATGTCCTCATATACGGGGAAGGCGACAACAATGAGGAGGCAGAACGAGATTACAATGAGAAACTATTCAGGTTCCTGGTCAGATGCAGAGACAGAAACGTGAAGCTCAACCCAGACAAAATGAAATTGAAGCAATGCCAGGTAGCATACATAGGACACATACAGCTGTCTGAGGGACTGAGACCAGACCCCAAGAAAATTTAAGATATCAAATCAATCAACATGCTATTCTATGTGCCATTGAAAAATGATAAACTAGAGGAGCTAAAGAAAGCAACAGATCGAGATGCAACTCTACAAACGCTGAAAAACATGATCTTAAAGGACTGGCCAGCAGACAAAGCCCAGATACCAGTTGGCACAGAGCCCTACTTCTGCTGCAGAACGGAGCTCAGTGTTCAGGAAGGGCTGGTATACAGAGGCTCGACCATCATGATCCCCTGAGTCATGGATAAAATACATGCATCTCATCTGGGAATCGAGAGTTGCCTACGTTTGGCAAGAGACTGTGTCTACTAGCCAGAAATGGAAGCCCAGCTGACAGCCTACGTAGAGGGCTGTGAAATGTGCAGGTCAGACAGCCCTCAACAACATAAAGAGATGCTATGGTCACACGACCCCCCAGCTCATCCATGGGAAATGATAGGAATCGACCTTTTCACGCTCAAAGACGAACAATACCGACTACTATTAGAATTTCTGGGAGATTGACAAGCTTGAAGACACGAGATCCAGAGAAGTAATCAAACACTTAAAAATACACTGCACCAGACATGGCATCCCAGACAAACTCATGAGTGGCAGTGAACCACAATTCGCATCAGAAGAATTCTGAACGTTTGCCCATAAGTGTGAATTCGAACACATGACCTCCTTACCAGCCTACCTGCAGAGTATCAGGAAGGTAGAATCAGCTGTCAAAACAGTTTAAAACTACTCTGCAGAGCTGCAGCAACGGGGGCAGACCCCTACCTAGCCTCCTTGGCCTATCGGAATATACCTACACAAGGGTGTAGTAGCAGCCCAGCACAAGCCTTGATGATGCACAGAATGAAAATGCTACTTCCCATCTCCAGTGAACATCTAAAACCCAAAATAGTTGAAAACTAAAAAATCAAAATGGAAAGGGCACAGCAGAAACAAGTCCACTACAACCATCAGTCAGCACAAGACCTGCCTATGTTAACAAGCGGCACCCCTCTGTGGATAACCCCTGGAAGGGTCCCAAGCCAAATGAGCCAAAAGGGTCACCAGAAAATCAGTAGCACCGAGATCATACGAAGTGACCACTTGAGAAGGTCGCACCATATGAAGAAATCATAGACACCTTACGGTGAGACAAAGTTCAGGGCACAGACAAGCCTGCAAGAGTGAGAGTCCACACGAGCCAGAGGAACCCATGGAAAGTGACCAGAGGAGAGATGGAGGAGGAGGTCTCAGAGGTCAGGGAGCCCGATCCACCAACCCACAGTCCACAGAGGTGGAAGAAAGACGCTCGAGATCAGGAAGCCCCCTGAAAACCCCGAAGCACTTGCAGAACTTTGTCCTGAAATGAGACCGTGGTAAAGACGGTTCTCCAACAACAGCCATGTGCTAGCAACCTTTGGCTGTTAACCTTCATACAGACTGTATAAAGTGTAAATATGGGTTTTTTCTAAAAAAAAAAAGGGGGGGGGAGAGAGATGTTATAGTGGGACACACTTGGTATGGTTCAGGGAGGAGCCACAGGAAGGGGCGAAGCTTCGTGCAGAGCGCGGGCTGGGACCACAGTTAGAGTCAAGCACGCAGCTAGGAAGCAGCACCTGTGAATGCTAGCATGCTGAGCAGGCCTAATAAAGATCCTAAGTGAGTTGAACCTACCTGAATCGGCTCGGCTCATTGTTACAAGGTATGCCACGTCTCGGCACACATACACTGTGTGCTCTGGAACAAGCAGCTATGGCCTAGCTGACTGAGCCCAGAACAGGCCTCTGCTACTGTTTCATTGGGTATTTTATTTTTAGACACATGCCAAGCTCACCATCCCCATAGCAGTTCTGGGGCTTTCTGTCCATGTCCAGCCCTGCCTGGGTCAGGTTTACACAGACCATTCAGCTGCTATGTCCTGCGGACTGCCTGCACAGCACGCCCTCCTCCACACCATAGACTGCGGGCTGCAACTCTGTGGTGTTGCCCAGGGCAACTGCCTGCCGAGAATGGACCTGCAGCAGCCGTCCACCAAGCAGACGAATAGCAACTCTGCCTTGTGTCGGTGCCCTGGGTTTGGGTGGCCCACTCCACTGGCAATGCTCCGGTGTGTTCTGGAGCACCGCAAGTGGGTCTAGTGTGCTCTGCCATGCTCTGCCTGCACATCTGGTGACTTGCTTTTAGTTAGACAGGCCATCCCGGGGTGAGGCAAAGCAGAAGCAGGGCTGCCATCCATCTGTTTACACCCATTGTGTGGGTCTTTGGAAATGCCACTTCACTTTTCTCTACTTCACGAGGTAATGCTTGCTACTAGAAAACCACTTTGAGGTCTAGGGCTGAAAAAATATTACATTAGTGCTAATTGTTAACTACTAGTACTAGTTAGTTGTCTCTCCCGCTCTTGTACATGGCCTTCACCACCCTAGAATTTGTGCACCTCACAATCAGTAATTGATTTCCATCAAAGGTACCTGCATAGCCCCATTACAATAGTATGTGAGGCTAAACATAATCTTCAGTGTATTTATCCTCACAGTATCCTTGTCAGGTATGAAATGTTATCACTATTGTACAGATGGGGAACTAAGATCCAAAGTTATACAAGAAGCCAATAATGGGTACTAAACCCA
Organism: Sphenodon punctatus; assembly: GCA_003113815.1. Lineage (NCBI taxonomy): Eukaryota > Metazoa > Chordata > Lepidosauria > Sphenodontia > Sphenodontidae > Sphenodon > Sphenodon punctatus. The sequence continues at coordinate 2,829,137 of QEPC01006805.1, read as the reverse complement.
AGTTTCTCAAGTTCCGATTCACGAGACTGGGTCCAGTACATGCACCATGATTCACTTATTGTTAAAAAAAAACATTTTTGAAGGGTGGGGAGGGGGACACAATGAGAGAGAAAATGTCCAACCTGCTGTACACAGAACTGATTTTTTGTTTCTTCCGAAATCAGCAGGTAAAAACTGAGCCACTTTCCCATTAGCATGGCTCTTTGGAAATATTAGGTGGATACGTGAAGCCAGGCTGGATTGCAGCTGGTCCAGATTGCTGCAAGCCTGTGGCATGAAATAAAGACAGAAACAGCAAAACACTTTGGTGTCTGATGCTTCTGTTCTACATAGCCCAAGAAATGTTGTTGTCACAAAACACCACCTGTAAAAGGCAGTTCTACAGGGAATTACATCACAGGCCCAACTGCTCAGTACTTCTGACACACTTTAATGTCTTTCTTTAGAGAGTCATCAAGGAAGAGGGTAACAAACCCCACAGCAGGTAGGAGCCACAAGACACAAATACCAAGCATACCCTATTTTCACACCTCAGTGGTCATCACCCAGATGGCTCGGAGGTAAGTCATTCATCAGAACCTAGGATATCCCTAATTCCCCTGCCTGTCTTCTCTTCTCAGGATCACACTAACGCTGGCTTGTCCCATGGATCTGAAGAATTTCCCCATGGATGTCCAGACATGCATCATGCAGTTAGAGAGCTGTAAGTCCTGGGGCCTTCCCCTCTAAAAATAACCACTTTTCTTTTTCTTTTTTTCTGTTCCCTATCCAAATCTCAGCTGGATTCCACGATTATGAGACACAAAGGGAGATAAAGGCTCAGGACAGACTGTGTCATGTGCATGGCTTTCACGCTTCCCTGCTCACATTCCTGTCTTCTACACGCTTTCCCTGCCAGTACTCCTCCACTCTTTTCCTGCAGTGCCAGTACTCCTCAAGCAGCCCAGTTTAGATTTAGTTTCCAGTCACAGATATTCCTCATGTCTTGGATCACACATTGGGGTCAAGTCCCTTGTCTGAGGCAAACGACTAGGGGAGAGTTCTTAATTCAGGAGAAGAGGTCACTAAGTATAGGTCTTTCTTCCTGCCAGAAGAGGAAGGCCTCTTGTTGATCTACTACTGAAATCAACAAGAGGCCAGCGTCTATTTTATTGTTCTGTAAAGCGCCAGGTACATAGCTGGCGCTATACAAATGCTTATAATAAAATAAAATAATAAAATAATAAATAATAATATATTCCCCAACTTCTATCATGTACCTTTTTCCTTCTGCCACTCAGTCTAGCTGAGATATAGTTGAGTCTTCCATTGGCCTATTGCATTTGGCATTTTATGGCCTAATCCAGACTTGAGCAGCTCCTGTCAGGAACTCACTAGTTTTAACCCCTTGCTTTGAAGAAGAAAAGCAAATGTCTCCAGAACAAAAAGTGAATATTGGCCCCTACAGGAGCTTCCGAGCTTCCATGGACTTCCTTAATTTACTTAGAGCTAAAGCTAATTAACAATTCACAGAAAGAAGCTAGTGCTGGGAGACAGAGGTAATGAAACATCCCCACTAGCCCAAACCAGCAGCAAGTTCAATTTATGGCCCACCATTCTGCTGCTGGGATCTGTGGTGACTGCATCACCATAACAATTTCTGCTATTTATAGACACTCATCTCACCAGTTGTACTGCCACAACCAAGGAGATTCAGAATGCTGCATCCCTCCCAACATCCCGAGTTGCCAAAGAGGAGCAAGCCCTGCCCCTTCATTCACTGACATGAACACATATGCTTTCTAAACTTCCAAGTGCACAGAGAGGGACAGAACTCAGCTGAGAGGCACAGGGGGGTGGGGTGGGGGGAGTAAGCAGCCTTTGAAATTGACATGCCTGGGCTAGGACCACCGTTGATGACGGTGCAGCAGCTACAGCTCCAGGATCCCTTCCCAACTCTTGCGCTGCCGACACCACTGTTCCCACCCAGAAGTCATAAGATCATGACCTGTGGAGAGGAGGGGGTGAAAGCAGCCCACGCCAGCAGCATCTACTCTCAAAAATAGCAGACAAAAATGTATCTGGAATATGGACAAGGGACAAACCCTTCAGAAAACAGGACTGTCCGGTATAAAAACCAAACTGATGGCCATCCTAGCAGTGGTGGCTGCTTCCTCCAAGGGACCGATCCTGCTGCTGGAGTGGAGTCCTGGAGTTCAGCCTGTGTGATGGGCTTCCTGGGCAGAAACGAAGTGTGGGGAAGGGTGGTTGCTGCTCTCCCTCCCCCACAGGACCACACGATTCTGCCCATTTGAAGGGCTCCTCGCCCTGACCCTGCAGGTGGCTGCTCTGTGGGGTCCCACAGAGCAGCTCCAGCCTCTCTGTTCATATGAAAACACCCTTTGTCTCTCCTTCTCCTGAAAGAGGGGCAGTGAGATTCAGCACCCACAGAGGGACTGTCCCTTCTAAAAAGGGACTGTTGGGAGGTATGATGTCTTATGTACTGGAGAGTCATAAAACCCGTTAGTTTCACCGAGAGGTAAGTAAAGTTGAAACTCGATCCTCGGAAAACTTCAGAATCCACTGGGGATTCTGGTCCTTGGTTCTGAATTTCCGAAATACCAAGTACCAAGGCTGGTCCCCGGAAAACTTCAGAAACCTCCATCAAGTGCTGGAGCCACCACACACGACTGAAGTGATCCAGACAGTTTACCCCGTAGCTTCACTGAGCGGGAAAATGAAACCTAGTGCCATCTTTTATAGGAGGGGGGTATGGAGGGGACAGTTGAGTGAGGGACAATCCAGATGGCAAGTTTGGATTGGCTGGCAGGGGCAAAATTAAAAGTGGCTGTACAGCCATTTTCCATTCTCTACTGAATTTGGCTGTACACTAACCTGGTGATCTCTAAGTAATTGGCTTGAGGGGTGGAGGGGTGGCTGGCCTGGCATGGCTTGGCCTGTCCATAGGGGCAATGCTGGGGAACAGGGGTTAGTTGTTTCTACCATGTCATGATTTTTTTAAATATTTTTTTTTAAAGAGTGGGTGTCACACGGCTGCTGCCTGCTGCTTGGCACCATGGAGGCCGGAGGGATTTTTGCCTTGCTCCACTTCTTCTGGCCTGGGCTGTCTATATACAAGAGGCAATGCCGGGGGTTGCCACCAGTGCCAAATATACTTAAAGTGTGGGTGCTGCTGCTGGCACTGCCTGTTGGCAGCACCCTAGAGTCCAGAGAGGGATGACTTTGCTGTGGTTTTTGTGGGCACTGTGACTTGGATGCCCACAGTGGTCATCTGCGGGTTCAACTTTACCAAGATGTGACTGACCACTGGGGCACAGGGGAGATATACTTTCAGGTTAAAATAATACGGTGTGGGGGCCATGAATGGGTGGGCACTGGGCAGGCACAATGGAGACTTGCGGGGAGGGGGTGAATGTCTGGTTTCTTTTTTGTGGGTGTTATTATGTCTGCTGGGGTGGGGGGGGGTGGATTCTGCCCACAGTTGCACTTTGGGGGGCGGGGTTGTCTTCTTGAGCGATATTCCCACTCTTGCTAGCCTGCTTTTCTGGGCACTGCTTGGTTGGTATAATGATTTTAAAGTGGGTGCACTGCTGATGGTGGGTCATGCTGTGGGTATGCTACTGCTAGTTTTTGTTTTGGATTACTGCCCGCAATTGCACTTTTGAGGGTTTATCTTCTCAAGTGATTGTCCCACTTTTGTTGGCCTGCTTTTCTGGGCACTGCTTGGTTGGCACAATAATTTTAAAGTGGGTACACTGCTTATGGTGGGCCATGCTGTCAGTACTGCCGGCTCTTTCTGGCTTTCTTCATGCAGTTGCACTGTTCGGGTTAGTCTTCTTGAGTGACTGTCTCACTCTTGCTAGCCTGCTTTTCTAGGCACGGCTTGGCATAATGATTTCCAAAGTTCCAAGTTCCAGGGATTTCCAAGGTCCAGAGTTCTGAGTTCCTAAGTTCTCTAACAAAGTTCCTAAGTACCTGGACTGGGTGCTCGGAACTTTGGAACTCGTTCTGAGTACTCGGATGGCCTATTCGGTGCAGCCCTGTTAGCAAGAAAAATATAGGTAGAGGTGAAATGACCATTTCCATTGAATTTGCCCTATTCATTTTGGTTCTGATAAAATGGATAACCACCACTATCAGTTTCTGTTTTGATGATTCATTTCAGATATTTCAGTTATTTGGGGCATTTCAATATTTTTGTTATTTCAGTCATTTTGATATTGCAGTTATTTTGTTTCAGCAGTATATGCTGTTGTATATGTTCAATTAGCAAAATGAAACAACCGAAATACCAAAATAATCAATTCAAAATAACCAAAATGAAATATTTGAATAAGCAGACCATGTGAGTAATCAGTTCAGATGTGAATATTTGGAGGGCTATCAAAAAATGTGAATAATATCGGTGAATAATAAATCCACTATTCATTTCAGCCCTAACTATAGTTGGCCCCCACCTACTTTCCAGACACTGTGCTAGACTGTCCTCTGCACAATATCTCCCCATGTTGGTATCTGAATTCAAGCCATTCCATTTTATGCTCACGTATTTTGTTTTTTTCCCCATACACTCAACAGTTGGTTACACAATGAATGATCTGATATTTGAGTGGCAAGAGAAAGCAGCAGTACAGGTCGCTGATGGATTAACTTTGCCTCAGTTCATCCTAAAGGAAGAAAAAGACTTGCGATACTGCACCAAGCATTACAATACAGGTTAGTAACAACACATGAAAATAAACATCCCAAACTCAGTATCATTTACCTTCAAGTTGCTTGGAGTAGGAATCCGAGTCCACATGTTAAGCACTCTCCCTCTGCTGCACAGGACACACTGACTACATTTAATATTTCTAACTTGAGGAGCAACCCAGATAAGGGTAACTTGATGAGAGAACTTGAGCTGGTGGAAGTTGAAGATTTGTGTTTGTAAATTTGTTTTAAATATAACTTTTTCATTTCAAAGTTTTGACATGGAAATGTTTCTGATTTTTAAAACCTTTATGGTTTTGGACAAAACTGAGCATTTCAGAGTTGTTTTTTAAGCACTCTTTTTCTCATCCCACTCCACCCCTCAAAAAAAAAATCCAAGAGAAAAACAATGTCAATTTTGAGAAAATGAAAGATTTTGAGACATTTTCATAGAAGTTTTATTTCCCAGAAATGAATAAATAAAATAAATAAAGATATTTAATTGGAAACATTCAGTTAGCTCTAGGTATGGTGGTAACGAAATTACTGCAAAGTTTGAAGCTTTCTGACCTGAAGCTTTTTATGAACCCTTCTCCTGCCTGAAGGAGATTTCTGAGTCTCCTGAAGTACTGGTCCTTCTCCCAAGCCCATTTCCTTTGTCTCTGAAGTGAGAGAAATCCAGAGAAGTGACAAAGGGCACATCTATAAGAATTTTCACTCTGCTGCTTGAGCCTGGAGTTTGTGCCCCCAGAGAAGGAGTACTAGGCTCAGATTTCCACTGGGCAGAGCTGAGTAGCTTTGGCCGCTCAACTTTCCCACCTTTTCTGGGGATGGAGGTGCTTTCATGAAATGCAAGGTGTCTCACTACTTGAGACCTTGCCCAGCCTGGAACAAGCTGTGGCATCTCCAGGGCCGGAGCAAATGGCAGCCCACCCACCCGTGGCCTGTTGAACTGGGTACTGTGCACTTTAGATGAGTCACTTTCATTGGGGCTAGAAAGGAATTTTCTCTAAAATTCACAATTGGCTGCATCAGGTTTGGAGTTTTTCACCATTCTTGCAGTGCCTACACCTGTTGTTTTGCTGTTTTGCCAACTGACATGGCACATTTAATCTGGGCCAGTGTTTTAGTTGTAGCACCAGTGGTGCATCCACTGCATAATGAATAATGCGATGGTCCAGGGCAGCATCCAGCTACTCATCACCTTGAGATGTGAGGGGGTGGCCCAGCTGATTCAGGCAGTTTCTTGGCATCATCACCTGGAGGGGGGCAGTGTCCAATGCATTTATTTTGGCTGGGCAGCTGGATAATGGTGGGGTACACACTTCCTTCCCCTTCTTGTCCGTAGGGGTAGAAGGTAACCATGACAGGATGTGTAGCCCATCTGACCAGTGTGGGGGAGGAGCTTTAACACCCTTCTCCTTGTTTGCCCCGGGCTGGAGTTTATCCCCAGGCAAGTTCAGTAGGATCTCTGCTCTGCTGGCACTGGGTCTTTTTGTTATTGCCTGAATATCTATGTTGTTTTAAATAAAGGGTGCCGCCAAGCTTATCCAACAAACTGTGTCTGTATCTTCTCTCGCCAGTGGGGGTACAGTGTCTCATTGGTTATTATGCTGCTACATCCTTCCTGAAAGGTCTGGGTCACAGCTGCTCTCCCCTCCCCCTCCCCCCCCCGCCCCAATTTGGGATAGGTAGGTGGATTGGCCGTGGTCTCTAAGGACATGTTGGCCTTTCAGAAGTATCTGGTGCCTAACTCATCTGATATAGAGTGTGTCCACCTTGTGCTGGATTTGGCTGGGAATAGATTGGGGATCCTCTTGGTGTACCAATTACCCCGCTGCACATTTGATTCCCTGACTGCTCTGGCTGAGATGGTCTCGGAGGTGGTGTTGAGGCTCATTCTGGGTGATTTCAACATACACGCTGAGGCCAACCTTTTAGAGGAGGAGGAGGAGTCCATGGCCACCATGACAATCATGGGCCTATCCCAAATAATAACAGACCTGACTCATGAGGTGGAACACACATTGGATTTGATGTTTTGCACCAGACTGGAGACAGGGGTTCAAATTATCGGGGGTGTTATAACACCATTGTGGTCAGATCATTATCTCCTGAAGGCCCAAATCCTGGACCTCCTATGCCCTCATCGGGGTGGTGAACCAGTTAGGTTGGTTTGCCCCCAGAGACTAATGGATCCGATTGTTTCCAGGACTCTCTGGGGGATATACCCACTGACCTTGATGGCTGCTCTGTTGATGACTTGGTCGCCTTGTAGAATGACATCTTGACCATGGCCATTGACATGGTTGCACCCAGGCATCCACTCCCGCTGCTTCAACATCACAGGTCTCCCTGGTATACTGAGGATCTGAAACAGTTGAAGCAGGAGGGAAGCAGGAGGGCAGGCGGTTAGAGTGTAGGTGGCACTCGACTTGTGCTGAAGCCGACTGATTGCAGCATAGATAGTTTTTGAGGGACTAGGCTGTGGCTGTGATGGCAGCAAAGAAAGCTTTCTTCTCTGCTATCATAGTATCTGAAAAGTCTTGTCCAGCAGAGGTGTTTCGGGTGGTGAGGAGCCTGGTTAACCCAGCCTGTCTCCACGAGGACACAGAGACCGCTTTTAGACGAGACAAATTTTGCAGATGATTGTGAAAAACGTGAATGTTTTAATGTTCATTTAAACACCTAAACTGTTTTAAATGCACATTTGCCGTGATTGTGTAAAAGCCAAAACCGTTTTGAATGTGATTTTGTCTGATTCCAAACTGGTTTTGAGCCCCTTTGATGATTGCGGGATGCCAAAACCAGTTTTTTAAAATGCGCATTATTTAAATTCGCATTTACAAAACCGCATTAAAAGTGTCTCATCTAAAAGCGCCCAGAGTCATTATTATTATTATTATTAGACATTTATATAGCGCCAATTGTGTGACCTGGTGCTGTACAGAACATAGAATTAGACGCAGTCCCTGCCTGTGGCTTACAATCTAAAAGACAAAGAGGGGGAGACAGGGAGAGGGGACAGTGGGAGAGACAGGGGAGAAGACAAACAAACATTCAAGCGGATGCGAAGTCTCAGGTGTGTTTGCTTGGCTTGGTTACAAAGAGGTTGGTAGCAGCAGTCAGCAGAGGAGGAGAGACAGTAAGAGTAAGGGGAAAGACTAGCAGGCATTGGGAAAGGCAGCAAGGAAAAGGTGGGTCTTGAGGAGGGATTTGAATGAGTGGAGGTAGGAGGCAAGGCGGATGTGGGTAGGGAGGGAGTTCCAGGCATGGGGGGCAGCGAGGGAGAAGGGTCGAAGGCAGCTAGGCGAGCAGGAGAAATGAGGGAGAGCGAGGGAGGGGACAATGGAAGAGCGGAGAGCGCGTGCAGGAGTGGGTAGGGAAATTAGGTCCGAGAGGTAAGGACCTATTGCCCACTCACTGTGACATTTTTATTAATTCCTTTGCATACAAAAATCACTCATATTCACCTGCAGACTCAGAGTTCAGGGTTATGGAAACTCAGTCCTGTCCTGCGTGTTTGGATCAGTTTCAATTGGTATTGCCCACCGATGCGGGGAGGCGCTTAGGGTGATGAGGGCAACCAGTTGTAAATTAGATTCTTGCCTATCCCGGCTTTTTAAAGCTAGCCAGGAGACATTGAGGTCACTGTTGGCTTGGGCTGTCAGCACCTCCCTATGGGAGGGGGGTGTCGGATACCCTTAAAACAGCAGTGGTCCAGCCCCTGCTTAAAAAACCCATTTTCTCACACACACACCGGCGAGCTGTCAGCCTGACTCTAATCTTCCCTTTTTAGGGAAGGTTACTGAATGGGTAGTTGCGTGGCAGCTCCAGGCTCATCTCAATGCTATTGGTTTTCTGAACCCATCTCAGGTTTTTGTCCTGGGTATGGCATGGAGACTGCACTTGTGGCTTTGGTCAATGATCTGCGCCTTGAAATGGACAAGGGGAATTCTACCTTGTTGATCTTGTTAGATCTTTCAGCAGCCTTTGATACAGTTGATCATGAGGTGATGTTGACATGACTGTGGGACCGGACGCGTATGCATGGGACCGCTCTTGAGTGGTTCCGCTCTTTCCTGTTGGGGAGGTCTCAGCAGGTGGTGATGGGCAATTGCTTGTCGTCTCCTCCGGGCCTCCCCTGTGGTGTCCCGCAGGGTTCTAATCTTCCTCCCCTCTTTTTCAATGTGTATCTGAGGCCACTGGGTGAGGTCATTTGGAGGTTTGGAGTGAGATGTCATCAATATGCTGATGACACTCAGCTCTACCTCTCTTTTTCATCTGACCCAGGTCCCGCAGTCTTGGTGTTTACTCGATGTCTGGCTGCTGTTGGGTTCTGGATGAGGGTGAGCCGACTGGAGCTGAATCCTGACAAGACTGCAGTGATGATGATTGGTCGGTCTTGTGACTTGGAGGGGATTGGGACGCCTGTTATTGATGGGGTCTGGCCCCCTCTGGTTGATTGGGTTCGCAGCCTGACAGTGTTATTGGATTCCTTGCTGTGCCTGAAATACCAGGTGACGGCGTTGGCCAGCAGCGCTTTTCACCACCTCCATCTGGTGAGAAGGCCGCGGCCTTTTCTTTCTGATTTGGATTTGGCAACTGTCATCCATGCTTTTATGACCTCTAGGCTAGATTACTGCGATGTGCTCTCATGGGGCTGCCCTTGATGACCGTTCGGAAGCTGCAGCTGGTGGAAAATACAGAGGCTTAGCTCCTATTGGGGATGAGTCACAGTGAGCACATTACACCGGTGCTCCGAAATCTGCACTGGCTATATAGCTGCCTGTAGCTTTCCGGGCACAATTCAAGGTGCTGGTTTTGACCTTTAAAGTCTTAAACAGGTCTGGGTCTCATATCTGAAAGATTGTCTGTCCTACCATCTTCCATTGCGATCCCTAAGGTCCTCCAGGAGAACCCTCTTGTGGGTTCCATCTGTTACCCTTGTCTGTGGGGCAAGGATGTGCAGGAAGTTGTTTCCAATTGCTGCCTTGGTTTTGTGGAACTCCCTTCCCCAGAAGGTTTGCTTGAGCCTGAGCCTAAGCATCTTCCAGAGGCGCAGTGTAAAACTCTTTTATTTGGAAAATAAAGGTTGGTTGGGTTTGGGGGTCAGGTTGGGGGGATGGGAGTTTTGAGGGGATGGTGGGAGTTTTTATTCTTTGACTTTTATTATTATTATTGTTTTATGAATTGTGAGCTGCCATGAGCCTCTGTGGGAAGGGCAGCACATAAACTAAAATAAATAAATTAATTTACACTTTCCCTTTCTTACAGCAACATCATTGAAAGTCAAATATTTTTGTGCTATAGTGGAGTTGCCCATACTTGGATGTTGCTAAATTCTAAAGGGATTTATTATGGAGTCACTAAACAAACCACTTTGTAAACTAGTTAATGTTCATACCTAAGACCACATTCACACCTGCGGTGCTGTGCAGAGTTTAGCTCCCGCAAGCCAAAATCTGCACGGAGTTCAAACAGTGTAAAAGCCCCCCAACACGGCTTTGCCGGAAATCACGCAGAAGAGTGCAGAGCAGGGAAATCCAGTTCTATACTCTTCCAGGTGATCTCCGGCAAAGCCACGCCGGGGGGTGGGGGGAGGTGGTTTCACACCGGCCGAACTCCACACAGATTTTGGCTCTTGCAGTTTCTCCCAGAGGCACAATCTGTGCGGGGCTGGATGCCACCGCAGGTATAAATGTGGTCTAAGTCACTGGTTCAAATCTCACCCAGGTCAGTAGTGACTGACAGTTTCCACCACCTAAAGGCTGTTTAGCAGCCACAGTGCAAAGAGATGGTGTATCTCAGTCCATTTCATAGTGGGCAGGTGCCCATGTCTCAAAAACCCACCCTCCCCTCCAGGTAGCAGCAAACGTAGATAGGCCATGGTCTTGGTCTAAAGAGGGTTGGAGACAGCTAACTATCCAGTCCTAGCAGCAAACCCTGGTGGTCAGTGCAAGAACATACTGGCAGGAACATATGGGGAAGATATGTTCCCCCTTCCCCAGTGCTCTTGCAGAATCTGGTTCAGGATTCTAGAGGGCTCTCAATCTGGCACCTTTCATAAACACTAAAAATTCATTTTTGCTCAGTAATAATTACTATGTTAAACAGAGTCTAGTGCCTCTACTGTATTGATGTTACTAATTCATGTACAACACAACACACAGCCACTCCTGTCACCTCTCCTGCTGAGATTATACCCCTTCCTTCAAATATCTTACCCCCAATCTACATTCTACACACCCCTTTAACGTAACACTTGTCCTCCTCAGGCAAGTTCACCTGCATTGAAGCCCGTTTCCACCTGGAGCGACAGATGGGCTACTACCTAATCCAGATGTACATCCCCAGTTTGTTGATTGTCATCCTTTCCTGGATCTCCTTCTGGATCAATATGGATGCAGCACCTGCTCGTGTTGGTCTGGGTATTACCACTGTACTCACTATGACCACTCAGAGCTCTGGTTCCCGAGCATCACTGCCCAAGGTACATAGCATCTTACCCTAGAGAAGGAAGAATATCTGTTCTGTTTGGGGAAATAATTCATTGAAATCAGCTGTCTATCATTTGGGCAAAGCCCTGAGGTGCTCCAAGTACTGGCTGGCTCTCCTCCTCTTGTATATTGCTCCCCCAGTTCTGTGGTTGCCTCACCCAAAGTTAGAGCAGAACTGCTCCAACATACATTGGCAGCAATTGCCACTTAGGTATCAGTCGACTGTCCAATGATACAACAATTCAGTGCCCCTTGGGGCCTTACAAATTCCTTTTGTGCAGTGTCTCCAATATTAACTCTGACTCAGAGTCTCTAAGAGTCTCTAAGGCCTTGTTCTCAAGAACACTAAATTGTCCCAGAATAATTTATTCTGGAGTATCCCAGGAAGTATTTGTCTTGGCTCTTGCATTCTAGGGTAGCTTTGTCCTCACAATACAGGGGCCCCGTCTCCTGATGGGGACAGGTCATCGGGAGCACATAACACCTGTGCTCCGGACTCTGCACTGGTTGCCAATAGTGTGCCGAGCCAGGTTCAAGGTATTGGTATTGGTCTATAAGGCCCTTCACTGTCTTGGTCCCTCATACCTCAGGGACCGCCTCGCCCTCCACGCCCCAGAGCGGCTCCTTCGGTCTTCCGGGGGTGCCTTCCTGGAGGTCCCCCATGTTAAGTGGGGGGCCACAATAGAGAGGGCATTCTCGGTGGCCGGGCCGCGTCTTTGGAATTCTCTCCCGGAGGAAGCTCGCCTGGCCCCAAGCCTCCTAACATTTTGGTGGGCTTGTAAAACCTGGCTGTTCGCCCAGGCCTTTGGGGAAGGTGGGTTAGGGTTTTTATTCTCCCTGCCCTTATTTTTTATTTTTCTTTATCCCTGGATGTTTTAATTGTGATGTTTTTATGAAGAAATGTTTTGTAAATTTTAAGTGTACGTCGCCCCGGGACGCCGTAGGCATATGGGGCGACTCATAAATGTAAGAAATAAAAATAAAATAAATAAATAAATAAATAAAATTTACCCCTAATTCAAGCAAGGGTAGCTTTTTAGGAAGCAACTGGCACTTGCAATGCAGATTACTCTATTGTGTTTCTATGCTAGATAAACTCAACGAAGGGTTTTCTTGGTTGTTTTTTTCTCAAAGGAAAGGGAATGTGTTAAGTGTCTTGGACAACATTCCCTAGCTCTGGGGCACAGGATAGGCTGTGGTATCCAAGAACTATTTGGTGCCGAGCACAATTGGTTCACTACCAGGGCTGCTGATCTTGTTTTGTGAAAAACTTCCAGTAGCATGAAGGAAATGAAGTGCTGGAATCAAACTATTGCACTTTGGTTTCATGAAGGTCTCAATAACACGCTCTCTTTTCCCATCAGGTGTCCTACGTTAAAGCCATTGACATCTGGATGGCTGTGTGTTTGCTGTTTGTGTTCTCAGCTCTGCTGGAGTATGCAGCTGTCAACTTTGTGTCCCGTCAGCACAAAGAGCTGCTCAGGTTCAGAAGGAGAAGGCGGCATCACAAGGTAGGTATCACACAAGTCAGTCTAACCATACAGAGCACAGCTGAAATGAAATGGACTCCAGTACTCAGAAGTACCACCCACACAGCCACTCGGATCAAGCAAATAGCACTCAGTGAAGTCTTTTATGCATATTAAAGGGAGATGGGGGACTAATTATTGCATCAACGGCCCAACACAACTACATGTAATCAATATTCAGCTTGCTCGCTGTGTGTAGCAGACTCACACATTATGTGTTCTATTTCAGACATTTATGTCTCTAAAAAGGCAGTTCTCCCAAGAGTGATGTCCATTTTGACATGCTGGGATGTCATTCTTGGTTTACTGCTTTCTGGGGTCGTAGGGTGGGTGGGTAAAACTTGGATAAGCACAGGACAACAACCTGGTTTGCAACAACCTGGAGGTAAGTGAAGCATTTATATTGCTCTATCTACCGCCTTCCTGTGTACTCTCATATGCTCAAAGGTATCTGCCAATCAGATTGCCAGAAAGTTACTCTCAAATGCAAAACCGATGGTAGCCCAGCTTAATGCACCATTCCCATGGCTCAAATCAACTGGAAATCAACCATTACTACACATATTATGTAGGACCATCCTCTTCGCACTCTAGTCAATGATGGTTTGGTTACTTCTCTGAAGGTGCCCACCGCAGGGAGGTTTCGTGATAGGAAAATATGAAGGTGGATAGAATTAATTAGAGGCAGAGAAATATAAATTCCTCTCTTAGGGGAGGTCTAGATACCTCTACTGAGAGATAACAAAACAACAGTAGGAGATAAGGTACTATAGAGAAAGAGAGTAATAATTTCTGCAGATCAATCAGAGGCATCAATGTATATGAGATCTGACCTATACAACACAGCCAAGTGGCCAGTACAAGAAATACACTGGAAGAGTAGAGTAGAATTGAGACTTACGGACATTGGGTATTTTTAGACATGACACTACCATGGGTGGCCACGCTTACCCCGACGTAGTCACCCATGGTGGTGTCATATTTGTTCCCACCCACCAGATGTTTACTGCAGGCGGGAGCAAACACTCCCCGGACCATGGCAGGATTAACTCCAGGTCGTGAACTCAGCTCCCTGCCACCTCACAACCCAGAGTTAGCCCTGCCACAGTCCAGGGAAGCCATCCCCGGACCATGGTAGAGCAGGCCGTTGTGTATGATGGCCCACTCTAGCTAACTCCAGCGGGTGGCCAGAGATTTTCCGCGAGGGTGTAGCAGCCTCATAGGCCACCACACCTTCCCATCAGGAATGGGGCCAGGCTGCGCTGAGCAGCGCAGGGGGTGGGGTCCACACGTTGAAGGGAAATAAATGAGTTGCTGCCTGAGTTTACCCCAAATGGGATTGAAGATTGCCAGTAAACAAGTCAAAGTATGTGGGTACAACTCAATTTTATTAGATAGACACTTAGCATCGGGACATGGCAGTGTGTATTGCTAGTTGTAAACCCCAGTAACCGAACCCAGGATATCTTACGTGTCAGAGGCCACAGTCCGAGACGCAAGCTGGTTCAGAGGAGAAGGGAAGGGGGCCCAGCCGGCAGCTGGACAGTGGTCCCTGGATCTTTGAGAGGGACGGTTAGGGTCAGAGGCCCATGCAGGGTTACTGCAATGCTAGTAGCCGCAAGCACCAGTGACAAATGATAAGGGGCTGGGCTTTTCCTTTTATAGCTTTATTTATTATGAATACATGTTGCAGGGCCCTCTCTGCCAGGTGCAGAGAATAAGCTGACTATTCATTATGCTTTCACTTGGAGCACAGCCACCAAACTATTTTGGTTTTCAGGGAGTTTTAGGGAGTTGTTGCCTAGTTGTAAAGGGAGGCTACCTCCCTTTCTTACAAACCCTCTTTGTTCCTCTCAGGCCTTTTTCTGTGTTCTCAGAGATAGTGGCTGTCTGGGGCTTGTTATTGTGTCCTTGAAGATACATTTTCTGCTAGAGTGTGGAGTTTTACAACTTTATTCTCATGGGCCTTGTTGATTTGTGCCAGCCTGAGGCCTATGCCTCAAGTTAGCTGAACTGAATTTGTACAGGCCTCATCCATCTTGTGTCTGTGACCATGGCCAAACTGCCTAATCAATACATAACATCACCCCCTCCCCAATCCCGTCAGCCAACATGTTTGTTCAGCAGCAGGGCCAAATCCTCCCCAGGGTAAGAGCTCTCACCCCAGGCAGGATCAAAGTGTAGCAGCGACCCTCTGATAAGACAAAGAACATTGGCTCTCTCTGGTCATTACTAACTAAACAACAAGAATGGTGAAGCTGGTGTTGGAAAAGAGAGAATTTGTTGTGAAGGATCACCCCAAAACCCCAGAACTCCAGGTCATACTCCAGAGAAACTGGAATGCTAGCTACTCACATAAACTCCAGGACAGTAGGTCAAACTCCAGAGAAACAGACCCTAGAGAAACTTGCATCATGATTCCAAGAGGCAGAGCACTGTAGCAAATGAAACATCAACATGAGAGTCAGGAAACATAGAGGCTCTATTCCCACCTCTGCAATCTCTGGACAACAAGTTTCCTATTTCTATGCCTTGGTTTCTTATCTGTAAAATGAGGAACAACATGGATCAGCCAAAAGTATTTGAGTAGTCTCCATCATTATAATACAAAGGTCCTCCAATTGTCAGTCATGAACACAAGTGGGACTACTTCACCTCCAGATGGGGTCATGACCTCAATTGATATCTGACATACTGTGAGTGCAATCCTTCACCACTGAAATCAATGGGAGCTAAGACAATGACTCCAGTGGTAGAGGACTATGCCCTTTGCTCTGACAGGGATCGTGAGCTTATGTTGAAGTCCAAAATGGAATCATGCAAGTAAAAGTTTGGGAACCACTGCTGTAGTATCTGAGTGCCTAGCCTCTGAGTCTTCAGTGCGTTTTTCCAGATAGCACCTTTCTGAGGGAGGAAAATTCTGTTATTGTGAGGATTTACAGGGGTAGGAGACGGGGCCGGATACAGGGACCCCCCCGGGCGGACCCACTGGGTCCAGAGGCGGGCGACCGGCAATAGCACAGGAAACGAGGATGGCGGAGAAGCAGGACCCTCCGTGCCGTGGCTTCCCCTGGCTGCATCCAGCGGCTGGGGGGAGCAGAGGGAGGTCCGGGTGCTGCGGCCCAGCTGGAAGCGGTGCACTTGGTGCCTCAGCACATGCGCAGCATTGTAGGGTTGCCAGAGCAACCCAGACACTCTGCACACCTGTGTGAGGCAGCAGGGAAAGCCAGCAACCATAAAGAGGGAGCAGGAAGCAAGCTGCCTTGCCGGTGGTCAACGCTGCTGCTCGAGACTGGTCCCCAGAGTGTCGTGAGAGAGAGTTCGTGTAGCGTGGGAGAGTGACTGGTGACTTGTGTGTGGAGGTAAGAGCGTTGGTGCGTTTGTGGGTGGTGGGCGGTGTGAGTGTGTTTTTGTGTGTGTGGGCATGGCTGGAGTTTTGTGTACGTGTCCTTAGTGCGAGTGTCCCTGCTTCCCAGTTCCCCTTTCCTCCCTAGAGCCTATCCCTCCTTGTGAGAAAGCCCTATCCAATCCCCCTGCCTTCCACCGCCTTTCTTTCCCCATTCACGTGGGGGGTCCGCACTTCCATCCCCATTTCCTGGGTCCCATAGTGTGTGGTGACCGCCGTGGGAGCCCCTTTAGGGTGCACCCTCGATCCCTGCCCGGTGATGAACTTTGCCTGCTTTGTTATGAAGCTATAGGGCTCTATAAGATCCTGAGGGCACGTATTCCCATAAGGATTGAGGTTCATGTGAGCCCTTTCCCTGGGCCCTTCCCTAACTGTTATGTACACATAACAGATGTGGAACCAAGGCACACACATATTAAGAGTGTGTGTCTAGCTAGGGGTGGGACTACCGGATCATCCGGTATCCGATACTGCCGGTATTTGGTGTACCAGCAGTATCGGATTAAACCTGGTAATCCGGTGTAATTTACCAGATTCCCCTACCGGATTTTTTTTACATTGCAGCCATTCAAATGAATGACTGCAATGTAAAAAAAAAACACAACCCCCCCCACTTTCCCTCCCCAGTCCAGGCTGTGCGGGTGGAAGGGGGGGACACCCCCACACACCCTGCCCAGCCTGGCTTTAAAAAAAAAATTCCCCCGAAGTCCCTGCTAGTGTGGGTTCCGGGCCGCCAGCGGCAACCCAGAGCCTGCACCAGCAGGTAGGTTGTTGTACTAGGGTGATCCCTGGGGTGGGGGGTGGTTTAACACACACCCCACCACAGGGATCACCCTACCTCCCCACCCAGGAATCGCCTACCTTGTGCTCCGGGCGGCGGCGGCGGCAGCAGTCCAACTCTGGCGGCTTCAGCGCTGGCTGTGGCTGCTGGCTTCAGCGCTACTAGGCCTTCCGGTGAAACCCGTAAGTTCACCAGAAGGCCTAGTAGCATTGAAGCCGGCAGCCACAGCCAGCGCTGAAGCCGCCGGAGTTGGATCGCCGCTGCCCAGAGCGCAAGGTAGGTGATCCCTGGGTGGGGGGAGGTAGGGTGATCCCTGGGGTGGGGTGGGGTGGGGTGTGTTAAACCACCCCCTACCCCAGGTATCACCCTAGTATCTGCTGGTGTGGGCTCCGGGTCGCCGGCGGCCCACACTAGCAGGGACTTCGGGGGGAAAAAAATTTTTTAAAGCCAGGCTGGGCAGGGTGGGTGGGGGGTGTCCCCCCTTCCACCTGCACAGCCTGGGAGGGGGAGGTGGGAGGTTTTTTGTGTTTTTTTCCATTGATTTCAATGGGGACAGTTCCCCATTGAAATCAATGGAAAAAATCCAGTACCGGTAAACCGGTACACAAATCCGGAAATCCGGTTTTTAAAAATCTGGTAACCGGTAAATCCGGTACCCGGTAATTGCCCTGATGTCCCACCCCTAGTGTCTAGACTGCAATCTAAGCTCAGTTTGGTTCGCATTTTGAACTCCGGCTTAGCTGCAGAGCTGACCATTCATGCCTGAGCTAATCCAATGCAACTGACATAAGCCTAGTGCCATGTCAGAACTTGATCCTACTTTCACACTGGACATGCAGTCTTGAGAGACTGTGAGACAAATATTCAGGCCTAACCAAATATTCACCTAATTTCACCTGTTTACAGATTGCAAACAAATACAGTAGAGATTCACAATTCTGGATGCCTCTGGGACACCCAAAAGTCACAACTGCAGATGTCCAGAATTAATGGTGTCTTTCCCCAGGCTCAGATGAGACTTCTGAAACTGGAACGAGTACTTCTGCAACTGAACAGGAAAGCACTGCCTGCAGAAACACCAGCTCCAATGAGAACCCTGCTCAGGCGAGAAATTTAGACCCAAGCCTGGCCCCAGCCTGACTGCACTAGGCCTGATCCGAGCCGGATGCAGCCAGGCTCTTCCAAGCCTGTGACCGGGTAGCCCCATCCCCAATGGAACATCATGATGCCACATAGGGTCATAGCTAGGTTGGGATGGGCCCTGGTGCAAAAGATGGAATTGTTGCAGAGTAATAACTGATTCGCAATCAGTAAGGACAAATGCAGCTGAAGGTTTAAAACCAGAACTTTACTTAAGCTTTATCAGGCACAGATCCTTAGTTACATCTAGCTAGTAGTAAGACAAAATGGAGACTGAGACAAAGAGAGAGAAGGGAAGAAGGAGTGGTTACACAAAGGAATTCAACTGCAAAACCACATTTCCCTTCCATGTACACAAACTTAGCAGCGCCATCTGGTGGCTCTATAGTCAATTACTTCTCTTAATGGAGCAGGCATTTAACTTATGGATGTTGCATACACCAACACCCCTTCTCAACAGACAGAAGTTAACCTACTATTTACTTAGCCCATTTTACTTAGTAGCTTTTGGTGGTGCTCTCCTGCTAAAGGCTTTGTCAGGGCATCTGCTACCATGTCTTCTGTAGCTGCCTTTGTCAATTTGTTGTGTTCCCCTTCTGACGTTTGTAAGACGTCATCCCATGTTGATGGCTCAGACAGTCTGTTGGTACTTGCTTTGTAGGACAGGCGGGTGGGTGGTTTGCCTTTATTTTTCCTGGTAGATCTTCTGATTTCAACATCTGCAGGCGATTGGGTTTGTTCCTGCATCTCAGTTGAGCTTGTGCTGATTTCAACTATTGGTTCAGGACACTCTTCTCCTCCTGATTCAGGACATGCTTCTTCTCCTGATTCTTGTAAGGACATTACACTGTTGCTTGGGTTTTCTTCCAAAGTCATGCTGTTGCTGATAGTTACTTTGTCTGTGTGTGGGTTGAGGATTCTGTATCCTTTGGAGTATTCGCTGTATCCAACAAGAATCCCTTCCACAGCTCGGTTTTGTAGTTTGGTGCGTTTCTCTTCCGGAATGTACACGTATACCTTGCATCCAAACACTCTGATGTGTCCCACACTAGGTTTCTCTCCATACCAGAGTTCGTACAGAGTTTTACTTGCTGTTCTTGAGTAGAGTTGGTTCTGTAGATATGTCGCCCTAACTACTGCCTCGCCCCAATATTTTTCTGGCAGTCCAGAGTCTGTCAACATGCACCTGATCAATTCTGTTAAGGTTCTGTTCTTTCTTTCAGCTACCCCATTTTGCTCGGGCGTGTATGGTACTATCTTCTGGTGCTCTATCCCATGGGCTCTCAGGAAGTCTTCAACTCTCCTGTGTATTCGCCTCCGTTGTCGGTTCGAAGTGCGAGCGGCTTGCGTTGGAATCTGTTGCGTGTCATGGTTATGTAGTCCTTTAGTTTTTCCAGTACTTCATCCTTATGCTTCATGAGATACGTGACTGAGTATCTTGAGTAGTTATCTATTAACGTCTATGAGGTTCTAGTCTGACTTACCTTGGGGAGCATTACTCTGGTGGCTTTAGCTTTGATACAGCATTCACATCTCATGGTCAAAGGACGTGCTTTTACTCTCAGGTCTTTTGTCAGCTGCTGTCTTTGCGGTTCCTTTATACTTTCCGGGTGCCTGTGACCCAGGCGTCGATGCCACATATGAATGTAGTCCTTGTGTTGCTCGTGTGCAGTGAGTTTTCCTTGTACCTTGGTTGCACTTAAGCGATACAGGTGTCCATCTGCATAGGCTCTGGCTAGGACCCTTGTCCCCTTTTGGATTGTGCATTCATTACCCCGGAACTTGACAGTGAGCCCTTTCTCTGTTAGGCGTTTAATGGATAGGAGTTCTCCCTCTAAGCCAGGTACATAACAGCACATCCTTTACTGGTATTGCTAGTGTGCCTCCGTGTGGCTTGTTGCAACTTAGAATTCCTTCGCCAATACCTTCTGCAGTGATGCTGCTTCCATCAGAGGTGACAGTCCTGGCTCCTTGGCCCTGGATTAGCCCACATCCTTATCTGGTTATCAGAAAAGGCCATATTCTTGCTTGTTCAGCTCAACTCTGATATCAGCCCCATTGACCTTCTACTATAGTTCCTCCATGTTCCTGTGAATGATCAACATTCAATTTGTTTTGGGAACACGAGGTCTTCTGCTCAATTCTCCAGCATCATTTGTCTCCCCTGACCAATTTGTTAGCCACCCTTCCTAATACTTTCTGTTCTTTGAATCAAATGCATTAACACATGTACTTAGTAGTGTCTTGCCTAATTTTCTAACATTCTACATATGTAATCCTACATAGCAGCCACAATGGCCTACACAAGTTACAGTCAGTGTTATCACTCCAGTGTATACTCTTGGTTATACTTTAACACAAAGTTAGTTACAATAACATTCAGTGTGTGTTCTGGCACATTTGCCAGAGAAGCATTTCTGGTTTGGTTGCATTTTAACACAGAGTGAGTTACAATAATATTCAATGTATGTTTTAGCACATTGCAGCAAGGAGATTGGCATTTTAGTTAGGCCCAAGGTAGCTTCCAACAGTAACAAGCTAAACCCCACCCCCCCAGCCCACTGATGCTGTCTGCCCCATGGAAAGGGGGAGAGTGAGACCAGGCAGCCGGGCTGGGGCTGCTCAGTGCTCACTGCCTCTACCGGAGGGAGCCTTTCCTTGGGGAGGGGGAGGGTAGCAAGCTTCCCCCCCCCCACCCGCCAACACTGTCTGCCCCCAGGGTCGGCCCCAAACACGCAGACCCCATCCCTCACCCTCCGCTGTAGCGCTGCAGCAGCAGCAGCTGGGACAACTGATCAGACTTTTAGATAAAGCTGTTTGTTTACAAACAGCTCCTCCCCATGTGCTGAACAGAAGGTTGTAGCCTTGTAAAGAAGGTTCTTCGAGATGGCATCTAACATTCTCACAACTGGGTTGTGCATGCTCACCCTATTCAAATAATAGACCACGTAATGGTTTCGAGCTCCTCTAGTATAAAAATCACTCTCCCCCCTCAGAATGACATTTCCTGCCAACCCTTTCTAGAAATATAAGGAAAAAATTCCATGCAAGGCTGGAAGTGTGGGGGTGTTGTGAGAATGTTTGGAGCCATCTCAAAGACCCTTATTTACAAGGTAGCAACTTTCTGTTCTTTGAGTGGCTCCTCACATGCTATTTTTTCATGGCTCCGCCGGGTGGGGTGTCCGTGGATGCCCCAGTGCATGGATGGGGCATCCATACGGCTGCACATGCATCCCCACTCACCCACCATTCATCCACACCCACATAGTAGCCACCGTTTCCCCTGGTTGCTCTGTGCGTGGGGACGAGTGGGGGGGTGAGTGGAAATGCATGTTAGGCGGACGCACACGATTGAAAACGAATGTGCAAGGAAGCTATAAATTTTAGTGCAGCCATAAGGTTTTGCTGGCCTGCTGGCCTTTGGGGCCCCACAGCAAGGCTTGGCACATGGCCCCTCAAACCCTTGGGCCAGCCCTGCATCTCCCTTTTACAAATTCCAGTGTTAGTTCTGCCTCAGGCCTTGTCTCTAGGGCGTTTATGAGGGCGCTGTATGATTCAGGCAGGCTTCAGAGAAGTAAGGCTGCCACGTGGTTGTCTTTTATCTCTTCGCCAATCCCTCGCAGTTGTGCTACCACTTCCAGCATTGAATTTATGTGATCCTGCATCTCCTTCCCTTTATCAATTCTCATCTGGTAGAGTTTCCTTAGGAGAAACAGCTTACTGTTCAAGCTGGTCCTTTCATCAGCTTCTGCAGTGCATTCCACATGCCCTTTGCTGTGGCCTCCTCCCTTATGTGGATTAACTGGTCATCTTCTACTAGCAGGCTTATGGTTGCCTTTGCCTGTCTGTTCTTTCTATCCCACTCCTCAGGGTTTTCTTCAGGTCTGTCTGTGGTGATCACCTCCCACTGGTCATCTTTGGATAGGAGCATTTCTATTTTGAATTTCCACAACTGGCAGTTTGTGTTATTCAGCTTGCAGACTGAAAGCTTTAATTCAGAGCTGCTGGCCATACTTGCTTCCCTCCCCTCAGATTGGGATTCTGGTTCTTCTGCTCACCTACTGTTAGTAGGCCTCCTTTGGGAGTTTCCTTTGGGCCTCTTTTCCTTTCAGCTCACCTCCAGTCTTCTGAGGTTATTCTGGGCTGTTCTGAAGAGGTCTGGGCCCATAACCTGTTGCAGAGTAATAACTGATTCGCAATCAGTAAGGACAAATGCAGCTGAAGGTTTAACAACAGAACTTTACTTAAGCTTTCTCAGGCACAGATCCTTAGTTGCATCTAACTAGTAGTAAGACAAAATGGAGACTGAGACAAAGAGAGAGAAGGAAAGGAGGAGTGGTTACACAAAGGAATTCAACTGCAAAACCCCATCTCCCTTCCATGTACACATAAACTTAGCAGCACCATCTGGTGGCTCTATAGTCAATTACTTCTCTTAATGCAGCAGGCATTTAATTTATGGATGTTGCATACACCAACAGGAATGTGCCCCCTGTTCTCCCCTTCCAGCTGCAGGGGATGCAACTGTACCAGGGAGCATGGTTCCCCCCAGGCTTGTCGGACCCCATGCAGCTGCACTGCCTGTAGCTATTATAGCTATGTCCTTGATGCCACAATGCTCCATAAGGGGCAGGGAAAAAAATCCCTTCTACTTTCCAGCATGGTCACACACTGTTAAAGTGCTTCACAGGGGGAAGGACTTCCCACAGCTAAAGAGTCCAGCTTGGTCCAAGGGGCTTAGGGAAACAGTGTGTCTGAGCTGAGCTAGACCCAACAGGGCCAGCTGGGTCCTGGTTACAGGCCTCTGCCTCCAACTCCATGAGCAGTACCTGGTGCTTCACTCTCCCTGCTCACCTACAGCAATGCCAGCCACAATGGACACTGGAATTCTGAAGTGTCTGGACTTGCAGGGTCTAAATTCCCAGATCTCTTCTGGATTTGGTGGCACTTTGAAAACTTTGAGATGATTTTTGGATTCAGCCACTTCTAGAATAAGCCAGGCAACAAGCCTTAAGGGACCTCTATCCTACAACTTGTGACAATGTTGGTTGCAGGGTACAGGCCCTTGCAGATCTCACCATGCTGCAGGGTAGAAGTCCTTAAAGGACTTGTTATCCTGTTCATTCCTGAAATGACCAAACAACTGAACACAACCAAACTTAACTGCTGCTGAATGCACAACATTTGCTGGAATGTTCAGAAAAACACAAACTCGCATTCAGATGTGTGTTAGCTTTAAAACAGCCATGAGTCTGGTTTGTGAGCTAAACATAGCTCATTTCATTCAGACTTGCCCTGGATTTACTTATGGTTCATTACGCCACTTTGTGCAAATACGGGCTGTCAATTCTAGGCTACATTCTCTATATATTTGCTAAAAATCAGGCAAGGTAAGGGAGCCCAAGCCCAAACCAAACAGTTAAGAAATTAGCACATCTGAATACCACCAAAGCATGAGGGAAGGCAATGGGTATTTTCAAACGAGAGGATAGCCCGCTGGAGTCTGTGTTCGGTCTGTGCAGCCCCCACTCATGTGTTTAGTGTGTCCAGTCTAATAAACGGGCAGCCCCCTATGTGTATTTCATGCACTTACAGGTAACCCTAGCAGCACCAGTGAGAGCAAGATTGAAGAGAGGGGCAGGAAGTGGTTGCTCCTCAGATGCACTAGGATTTTTACCCACAACTCTATGGTGCTGGCAGACCCGTATTCACAGAGGTGCTGCATGCAACCTAATCAATGTGATGCGGACATGTGAGCGCACATTAGCCCACATTTACTCTTATTTTGGGCTCCACATCTCCAATGCCCTGCCATGAGCGGGGGCCACGTGTCCGGTGGATGGTGGTCACATAGCCAGTGGGGACAAACACCTAATAAAAGGGCAGGTGGACACCCACTTGGGCTATTGTGGGATAACATCTCATTTGTTAACACCCAATATATGTATGGCAAGGAGGCACCTAAAGCAACAAAATCAATCCTGTTCATATGGTTATTTCCACCCTTATTTTGCTTTAACCCGCTCACTATTAACATGACAACAGTGAAAGTACCTACCACCAGTCCGTTATAAGTCCTTGATGTAGTAACTTAGAGAGAGGATTAATTATGGAAACAGGAAAAGGGAGTGTGATAGGTCACTTAATATCTGTGTCCTAATAGCTGTGTGTAATATCTGCATGGGTGTGAACAAAGTAGATTCCTATCCCCAGACTAAGCATCCAGGGTGGCTTGTAACCATATAGTGAAAGCATAGGCTGAGTGACATGTCCAAAGTCACACCAGAAGTCTCTAGCAGAGCAAAGAACTGTATATATGTTATCAGAGTGAGTCCCAGGCTGGTGCCCTAATCACTGAGCAATCCTTCCTTCCTGGATGAAGGGTACTACAACAACAACAAAGTAGTTATGTTTACATCAACCCAATCCAGGGTCCATTAAAGCAATGGCAAAGCTCCCAATGTGTAGGACAGGACCATGTAATTTAAAACAATATATATAGCACTGCCTAGTTCTGAGTTTATGGGAGCTGCCTGCTTAAGAGAGCCTAAGCATGCATCCTCCAACACCATCCTTGTTCATTCTCTCTTAATCCAGATTCAAGCATCCCTTCCTAACAAGCCATGTTGCTGCATGCAGATCCGTTGATACAAAAACCATAAGGACCCAAGCTAAGAAAACATTTTTAAATAGTTACATTTGCCAGGCTAACCCAAGGCTGCTATTACAATCCCTACCTAATCGCATAGCAGTTTTAATTGGCACAAAAACACTTGCAAATAATGAAACACAACCGAGGGAAAGCGTCAAAATGCAGGTCTCATTGCAAACAAGCGGCATCATACAGCTGTCAGAGAACCTGATTGCTCTATTCCAGTGCCCTGAAAGGTTTTGATATCTCTATCTGTTGCAAGCATTGCCACGTCAGGCTGAAAGGAATTAATGTGTTACACTGGGCTCTGCTGAAGGAGCAATCAGACAGCCTGATGGGAAATACAACCTATACAGATGTTTCACTGGGTGCTTTTAGACGGATAGTACCTACGCCTCTGCTCCACCCCCAGGTGGCCTGTTCAGATGTGCAGGCAGAGAAGAGGCAGAGCAGGCACCATCTGTTCCGCTCCAGCCACATTTGCAGTGCTCCGGAACATTCCCTTTGATAATTCACTTAGTCCCTTTGATAATTCCAGCCAAAAGGTACAATCATCCACCACTAAAGTCAATGAGAACTGAGCTATTGACTTTTAATTGTGGAGGATGGCACCCTTAGTAACTAATATAGTTAAATTTTCAATCATAACTTCTAGTAGGAGTTCAAAATAAATGTCCAGGCAATTGCTTGGCATCTTCTAAAAAAACCATCTATGCATGCAAATTGGGTAGCTGATCACTCAAACAACAGGTTACTACATGCAAATCAGACAGACATGCATTACTGTTGGTGAGGATAGTTGTATATGCATTCGTACAGTTGTAAAATCAGGAACAGCAGCTGAGGCTGGCTGAACAACAGTTAGTCCTATGGAAAAGCAGATCGTCATTCAGCTACTGTGTGTGTATATGCGCGTGCACATGGTTTAGAGCCTAATAAATAAAGAAAAAAAGATTCAAAATGTATTTGTGAACAAACATGCAGAATTCATTCTGTTCCTGTTCATAGCTCCATATGAATTCATATTCATGAAAACAATAACTGTGGAGGATGCTGGGTAATCATGACAATATTCCTAAATCTCAAAAGTTTCACACACTGTAGCACAGCTAGTTATTCACAGTGGTTGTGCAATGTGACCATTATCATTTTCTGTTTGTCATACTCCCGCTGAAAAAACTTTACTCTCCCAGTCAGCGAGTAGAAACAATACCACAAGATTAATTACATGCCTGAAATAATGATTTGTAAATAGTCCAAGGGAGCAAGTTAAATGCCCTGTAGACAGACTGTTGCTTGTGCTTTGGCTAAGGACCTTTAAGAAGTATGACAACCAGATTGTCTACTGCACCTTTAAGATGTAAGCCAGCCAGAGTTCCAGAGACTTGTCAGTGGTTATTTTGCACCTGGGCTTTGGTGACTCTGAGCCGAAAAATACTAACTTGATCTGTATGTGCTGTTGTTCTGCATTCTCGCTGTTGCTATGCTCATCTGGAGATCAGATAAGTTGATTGTAATGGTCCCTTCTGGCCTTCAGATCTAGGAATCCAATTAAAGTCATTTTAGTTAATTAAGAGAGCATAATTGGCTGATTTAGCTCTGCAGACACAACACTCACAATATGTAAAGAGATAGAAAATCAGGATTGGCCCCAGGATCATTTCTAAAGAGAAATTAGGGTTAAATTTTACAAGTAGTCTACCATGTTAATAATTTGACCTGTGGAGCGGGTGTATCTGCATATGCGCATGCATAGTTTATTTATTTAAAACGTTTTTACCCCGCCCCTTTCACCCGAAGGCGACTCGGGACGGCTTACAACAAAATTAAAAATCCAACAACAATATAAAATACATAAATACAGAATCATAAAAAGAACAGTAAAAAGTATTCAAAGTGATCAGTACAACCCCAGCCACTAACCCATCCCACCGCCCCCCGCCAAACGCCTGACGGAAGAGTCAGGACTTACAACTTTGTTGGAAGACGAGGAGATTTGGGCTGTGGCGGATCTACGCCGGGAGGGCATTCCAAAGTGATGGCACAGTCACCAGGAACGCCTGCCTGTCCGTTCAGACCTGCCAGAAATGAGGAACTTCAAGAAGGGTTCTCCCGGATGACCACAGGGGCTGCCCAGGGGTTGAGGCAATACTTCAGGTAAGCAGGGCTCAGACCATTTAGGGCTTTAAAGGTTAAGACCAGTACCTTGAATCGGGCCCAAAAGACAATAGGCAGCCAGTGTAATGCTCGGACCACTGGTGTAACGTGCTCCCTGCGGCCCAGTTAGGGCCTCCGAACTGTCACCATAGGCAGCCCCACGTAGAGCGCATTGTAATAGTCTAGTCTCGAGGTGATGAATGCATGGATGATGGTGGCGAGGTCCGAGTCAGACATATGGGCGGAACCTTCTCACCAGATGTAATTGGCAGAAGGCGCCCCTGACCACAGCCAACACCTGGGAATCCAGGCACAGCTGCGAATCGAGGAGCACTCCCTGGCTCCACACAGATGGAACCAATGGAGGGCGAACACCCCAATAATGGGAATATTCCCCTCCCCAAAATCACTGACCCCACCTACCAGCATCACCTCCAGCTTATTGGAATTGAGCTTCAATTGGCTCAACCTCATCCAGTCCCCCACAGTGGCCAGACACTGGGACAGCAAGGAGACAGCAGGGCCTGGGTCAGATGAAAAAGATAAATACAGCTGGATGTCATCTGCATATTGACGACAACTAACTCCCTAGTTGCATATGACCTCTTGAAGCTGATTCATATACACATTGAACAAGAGGGGACAGAATGGAACCCTGCAGGACCCCACACAAGGGAGTTCCAGGGGACGAAGTACAGTCCCCTAGAACCACCCACTGTGATCTACCGGCGAGGTAAGAGCAGAACCATTGTAAAACGGTTCCATCCGCCCCAGCCAGGTCTCGCAGGCGGGTCACCAGCATCTCGTGGTTCACTGTATCAAAAGCCACTGAACCAGTAGAACTAGTAGAGTCATACGACCCCTATCCAGCTTTACTAGGAGGTCATCGACCAAAGCCACCAATGGTGTCTCCATGCCATAACCCAGATGAAAACCTGACTGCGTAGGATCAAGAAAACTGGTGCAATCCAGATGTGCCTGCAGCTGTTTGGGCCACCACCCATTCAATAACTTTCCCTAAAACGGGAAGGTTAGCGACAGGATGGTAGGTCGCCAGGGCATCCACATCAAGAGATGGTTTTTTGAGGAGGGGCTGGACCACATCCTCCTTGAGGCAATCCGTCACCCTCCTCTCCTGAAGGGAAGTGTTAATTACCCTGGCCCGCACCGGTCCTAATATCTCCCTAGTTACACACATGCCTCTGCTATGGAGGTCCTTGTTGCCTTCACAGTTGTACTTACATTGAGGCTTACACTTACAGTTGCATGTACCGATATGTTTGATTTTCAGGAGGTGAGAGCATGTGCTTAGTACCTCTCCAAACAATGGAGTAACAGCTGTCCACAGTTACCTTCCCACACATCTAAAGCTCCACCATCACCTCCTGCCCTGACAACAAGGGATGGCCCCTAGGAATTATATAGGGATGGGAGGGAGGGATAAAATTAAGGACAGGACAGTCCCCTGCACCCTAAATCCAGGGGCAGGGGGTGGGGGTCATGTCTTCTCCATCTGTTCATTTCCATGCCCCTGTCTAAAACAATATCTACATGAACAGTCTGTGCATTAATGAGTTGCTTTAGTGCAGGCTGGGGAACCTCTGGCCCATGAGTGAAATCTTTATTTGGCCCCTTCCCAATTCCTGGAACTAGCCCATTGATGCATACCACCGATGACAGTCCCTACCTTCAAGCACTGAAGGAGCAAGCTCAGAGGAAGAAGGGAGTAGAGATGAGGGCATGCTTGCATATTTTTAGAAGGATATTGTATATAAAATGATGTAGTAAAGTATAAATATGCCCACGGGGCCCCCTGAAGTACCTGATATTCAGCTCACCTGCCACCCTACTACATTTAATAATGCTGCTGATTGCTAACTTCCAACCTTCTTGCTTTGGTTCAGTGCCACCTGCCGGCAGCTGTAAGATTTGCTCTGCTACTATGAAGAATATTTCGAAGCACGTACAAGCAAAAGGTGCAAGATCATTTGGGGGTTAAAAGGGGTCTTCCCCTCTGCTCCCCACCCCACCCCAGTGTTCACTTGATGTTAATTTCCAATGCCTTATCTAGCATGTAAATTAAAATAGCAAATTCCTCTTAATAACTGCTAACTCATATTTCCCAGTGTCTTCATAGTCTAAACCTACCTATTAAATAAATTGGACTTTTGGGGTTGCCAAAATGGTTAGAAATAGCAATTCTGTGAACTACTGACTTCTTTCTATCTCAGTTCTAATTAAAGCAAATGTTAACCATGCTTGAAAATCCCTGAGGGGACTGACCAGCAGGCACAGGAATATGCTAAAGGACACTGGAGACAGAACTGCATACAGCATGGAGCGTTAGTAGTAGTGCCCACCGTAGCTCCATCTTTCGCAGCTTCCTGCTGTGCATTCAGTCACTCATCCAACACTATGGCTTTTTATATGATGCGGGTTCGACATCACCTGTCCCAGAGTCACCTATGGTGAGGAACTTCTTAGAATTTTGTCCCAGGCACATGCATTCCAGTAAGATCCCAGGCTGGCTGATTTTTAATGGCTCACTCATGGTTTTTAAATGGATCCCCAACTGAAGAACTCATCCTGCACCCAAAAATTTTTGTGAGCAACATTGTCTTTTCCACCTGCCCCCAAAATGAAATACAAGTTGGGGAGAAACCAGAACATTTCTACACTTTCTAGATCCCTTCAAAAGCACTGACAAAGCCTTGCAAAGCAAACATTGTTTAAAATCTGCTTGCTGTCAGTTCCCAGAATACAATCTCCATGTGCAGTACATATGGAATGCACAACACTCTGGTTCCCTCTAGTGACAGTGGTCAAGGAGACACACAAAGGTTCATGAGCCTACTACTTGAGCAAACAAAGGTTCCCAAGTAGGGTCATGCCATCCATCAGTGGGGATGCAATCCTAATTGCTATCTGATACGCTTTGCATGTCTTTGTTGCTCAGTGGTGTCATGGGAATATATTTAAGTTCTAAAATGGCACCACACAGGCAAAATGTTTGGCAACCCCTGTAAAGGATCTAAGTGTTTTAGCTCAGATGGTAGAGGATCACATTTCTAAAGTCCCTCAGTTCAACCCACATAGACAGTGGCCCAGCCAGGGGTGTCAGGGTTCACTTGTGTAACTATTGACTACAGAGTAGACCTTGCTGGGATAGAGAGAACGTGGCTATCGGTCCTTAGCTCAGTGCATGGTGTAGCTAGAATTTGGGCCCTGGGGGCCACTATTGGGGGGGCCCCTGAACCCCCACCCACCCTTTGCAAGCATACAAAGCAAATACATTTTAAAATTGTGTCCGTATTTAACTGTCTACCCAATCTTCCCTTTCTTCCCTCCCCTCTCCTGCCCCCACAAGATTTCAATAAAAATACATTTTTAAATTGTGTCCATGTTTAACTTTACATATATAATTATTTAGTTTTTAAACATTTATCACATTTTTATGCTGCCCCTCCTGCTCACGCATCTTGGGGCAGCTCACAACATCATAAAAACCATTAATAAAACAGTTAAAACCATAAAACATTAAAAAACCTGGAACAACAAAAACACAAACATCCTACCCCCCCCAACCCACCCTACCCCTCTCCAAAAGCCTGATGGAACAGCCAGGTTTTACAACCTTGGCAGAAGGAGAGTAAGGAAGATGACACTCGGATCCCCATCGGGAGGGCATTCCACATCCTAGGGGAGACCAAAAAGCCTGGAGCTGGTGTAACGTGCACACGTCAGCCCACTTCCCTAAGCAAGCAGGCCGCCGCATTTTCCGCCAGCTGCAGTCTCCGGACCATCATCCTAGGCAGCCCCACATAAAGCAAGTTGCAATAATCTAGCCTACAGGTAATGAAGGCATGGAGGAGGGTGGCAAGGTCAGAACTTGATACATAAGGCCACAGCCGCCAGACAAGATGTAATTGCTAGAAAGCACTCCTTGCCACAGCCGCCTCCTGGAGATCCAGGTGAAGCTGTGGATTGAGGAGCACACCCAGGCTACAGACCTGGGAAACCAATGGTGGATGGACCCCATCACTGATGGGAGACTCCATCAATGATCTTCTGTGGCTAAATCTAATCGCCTCTACTCTATTCTTGTCCTCCTTGAACGCTCTGCTGCCTTCGATACTGCTGACCACTCACTCTCGCTGGACTCACTTCACTCTCTTGGCTTCCGTGGCTCCGTCCTTGACTGGTTCTCCTCCTACCCCTCTGACCGCTCCTTCAGTGTGTCTCTTACCAACTTCACCTCCTCTTTTCCCCTCTTTGTTGGTGTTTCCCAAGGCTCTGTCCTTGGTCCTCTCCTCTTCTCTATCTACACCCAATCCCTAGGCAAACTCATTGCCTCCCATGGCTTCCAATATAATCTCTACGCTGATGACACTCAACTCTCTCTCTACACTCCCTCTCTCTCTATCTGTTCAAGCTCCCCTCACCAGCTGTCTCTCGGATATCTCTACCTGGATGTCTCAACGTCAACTCAAACTCAAACATGGCTAAAACTGAACTCCTTATCTTCCCCCAATCCTTCCTTTCCCTCCTCCCTGTCGATCCTTATCAACAGGGTCACCATCCTTCCTGTCCACCAAGCCCATAGGTTAGGCTTAATCTTTGACTCAGCCCTTTCTTTTAAACCCTACATCAAATCTGTTGCCAAATCCTGTTGTTTCTTCCTCCATAACATTGCTAAGGTTCACCCTT
The DNA here is from genome assembly GCA_003113815.1 of Sphenodon punctatus. Lineage (NCBI taxonomy): Eukaryota > Metazoa > Chordata > Lepidosauria > Sphenodontia > Sphenodontidae > Sphenodon > Sphenodon punctatus. The sequence continues at coordinate 2,797,573 of QEPC01006805.1, read as the reverse complement.
TTCTCCTCTGCTAAAACCCTTGTTCACGCCCTGGTCTAGATGTGTATAAGAGACAGCGCCCTGGTCATCTCTTGCCTCGATTACCATAACCTCCTTCTCACTGGCCTCCCCTGCACTCACCTTTCTCCCCTTATCTCCGTCCAAAACTCTGCTGCCAGGGTCATCCACCTCGCCCGTTGCTTCGACCATGTGCAACCCCTCCTCTCCTCTCTTCACTGGCTCCCCCTTCCTGAACAAATCCTGCACAAGCTTCTAGTCTTCACCTATAAAGCTCTTCACAACCTTGCTCCCCGCTACCTCTCTGCACTAATTTCCCTCCGTAGTTCAATCCATGAATTCTGCTCCACCTCTGTCCCCTCTCTTGCCATCCCACACCTTCCCTGCTTTCCTAACCACCTTTGTCCCTTCTCCCTAGCTGCCCACATCCGCATCGCCCCCTCCCTTCATACTTTCAAATCCCTCCTCGACACCCACCTCTTCTGCTCTCCCCTCCCCAACTCCTTGCTTCCCTCTCCTAACTCCTACTGATACGTACCATCCAGTACAATCTGTTACCTGAGATCTGTGTACTCATATCCTTACCACATGAACCAGCCAGCCATCATTCTTGATGTAACCAAGCCAAGCACATGCACCTGAGACCTCGCATCTTCGTGAATGTTACACCCCTTGTCTCTCCCTCTGTTCCCCTTCCTTCATTTCCCCCCCTCACCCCCGTCTCTCAGATTGTAAGCCCTAGGGCAGGGACCATGTTTATTCCATTACTTTGAACGTGCCACGTACATTGCTGATGCTATATAAATGCTTGCTAATAATAATCACACCCAGGTCACCCAAACCCCCTACCCACCAACATCACCTCCGTCTTGTCAGGATTCAGCTTCATATGGCTTACCTTCATCCAGTCCCCCACAGTTGCCAGACACCTAGTAAGCACCGAGACTGCCGGGCCTAGGTCTGATGAAAATGAGAAGTAGAGTTGGGCGTCATCAGCATATTGATGATACCGCACTCCCTCAAACCCTCTCACGACCTTCCCCAGGGGCTGCATATATACGTTGAACAGGAGGGGGGACAAGATGGAACCCTGCGAGACGCCACACACAAAGACTCTGAGGGGAAATGTGCAATCCCCCAGGACCACCTGGTGGATTCTCCCAGCCAGGTAGGAACAGAACCAATCTAAAATAGTTCCTCCAACCCCAGCACGGTCCTGCAGGCGACTCACCAACACCTTGTGCTCAACTGTATCAAAGGCAGCAGAAAGATCTAATAGAATCAACAGAGTCTGCTGATCCTGCTCCATAGACTGGTGAAGGTCGTTGACCAAGGCCACAAGTGCAGTCTCAGTGCCATACCACGGATGAAAGCCAGACTGCGAGGGATCCAGAAACCCAATACTGTCCGGATGCGCCTGAAGCTGCTGAGCCACTGCCCAATCAATAACCTTCCCTAAAAAGGGAAGGTTAGAGACTGGGCGATAGCTGGCTAGGGAGTCTGTGTCCAACAATGGCTTCTTCAGCAGGGGCCAGACCAATGCCTCCTTTAAACACCGCGGCACCCTGCCCTCCCTAAGGGAGGTGTTGACAACCACAGTCAGCAACAGCCACAGCATCTCCTGGCTGACTTTAACCAGCCAGGATAGGAATCAATCTAATTCACACGTGGTGGCCCTAATAGCCCCCAGCATATCCCCAGCATCAGTGGGTTCTGCCATCCGAAACTGATCCCACAAATCTGGACCAGACGGGGCATCCACTGCCTCTGGCTCTCCCCCTGCATCAACTGTTGTGCCGAAATCATGGTGAATGAGAGCAATCTTGTCCAAAAAGTACTGCATAAACTTGTCACAGTGGGCACTGGAATGGTCCAGGTGAAGAAAGGCCAGACTGACCAGACCTCTCACCACCCGGGTGAGTTCCACTTGACGGGACTTGGCAGACACTATAAGAGCAGCAAAGAACCCCTTCTTTGCTTCCCAAACAGCCACAGCATAGGTCCTCAAACTGCTCCTATGTAGCAATCAATCGTGCTCATCGCGAGTACAGCACCACCATCGCTCCAACTGCCTTCCCTCCTGCTTCAGCCTCCGTAGGTCCTCTGTAAGCCATGGGGACCTGTGGTGCCAAAAGGATAGAAGTGGAGTGGATGCATAGGAGCCACTGAGTCAACGGCCTTGGCCAAAAGCCTATTCTACAAGGCCACAAGGTCATCGACTGAGCGGACGGTGAAGTCAAGGGGAAGTTCCCCCAGAGCATTCCGGAACCATAAATGTCCAATGTTACAAATCTTTCCTTTGTACCTTCTTGTCAGCAAATGCATCTATTATCCTACCAAAATCCACTTTTTTGCATGTTCTTGCTCAACGGATAATATAGAAAGACCTTTTAATTATTCCCAACTCATGGTACTACTTAGATAGTTTTTCATCAATTTAATTTGTGAAAAAGTTCTTTCTGCACTTGTTACGGTTACTGGTAGGGTTAGAAACAAAAGAATGGCAGTGCACACGTCTTCAGGACTTGCAGACAATGTAGAGTACTCCACTAAGACCTTTTGAGCTAAGTCACTTATGCTTGATCGTGAGGCAGGATCATGGTGCAGAGCTGACCTCATGCCCAGCATCTGGCTGGTAAAAGGGGGTGAAAGATCTGCAGCATACTTCTCTACAAACAGTTCTCCTGCTTTGGACAGTTCATTCAACCAAGCGGATAGGTTGAAGAAAGTTGAATGTTGACTACTGTATCTCCTGAAAGCTTTTGAATCGAACAAGTAATTGTCTTTTCACTATATCTGATGTTCTACTGAAGACATTAACCCTGAATGAACTTTCAGGATCAGTCAATCTTTCCTCCTCACAATGCTCATCAAAATGACATTTCACTTTTCTTGTATGCTTCAACATGAATTTAATTTTAATGGACCGTTTTTCTGCAAGGAACACCGCTTCACCTTTCGGATCACTGTACTGATCACGGTAGGCAGTTATTCCATCTACAGCACTGCTTAAGAGTTTAGTAGCTTTTGCCAGATCCATCTCCTTTTGCTGAAGTGCCTGTGATACCACATGTAGTTCCTGCGAACCTTTACACTGTAAACAAAATGTACATAGAAAATTAAAATTGTCCAGCTGTTTTTGCAACCCAGCAGCTTCATTGCACTCCTGTGGCTCTGAACTTGGCACAATGCTTTGGGATAGAGTTTTCATGACATCCACAAATTGAACTTTCACAGCATAAACTTCACTGTAGTGACCTGCCCACATCAATGGATCCATTTGCTTTATTGTCAGACCACCCCGTCTATCAGATTCTGAAATTAGTGAGGATATGGCCCACCATTTTGTGCTCTTGCCAAAAGAGGCATAAACTCTCTCTACAATATAAACAAAAAATTGGCTCAGTTCCAGTATATCTTTCAGCGGATCACTGATGACCAGGTTTAAGTTATGGGCAGCACAATGAATGTAAATAGCATTTGGTTCTTTGTCTCGAATGCACTTCTGAACACCACTATATATTCCACTCACAACACTTGCCCCATCATATCCTTGGCCACGACACCTTGAAAGAGACAGCTTTCTCCTTTATTCTTTGAATAATTTGCTCAGATGGAGAGCTTGCCAACTCATCTGCAAGTGGCATAAATCCCCAAAACGCTTCCTTCACACGGGTACCTTTGAGATTTCCACATGCATCCAGTTCAATTGTTCAGTAACGGTAAATTTCACTCATTGACTGTAATTGTGAAATATCCTATGTTGTGTCTCTGATTACTGAGAACAATGGTGGTGCTTTTATCTCATTAAGGATATCATTTTTAACTGTACTGGAAAGCAGTTCTATGAGTTCATTTTGAATTTGGGGGCTCATATATGTGACAAAACCTTTTGGAGCAGCTACCAATTTTATTGTAGAGTTAGCTTTCTGCTTAACAACACACAGCAGAATTTTCTTCAAAAAAGAACTTTACTAAGAACTCAAAAGACATGCTTCCATACTGTACAGACTGCATGGGACAAGATGGAGGACAAGAGAGGAGACAAGGAGAAAACAAAAACCTGTTTCATCCCTCCCCCTACTGGACAAGCCCCATATTAAGCTTGCAGGACTTGCAATGGGCTTTTATGTGTGACTGTTGCACAATCCAACGCCCCTTCTCAACAGTCACTAGTCAAACCCACTAGGTTCATTCTTCTTAATAGCTTGCGATGGCGTTCCCCTGCTGGTGGCTTCGTGAACACATCCACTGTCATATCCCCTGTAGGACAGTATTGCAGATCTAGGAGTCCTTGTTCCTGTGCGTCTTTCAGAAAATGGTATTTTACGTCAATGTGCTTGGTTCTGGGGTTGATTCTTTCTGTTTGCACCAGCGCTATACATCCTTGGTTGTCTTCCAGGATTGGCGTGGGTCTGTCCAAGTTTTGCCCCAGATCATTCAGAAGCTGTTGCAACCAGATAACTTCTTGGCTGGGGTGTGCTGCTGCCACGTACTCTGCCTCCATCGAGGAAAGTGTCACAGAGGCTTGTTTCCTACTGCACCAGCTGATGGGTCCTCCACCAAGCAAAAATAGGTACCCACTGGTAGATTTTCAGTCCAAATGGTCTCCAGCCTAATCTGCGTCCACGTACCCTATCTGGTCGGACATGGAAGTTGCTGGGAGCTGTAGCTTGAGGTGCACAGTCCCTTTCAGGTACCATAAGACCCTCTTCACTGCGTTCCAATCCCTTTGGGTTGGGGCTGAGACTTGTCTACACAATATACCTATTGCCACCGCAATGTCAGGCCTTGTGATTGTGGCAATGTACAAGAGCTTTCCTATCGCCTTTCTGTATTGCTTATTTCTGGCAGCAATAAGCTCGGTTCTTTGATCTCCTTTGGGTAGCTGGTTTCCATAGGAGTATTTACTGCCTTCGCACCCCCCATGCCGAAACTTTCTATCATTTCTTCTATTGCCGGTCTTTGGTTGAGAAGATAGCTTCCGTCATCTTCTCTTTCAATTTGTATTCCAAGGTAGTGTGTTATGTTACCCAGGTCCTTACTTTCAAAGTCCTGATTTAAAGCTCTCATTGTTTCGCACTCATCCCCTTCTTGCTCAAAGTATATGATAAGGTCAACATAAATTAATACAAAAATCCACCTGCTCCTTAGTCTCTTTGTGTATAAGCAGGGATCTGCTTTGCTCCTGGTAAAATTTTCCCTCATGAACACCTTGTTTATTTTAGTGTTCCACGCTCTGACGGCCTGCTTAAGCCCATATATGCTTTTGTGCAGTTTGCATACAAGATCCGGCCTTTCAATGTCTGCAAACCCCGGTGGTTGGTTCATGTAAATATCTTCCTTCAACTCACCATTTAGGAACGCTGTTTTCACGTCCATATGCTTGACTTGCATTCCTCTTCTGGCAGCTATACTTAACAATGTTCTGATTGTAGTGTGCTTAACTACAGGTGCAAATGTTTCATCGTAGTCTTCTCCNNNNGGGCCTTGTACCGTTCAATATTTCCCTGCGCATTGTACTTTATTTTAAATGTCCATTTACAACCTATAGTCTTTCTCCCTGCGGGCAGTGGAGTAAGTGTCCACATTGCATTGTCCTGCATGGACTTTACTACTTCTTCAGCCGCTCTTATCTATTATTCTGCTTCCCCTTCTGACATCTGCAAGAAGTCCTCCCAGGATGCTGGCTCTGACAATTTACTGGTGCTGACTTTGTAGGACAGACGAGCGGGGGGAATGCCTTTGTTAGACCTCATCGACTGCCTTGGCTCAGCATCAGCAGCCGGCTGTGTTTGTTCCTGCACTTCTGTTACCTTTGTGCCAATTTTGACTATTTGTTCAGAGGATTGCTCCCTTTCAGTGGTTTCATCCGTGGTTGATTGTCCTCCTTCGCCTGGACCTTGGACAGTCATCACACGGTCGCTTGAGTTTTCCGCAAAGGTCACACTGTTACTAATGGTTATTCTGTCTGCATGGATCCAGGATCCTGTAGCCTTTGGAATGCTCACTGTATCCTACGAGGATGCCTTCCACTGCTTTGTTCTGCAGCTTGGTACGTTTCTCCTCTGGGCTATATACGTAAGTCTTACTTCCAAATACTCTGATGTGGCCCACACTAGGTTTTTGACCATGCCACAGTTCATATGGAGTTTCCCTCACTGTTCTAGAATACAGCTGATTTTGTAGGTAGGTAGCAGCAACTGCTGCTTCGCCCCAGTATCTTTCTGGTAGTCCAGAGTCTGTTAACATGCATCTAACCATTGCATCTAACCATTGCAGTTAGTGTTCTGTTTTTCCTTTCAGCTGTTCCGTTCTGCTCGGGTGTATATGGAACTGTCTTTTGGTGCTCAATTCCATGGAGTCTCAGGAAGTCCTCTACTTCCTTTCCTGTGAACTCACCTCCATTGTCAGCCGCAGTGTCTTTGGTCTACGCTGGAACTTGTTGCTCGTCATGGTCACATAGTCTTGAAGTTTGTTGAATACTTCAACTTTACTCTTAATGACGTACTTGATCGTGTACCTTGAATAGTTGTCAATGAAAGTTACCATATACCGGTTGCCTCCTGGCGTGGGAACCTTCATTGGGCCGCAGACGTCCCTGTGTACAAGATCAAGCGGTTTCGTGGCTCTATTCCAACTCTTCTTAGGAAGCGTAGCCCTCATGGCTTTGATGCAACAGTCGCATTTCATGCTCATGGGACACAATGATACCTTAAGGTCTTTGGACAACTTCTGTCTGTGCATTTCCTTGATGCTGTCTGGGTGTCTATGTCCCATGTGCCTATGCCACAGGTGGATGCAGTCATCATGTGGCTTGCGCTCAGTGAGCTTTGCCTGTTCTTAGCCAGTACTTGTGTCCCACTTTGAATTGTGCATTCATCTCCCTGGAAACAGATGGTGAGCCCCCTCGCTGCCAGGTGCCTCACGGACGGGAGTCCCCCTTCTAAGTTGGGCACATAGAGCATATCTTTCATGGGTATGGTCAGTGTGCCTCCCTGTGACTGGTTGCAGTACAGGAATCCTTGTCCAATTCCTTCCACATTGATGCTTCTCCCATCTGCAAGGTAGATCCTTTCTTTACTGCTCAGATCCAGCCTTGTGAAGAATCCTTTATCACTAGTCACGTGGCTCGTTGCCCTGGAGTCTACACACCAATTTTGGGATGAGCTGTCTTGCGTTGCTCTGAAGCACCCACTCCATTGTTGAGCAACTGTGTTGCTGTTTGTGACTTTAGCCCTCTGTTTAGGTGTTCATGGAGACAGTTTTTGCTGTTCTGCTTTCCATATATAGCAGTCTTTGTTTAAATGTCCCTCCTTTTTGCATCTGAAGCATACTCTGGTTTCCCTCTTAGGAGTGTTGTCTGAGGTTTTCAGTGCAGTCTCATTACCCTGCTTTAGATCATTCTGCAGGTTCTCCTTTCTGCGCTGGAATTCATCCGCAAGTCTACCTTTAACAAATTCCAGCTTCAGTTCAGCCTCTGGCCTTGTCTCCAGGGCATTGATGAGGGCACTGTAAGATTCAGGCAGGCTGCAGAGGAGTAGGGCTACCACATGGCTGTCCTTTATATCTTCTCCAATGCCGCGCAGCTGTGCCACTACTTCCAACATGGCATTTATATGCTCCTGCATTTCACTTTCTTTGCCAAGCCTCATTTTGTATAGTTTCCTCAGTAGAAACAGTTTGCTATTCAGGCTAGTTCTCTCATGCAAGTTTTGCAATGCAATCCACATGCCTCTTGCTGTGGTCTCACTTCTTATATGGATTAGCTGGTCATCTTCTACCAATAAACTTATTGTAGCCTTTGCTAACCTGTCCTTTTTATCCCATTCCTCGTGATTTGCTGCTGGTCTGTTCGTGGTAATCACCTCCCATAGATCATCTTTAGACAGCAGCATTTCCACTTTAAACTTCCACAATTGGTAGTTTACATTGTTCAGCTTTCCTACTGAAAGTCTGAGCTCTGAGCTGCTTGCCATACTTGCTTCCCTCCCTTTCCCCTTCTGGGATTTAGGCCTTCTTACTCACAGTCAGTAGGCCTCTCTGTCTGGGAGTTTTGTTTCACACTCTGCACTCCTTCTAGTCTTCAAAGTTGCCTTGAAGATGTCCTGGGCCCATAACCTATTGTAGAATTAGCTTTCTGTTCAATAACACACAGCAGAAGTTTCTTCAAAATATAACTTTACTAAGAACTCAGAAGACATGCTTCCATACTGTACAGACTGCATGGGACAAGATGGAGGACAGAGAGAGGAGACAAGGAGAAAAAAAAACTGTTTTATCCTCTGACCTTCCTCCTACTGGACAAGCCCCATATTAAGCTTGCAGGGCTTGCAATGGGCTTTTACTTGTGACTGTTGCACAATCCAACAAATTTCTCCAAAATTGGGTCATATTTTGCCAACAGTTCAATAACTAATAGGAAGTTCCCATTTTTAGGCTTTCAATTTTCTTCTCTGTGTCCTCTGAATGGCAAATTACACATAGCTAAAGTAAGACTTATATTCAACAAGTGGTCTGCAAACGGTTTCCAATTTTTTTCTCTTTTTAATTTCAGCCTCCAGGCCTTTATCAATAGTAGCATTCTCACGCCACTGGCAAAATACTACACAGGCATCCAAATGAATATTAGAACATTCATGTGTGTCTGTGCACTCTGAAAGATGCTTCCAATCACAGTTCTTCTGCCCAATTTGATATGCTGCCATGTTTGTTATGGTCCGCAAAAGGCCAGAATGGTTCACCTCCATAGAAGGTGAACACAACAACAATGATCTGAGTATTCAAAGACCTGATTTTGTAATTCTGCTGTAGTAGGTTTCAGAGAAATGGCTGTTTTCTTATTTTTCACTCTGATGAAAGGGTCCCTTTCGTCAGCACGATCCATTTTCAATAATGAAACGTAGAATGGAAGCATCATGTATAAACACATCAAAATTGCCACAATACTGTTGGGTGTAAACTCAGTTTTAAAGAATCAAAAGGACTTCCAGTTTCATGGCCATCCTTTTCACCCACGTGTTCAGTAAGACTTAAATCTTCTTGAGCAGTAGGGGATTCTGGCAAAATGTTTTCGACATCATGTGCAGTGACACCACTGCCTCTTATCACCCTCTTACACATAATACAAAACAATAGCTGAAGTTTTACCTTGGTTAGTCTCATCAGTAACCGCATCATGTTTCTTTTAGGTTTCCCCAATGCTCTGAAAATATCCACTGATTTTAGGAATTTTAGCTGCTGCTTCTTTCCTCAGTTTTCATTCCTGGTATCCACCTTTTGGTCGAGTAGTCCCAGTCATTGTGTAACTACAAAAAAAAACTATAAAAACCAAAAGTTGCAAAGCCTTCTTCACTACATAGTTTACTATATTATACAGTATGAAGAACAAATTACAATTTGACATTACAAAACATACTAATGTAACTAAATACTTCCACAATACATTTAATACCATACACAAAATGGAACAACAAACCTTCCTTCCTTACCCTTTTGGTTTAGGCAGCTGTGTCCCTCTTGCAGCCCAGGCTAGCTCTGGGTAGCCTGACCTGGGGCTAGGGTCCTGGATGGACGTAGGTCTGTGTTGCCAGGAGCTGCCTGAATTAGTCCACCAGGCCTACCTGCTGCTGCTCTGAGTCTCACTTCTGCTCTGTGAGGCAGCCAGGGCTGGACCCACAGCAACCCCAGTGGTGGGGAAGAGTCACAGCAAGATGGGGTTGCAGACACACTATCAGGCTGCTGCTGTTCCAATCGGGGTGGGTTACACTAAAAAACCTAGTACAACCGCACAGCAGTGGACAGCTAAAGCCTGCGGTAGCTGCCCCACAAACTGGGGCAGGTTCCCCAGGGGCCACGGGGCAACAGTCCCACCTTGCCTTATGAGTGCTACACCAGTTCACACCAGTTCCCAAAAGCCACTTGTTAAGATTCAGGCACTTTGCTGGATTTTGTCCCAGCCACCACCACAAAGAGGGAGTCACTAGAGGCTGGCCAAGGAGCTGTGGCACCACAGAGTCCCGTTCTCCGATCCAGAGGTGTCACAACTCCTCCCCTGGCCAAGGAGTGGTTTCAGAGGGCTGAAGCCAGCTTCCTCAGCATGCACAGCTCTTTCTCTGGCTCGGGAACACAGTGGGAGGTTTAGGGCCTCTGCCACTGCTGCCACTGGGAGGGAGCCAGCAAGGGGCGGGAAGAGGTGCTGCACTACACTGTGGGTGTTTTTAAACAAGATGTTCCCAAATATGGCCACCCCCAGCAGCCACTCATTCGACTACCCGTCTGAAGGTGAAGCGGGGAGATGCGCACTCCCATAAGCTATGCAGCACCCACTTATGGCGCACAACTGAGAAATCCATGGCGCACCATGCCAGGCAAGCAAAAAAAGTGCACAGCAATGGGTGCTGATGCATCCCCTGCCCGTATGAACGAGGGTGGCCTTGGTCCCACACACATAGGCACTGTAGGCAAGGGACACAGCATTTACAAAGCACAGGAACTGGCCACGAGTGCTAGAGAAACCTAGGATCCCTAGCACTCATGCCAGGACATGTCTGTTTCAAAAGCCCATGGCAGGGGGAGTGTGAGGAGGCTGTCACGGTAGCCATGCTGGGAACTCTATGTTAGAATCCCTCCCCACGCACTCTGCAACAGTTACAGTGCCACTCAGCAGCCATGAACACACACACACACACACACACACACACTGCAAGCCTTGCTAATTTAAAAACACCCTCTGTCTGAAAATGGAACCAGGCAACAGCAGCACAATTTCTCCCTCACTTCAGGGCTGGCCCTCTGGTTCTCACCCAGTTCTGTCTGGAGAAGGAGGGTCTCCTCATTCTCTCCCACTATCCTCCCCAAGAGAGAACTGGTTGTTCACAGGTTGGGATATCAGCCTTGTCTCAGTGAGAGCTTTGCTTAGATTAAGACTGTGACATAGAACAGAACCAGAGCATCAGAATTTGAGTAAGTTATTGCATTTACAAAGTAACCAAGCTGATTTTATTATGGGCGAAATTTTGAAAACCACCCAAGTGACAGAGGCCAATGCCCTATTTTAAAAACGTACTTGGGCACTTCAGAGAAAAAAATCTCATTGTAAATAAATAGGTCTTGGCCTAATCTAAACCAGTTAAATGCTTGAAAGCATATGCCCCTAGTTTTAGAGTAGTATTGTCAAAAGGCAGAAATAACACTGTAGCTTCAGACTCATTCATTTCCAATGGAAGACAGCTGTACAAGTGCTACTGTGTTACTTGTGCCTTTTATAAGCTACCCATCTGTGACACTGATGACTTTCGTTGGCTTGGGTGAAATGCTGGTTTTATTAGAAGCACATGCTTTGGGCACTGAAAACATACACTTAAAACACTGAAATCATAGGGCCCAATCCATAGAGTCACTTGCAGACAAAACCCCCATTGCTTTCTGTCCAGAAGCTCATGGTTCCTAGATGAATGTCTGGACTATGACAATGGTCACTCAGAGTGCAGGTTCCTTTAAGCTGAAGTAAGCAGCACAGCATTGGGAACTTTATTGGGAGCAAGCAGCACAGTATTGGGAACTTTCCACAGTTCTTGATTATTTCAGCCTGGGAATACTGTGCATAACTAAGATTTCTCAAAGTGCTTGACTTCGCTTGACTTTTAAGTGCTTCACTTTTTAAGGCATTTGGGAGAGATTTGGTGTCATCCCAGAAAGTGGTGGCCTGATGAGATGATGTAAAGTACACAGGAAGGGGGAGGGGGGAACCTAGTGGGTGGAGAAGGGGAATGTCTCCCTTCTGGAACTGGCTGCGCAAGACCCTGCCACAAGAGAAGAAACTGGCAGGGGTCTGCAGACATAACCCAGCTGGGAGTGGGAGTAAACCAGGCTCTTTCAGTAAGTCATACACCTTATCAGCTTGAAGTAACCAAAGCTTTATTTTATTATTTTGCTCAGATTTGCCAAAGTGCCTTCAACTCCACTTCATAGTTACCTGGTTGTAACAGTGTAATTCATCCATACCATGCAATAACGAAACCTGATCAAGGTCATCCATAAAAGATACTTTGCAAAGAAGACTGAAGGGCACAATGTATTTTCACTTCTAGAGAGATGACGGACAGGTTAAAATTGGCTTGTGCAACATGAGTACATTTCTATAGATTAAACTCAACAGAAATGGTAACAGAGAGCTGTGTTTTCTTTAGGGTTCCCTATATGGAGTTATTCCTAGGTTAACTAACCCATATTTATTCACATGGAGTAACAGTAGTTAACCCATACTAAATTAGTGTACCAAGACTTTTATTACAAACTAAAAATGCCTTTTCAAGTAATTAATTCTGCTCCCAACCAAGGCAAGTTTAACTTATAAAAGGAACCTGTAAAATCGTCTCCCTGCAGATTTAATGCAAACCCCTGTTAATTAGTAGATTTTAACCAATCCAGAAAGTACCTGTATAGGCAAGCCCTTTGCAGGTCTACAACAGAGCTGTATGGAATTGCCAATTGGTTGAATTTTGAGTGTCAGTACAGCTAGTTAGCAGTATGGTCAAGTGGCTAGATCATGCAACTTGGGAGTCAAGGAGCATGAGTTCTATTCCTAGTTCTGTGTAACTATGGCATGTCACAGGGCACCTCACTGTGTCTCAGTTTCCCTACCTGTAAAATAAGGCTAATCTCTATCTTTGTAACGCATTTTGAGATACTCAGAAGAAGTTGCTTGTTATTTATTGAATGGAACAATGTAGGCTGGTAAACTGTAAATCCCCAACTACAGTATAATCAGTTTACTCCTCCTATGCAGATGGAATGGTTACTTCCTTCAGTCTTCCCTTGCTGGTAGGAGGGAAACTGTGTATTTGTCCAAGGTATTCCTATGCCTTCCCACCCCCTACCCATCACCATCACTGAGCTTGTCAGTCTTTAATGTACTTATCCTCCCATTCCCTGCTATGAGGTAATGAAGTGTTAGTATCCATATTTTACCACAAGGGAACTGAGGCACACAGGAAGGATAAGTGATGCACCCAAAATTATAAAGGAAGTCTCTTGCAGAGAAGGCAGTTGAAGTCTACTAGGTCAGCACTCTACCCACCAGACATTATAGATGTATTTCATGATTGGCAAGGGAATCAGGGTGCAGCTAAGAGGAGGGAAGTGCAGTGCAGCGCTCATGTCAGGACACCTGCAGATGTCTTTTTATGGATGGCCTTTTGTGCTGCAAGTCCATGTAACTCCACAGGAAAACATACATGGTAACCAACTCTTATTGTGCGAGTTACATGGAGCCCACTCCTTCTGGGCGAGCCAAAAACAAAGAAGGTTTGGCGAGGAAATGGGGGGAGGGGGGGAGGGGCAGAAGCAAAACAGGGGATATAAGGAGAAATTGCTTGTTTTAAAGAAAGATAAGCCAATTCATTTTTCAACTGAAGATAGATCCCCTGATTTGCATCTGTGCAAAACACAGATAGCACCCCTCTATAAGGCTTATCTCCCATGCCTATAGATTTGTCCCCTACAAAAAGGCATCATGGGAGGTATGAATTCCTAATGGCCACATGTGGAGTTGGAAGCCATCGCTGGAGAGCCTTATAGCAAGGGTGCATTGTCTATATCTTATTTTTAAGTAGAGCCCTATGCTCAATCTGTTTCAGGAGGATGAAGCTAGTGAAGGCAGGTTCAATTTCACTGCTTACGGGATGGGCCCAGCCTGCCTGCAAGCCAAGGATGGCATCTCCGTCAAAGGGGCTAACAACAACAACACAGCCAACCCAGCACCACCGGCCTCTAGGTCTCCTGATGAGATGCGCAAGCTCTTCCTCCAGCGGGCCAAGAAAATCGACAAGATCTCACGGATCGGCTTCCCCATGGCTTTCCTCATCTTCAACATTTTCTACTGGATCATCTACAAGATTATCCGCAGAGAGGATGTGCACAATCAGTGAGACAGGGGTCAGGAGTAGAGGGGAAAGAGGGATATCAAGAAGGAAAGATGGTTCCTCTATACACACCATGTGCAATAGCAATTCAGCGATGCATGAATTTAAGAATGTGGCAATATCTATTTTAAAAAGGGGTGGGGGGGACTTTTAAATATGTGAATCGAGGAATACTGGGGTGGGGAAAGGAAGCTTTCAAAACTTCAGTTGAGAGATTCCAGGGGTGGGGTGGGGGAGGTTTGTTGTTTCTCAGCATAAAGAAAGGTTAGGATTGCTACAGCAGCAGTCCAAGCAGTGTAATATATTAAATATATATTCATGCTTAATTATAATGCAAAAAAAATAATCCTTTTTTTAGCCTATTAACAGCTTAGATCTAAAGCCACTGGAATGATTCATGATTCCATGTGCCAAGAGGATTGCAATTACGCTTAAACCTGACTTTTGCTAAAAGGCCATACCAGTTTCCAACCAAGCACGCAAAATACACATACAAGACAGTTACCATTTTGTACTTCCCTTGTGTCTGTGTTTTGTGGTTGGGATGAACTTGGGGCAAGGGGGACTTTAAAAGGTAGGTTCAGGATTTGGAGAGGGAGGGGAGAGTGGGTTGTCAAACATATTGCAAATGAAATATTTTGTGGTTAAGAACTACATATGAAATCTCTCGCATCCCTTACAGAGAAGGTCCCAATGAGAAGACACCATAAGGGAATTCATCAGAAATTGCAAGTATATGTTGTCCTAAAAAAAAAAAAAAAAAAGAAAGAAAAAAAGCCAAGTAGTATAATTCCAAGAGGCAGATGCAATCTCCATAGAACTAAAACCAATGCAATGTTTTAAAAGATTTATTTGGCTCAAGCCTATTGATGCCCCCTTCCTTTTGAAAAGGGGTGGGGAAATGGGGATGAACAAGTAAGTAACTGTGATAAGCTTGTCTAGAGCTTTAAAAAGAAGTCAGGTGTTCCAGTGTTATGCCTCTCAGAGAGTAAGAGGAGAGAGAGAGAGAATTCATTTGATAAGGGGAGGGGGGGGGGGGATGACGGCAAATGTACAGAAAGGATGGTCATTATTTTCTGACATTTCATAGCAGTGATAATAGTGAAGCCGGGTTGTCAACCCAACTCTATTTTTGTAACTCTTTTTGGTGCTGCATTTAGCTTTAACAGTTAGGGAGAGAGATGAACTAGATCGTCCTCCTCCTCCTCCCCCCCGCCCCGTTCCTCTTCAGTTTGGCAGCTTGTGGGTGTTGTGCTTTGCCAAAGGCATGGAGCTAGGTTGATGATAAAGAAAGGTCATCAAGGTTTACATGGGATGGGGATTTGGGGAAGGTGTTTGGCTGCATAGGGAGGTGCTCTTTATAAAATCTTGTGGCAATATCTGGGTTGGGGGTAGGGTGAAGGAAGAACTACTACGTATCCCTGGAATTGTGCAAGTGACCACAATACTTGCTGTCCTTTGGTGCAATCTCCAGGCTGCAGAGTTGCTGCAATTGAATTACGGTAGAGGTTTTTTGCACTTTAGAGAGTTAAAGAGAAACTGAGTGGTAGAGAGACAATCAGTCTGCACTGAAGGGTTTCATTTGGGGTTCAGTTTTGGTTTGTGTTGGCTGGGATAGGAGAGCCAAAGTCAAGGCACACCAGAAAGTTTCAAACATTCAGTCTCAGGATTTGGCTTTAGTTATTGGGCTGCTCTTGGGACATAGCCTGTTTGAAGGCTCCTCGATTCAAGAGCTGCCTTCCCACAAGGAAACATGCAGCAAGAGTCCATGACATTCAATCCCAGTCTAGCCAATGAACAGGGGAAGCTACCAGTTTGGATCAGTACCAACGTCAGATCCAATTAGGATAGGGTATTTTGGGTGAAAAAGTCTAGTGCCTTCGGTTCAGATCCATCTCAGCATACAAACCAACACCACCTCTGGCAGCCTTCAAACAGAGACCCCCTAGGCATGGAGACCAAATGGCCCTTCCACTTCTCACACTAAGAATTGTGCCTCCCAGAACAAAATCCATGCATAGGGCAGAGGGAGAACTGAGACAGTGTGGGGACAGTTTTGCCTGTTCTGGAGATAGCAAGGCCTTCAGTCTCCAGGGCTGCTATATCCAAACATCTTTCACCAGCACTAATTTCACTTTATTTTTTTAAGAGAGTCTTCATTGCACATATTAGAACAAAATGCAGTATTTTCTAATGGCTTGGCAAGAGGTGCCACTTAGCATCAGGAGCTCATTGCCACTGTTGGGTGGAAATGAGCAGGGGTGGGCATGGGTACAGTAATGTCAGTGAGCCAGCAGCCCATCCCATCCCATCCCATCCCAATCTCCCCCGCTCAGGAGTAGAAGCATAAATCCTGTAGGACTAACGCGGGGTTTCTTTCCTTTATCTCCCTATCACAGAGCCTTTACTGGAAGGTAGCACGCACTAAAGTATAAAGCAGTAGACCAGTGTTGATGTTTAATCCAAAAATGACTTTGAGACTTGGCTGGGGGCCAGGGCTGATGCCTGCCACTGACTTGAGTTTGCTTTTTGAATTATTGAAGCTTTGGCAGCATGAATAGTCTGTTGTGGCATCTGTGTATTGTGTAAGTGCTTAAACATCGTCTTGTCCTTATTTTAAGTGAACAAGCAGACAAAGGGAATTCCCTTACCTCTCTGACACCAGAGCACACTTTGCAGTTAGCGGTCCCCTTTGAAAATCACTGGAAAAATTCCTGGCTGCAGTTCCTTTCCTTCCTTTGCTCATGTGAAATAGATTCTAGCTTCACCTTGGCAGGGCTGTTTCTGATGGAGGAGACTATTAAGTCATGTCTTGCACAGCTGCCTGCCCATTCTAAATTCTGATCCACCTGACTTGTTTGGATTCCCTCAGCCCATTCAGCTCAGGTGTAACTCCACTGGCTTCAAGGGAGTAGTCACCACAGCACTGAACCATCCATAAGGAGTGCTGCTTTTCTGCAGATTTCTTTGTTCTGTCGTGTTGTTGATAATAATAATTTTTGTATAGCACACACACCCCACCCCCGTCATGGCACTCGAAGTGCTTCACATAGAACAATTTAACACAACTTTTAAATCTTCACAACAACCCTGTGAGGTAGGTTAGGCTGAGAGAATATTGTGATTGGCCCAAGGGCACCCAGGGTGAAAACTAACTCCACTTTAACGTTTCTTATGCATGTTGCAGGGTTGTATTGGTGCCTTATGCAGCCCTGCAACATGCATAAAAAATGTTAAAGCAGTGTTAAAGCAGAGTTACGGTGCATGTCTGTTTTCACTCCCAGTGAGTTTCTGACTAAGGCAAGTCTTGGACCAGGCGTACTTAGCCACTACACCACATTCAGACTATTAACAAATCACAAACATGGTTATACATGACCTTTATAACATTCCAAATAGTGGCTATGGATTATACCTAATTAAGACCCCATGTGGTCACCCTTAATTCAAAGAGAAAGCATTTTAATCTAGGTTTATTTCATCTTGTTCCTAGCCAAGTTAAACCAAAATGGAATAAACTACTCAGAGTCCACACTGGGTCTAATCTAATTTTAATTCTCACTTTTACACCACCAAATGTATGAACCTTTTAATTCACCCAGATTAATTTTCCCACATAGACAAACCTTTAATTCCCCCTCTCGCACCCCCACACCTCCCACTTTATATAAGGAATGATGTTCGTGGGAAGGGAATTAGCTTAACAGGCATGAGGAAGGCCTTATGTTTTTTATTAATTTAGATTTGGTCATCCTTGCAAGTGAGCCAAAATCCCAAACACATTGTGAACTAGCTCCAAATCTGGACACAGAGCAGGGGGTACTTTCAGACATGACGCTAACCACCCTTTAACCGCCCTTGGTGGTTATTTATGCATGTTGCAGGACTGCATAGGGCACCAATACAGCCCTGCAACATGCATAAATAACCACCAAGAGTGGTTAAAGTGTGATTAGCGTCATGTCTGAAAGTACCCATAATCAAGTTTAGCAACTCAGGCTGACCTCTAGTTCTGACTAGTTCAAGTTGTGAGAAGAGAAGAAGAGATAATAAGCTCAAATCCTGGCACATTTTACAGCCTACAGCACCTGTTTGAATTCTCCACTAAATTCAACAGAACTCTGTGCAGACCTGGAATCTGTCAGCATAACACTTCTTATAAAACTGGGTCCAGAGCAGCAAAAATGAGGGACTTCGAAATTATGAACCTGACACTGTCCCACTGAAGTCAGAAATAGTTTTACCATTCAATGTAAACAGGATCAGGCCTCTATGTGATTTTCTCCCTCTCGGAGAGCTACTTAATAGTTACTACTTAAGAGGATCATCCGCTGGGGGAAATTTTGTTTAGTTTTTTTCGTTTTGTTTCCTCAGGATTTCCGTATTTAATTATGGATTCAGATTTACGGATTTGGATTTTTCCCATTCAAGTCAGTGGGAAACCAACCCATACTCCCATCTGTCCTGGGGCAGTGGAACCGACTTCCCCTACCTCCATTCCCCAGGGCCCTAGAGTGGTACTTACTGGCCTCTGAGGGCTTAATTGAACCACCACTGCTGCCGTGGGGCTCCCGCAGGCTCCCTCGCCAAATTTTCCCCAGCGTCCTCCCTGATTTTTATTGTACATGTGTAAAATGGCCACTGGGGTTGTTTTGTGTATGCTCAAAATGACCATCGGTCTTAATCAAAATGATGGCAGCCAAAATGATGTCAGTGCCATTGTGTGCATGTGCAAAATGGTCACTTGAGCCATGCGTGATACGGAGCAGGGAGGATGCCCTGGCGAGGGAGTCTGCCAGAGTCCCCACAACAGCAGCAGTGCTTCAGTCAAGCTCTCCGAGGCCAGTAAGTACCACTCCAGGGCCCATGGGGATCAGGGTGGGCAGAAATCAGTTTCTGTAACTCCAGATCCATAACTAGCAGGGCATAATTATGGGATCTTTCGGATTAACCCATAACAGCCTGTTAATCTGAAACCATAACTCCCATCCGTACTTAATACAATACAATGCATATTTAGGTGATCCATCAATCTCTTTTCTATAATGCCACACTCCTCTCTGCAGTATCCGAACACTGACATCTAAAAGCCACCAAAATGCTTTGTATGAAAGATACAGCTACAAGGTGCTTCATTTGGGTGAAATCTCTCTTCCCCCAAATGTCCCTTTTCAAAATTTCATCACATTTTCAAGGGTCCAAATGAAATTTCAAAGAGGATGTGTTATTTTGACTGCCCTCCGCATTGAATGTCAAGCTCATGCTTATGCAGTCGGTTGGATCAGAACAGAACACTTGGCACCTTGCAGGACTGAGTCCCAGCCAGGAGCATCAAGAACTTTTAAAGCTCTAACAGATTTATGGTGCATACTCCCCCACCCCCCAGAGAGCACGGTTTACACTTAACACTGCCAGCTTCAAGACAGTTTATGGGAAAGCCAGAGAGATTCCAATCAGGGACGGCCTTAGAATTTGCGAGACCCAGGGTGAAAATAAAATACAGGGCACCAGGGCCCCACCCCTTTAACCTCTTCCTGTGGGACCCTGCTCTCATACCCGAGTAGGCGAGGAGAGGAGGAATGGCCCCACAGAGAGCAGCTGCCCATTTCATTTATTAGATTTTTACCCTGTCCCTCCTAAAAACAGCTTGGGGCGGCTTACAACAGCAAAAAAGAAACAATACATATAAAATATATCTAAAAACAATTAAAACATATCAATATAATTTCAAAGTATTAAAACAGAGCCCGGGAACACAATAAAACAATAAATAGGGATGGGGAGATAACACCCTCTAACCCACCCTCCCCCTTTCCCCAAAGGCCTGGGCGAACAGCCAGGTTTTGCAACTTCGCCGGAATGTCAGAAGGCTTGGGGCCTGGCGAGCTTCCTCCGGGAAGGAGTTCCAAAGGCGCGGCCTGGTCACTGAGAATGCCTTCTCCATTGTGGCCCACCACTTAACGTGGGGGACCTCCAAGAAGGCACCCCTGGCGGACCAAAGGAGCTGCTCTGGGGCACAGAGGGCGAGGCGGTCCCTTAGGGTGGCCAGATATGCAAATTTAGGCGGAAACATGAGAAATACAGGTTGCAGGGCTGCACTGGCTCCAATGCAGTCCTGCAACCTGTATTTCTCATGTTTCCTCCTAAATTTGCACATCTGCCTGTCTTAGCTGCCCTAGGGGCTGAGAGTTGCAGGCTTTCACAGAAATAGCCCATCCTGAGACTTCGGGAACTCTGGTCTGAGACTACAAGGACTGGTCTCCCTGCAGGGCCCCCTCCATCCACAGGACCTGGGGCACCAAGGGCTCTAATGGCCCTGCTTAAGGCCAGTCCTGGTTCCAGTCAAGCTGAGGATCCTGAAGTTTCCTAAAATTGACAGTAGAATTCCTAAACAATGAAAAATTTACTTTAAAAACATTTTTTTTTAAATGAACATGTAGAAGGAAGAGGCTTAGTTATCTTCTAAAAATGAGCTATTGGACACAGATTTATGAAGCCAGAGTGTGTGTGATCCTTAAAGTGCTTTACCAATGCAACACCCGCCCACCCCATCTAAAGTCAACAGGGCTTGCTCCAGTCCAACACTTTGAGAACCACAACTGTATTTTTGTTTTTAAAAATAAAAAATTAGAACATACAGACCCATGGTCTATCTCCTTCCATATCAAAAAGCCCCAGAAGAAGGGATTAATTGCACAATTACAGAATTATCTGCCTGTAAGAACACTCTCTCATGTTCCTAGAAAATGTGAATGTTAAAGATACAACAAACCCATTTCTGAAAGTACTCAATGCTCCCCCTGTGGAGAAAACGGAGGACTATCATTTATGACTACAAGTGCAGTCTTTCCTGCGACCCAATGCTGCGGCCATTTCCACCAATGGCTGAGCTTCCTCTTTGTTCACTAGGTGAAGGATTACACCCCACCCCACCCCCTGTACATAACAGCCTCTTGTGCTAGCAATGGGGCTTTTCAAACTGTGAAGTTAGTAAATTATACATATAAAAGCTTCTCAAGTTTCTCAAGGCTTCCATCACTTATCAAGGCACTTCATAACTCAAGGAGGTAAGTACAATGCTTGATCATTCTTCACAGCATTAAGATTAGCTTCAAAAGGAGAAATTATCCAATAATTTTAGGATCATTAAAGTTTTCTCCAATACTAACCTAGGTCATTATTGTTCTCACTCTCATCCATGAACAATGGCATTTACATTTCTTGGGCTTAGGCATCTCATTTGCAGTGCTCAGACAAGTCTGTACCCTGCATTTCCAGGGATGGCAGAGAAGCTTTCAATTCCTTTCTTTGTGGTTTCATCGCCGCAGTTTTGTTTTTGTCATTATTGTGCCTCCTTCCGTTTTGAAATGCTCCTCCAGGAATTTTCCATCAGAGCATTGGACCCCTAGTCAGCATAAAGACAAAGTGAAGCCATTAAATAATTTAAAATAAAATAATAATAATAATTCCCATACTTAGAAACACCTATGATGGAAAAATCAGATTTGGTGGAATCCCATTAAACTGCTTCAAAATCAGCCTCTTATAACTAATACAGGGATAAAAGTCACTTGTAGGGTGCATACAGATACATAATGGCTGTGTGTGTCCCCTTTTCATTGCATCACTTTTTATTGACCCTTCTTCTCTTCTCACTGAACTGTTTTATTGTGCCTCTAAATCACAGGGCTAGAGCCAGAGAATGTAATTAAACAAGACAGCCAGGGGTGGAAATGGAGGTTATCAGCACAGGGGAAGGAAGAATCCCCCTAGATGGTAGTCAAATTGTTGGCATAACTATAGGCTTGTGTGCTAGACTCAAACTCCCCCTTTCCTCTCCTCCAGTCCCTCCTCCATGCCAGATTTACACCCACCAGGCACCAATGGGCAGAACTTAAAAGTTTTCCCTATATGTCAAAGGAAGAGTTTGGCTAATCTAAAATGTTCAAAAATGATGAGAAAATAATCTCACTGTAATAGATCTTGGGTTCTTTTTCTAGACTTTCTGGTGTTTATGCTTTTAGGCTGCATTGCAGAATTTGCAGTCATGCTTTCAAGCTTCTCTCCCAAACCAAGAGCTTTATTTTATGGCTTTTGATTTTATCACAAATGTCATATTTTATTGGGTGGGGGAATCCAATTAAAGTAGAGCACCTAAATTACCAGCCCTGCTTTAAACTACTCATGAACAGTTGGAAACTTAGTGCAGGTTCATCAGCCTTCCTAGATAACTCCTTCAAGGTCACATGCAAGCTGGGAGCCAAATCTTGCTGTCTTCAATGGAGCTTCTGTCCTGCAAATGATCCATTGATTTCAGATTGAAGGATTTAAGCACCTAGCAGCACTGAGCTCTTAGTCCTTACTAAAGTAATCCCCTATTGAATTTCAATAGGAAATTTCCTGAGCAGGAACTGCAGAGAGGCTGCTGTATGTGGGTTTTTAAAAACACTTTGAATGGACACTGTTTAGAAGATACATAAGAGTCAAATCCACAAGTCTTTATTCAGGACAAAACTCCCATAAACATCCTCTTGACTTTCACTAAAGTTAACTGGAGTAAGGAGAGCAGGATCAGATCCATTGCAAATCTCAATTCTGGACTTAGTATCCCCACAGATGGCAATGCATCCTGAGCCCAGGGCCAGTACATTCATCTGTTAATGGAGTACGGCTTGGCTTTCCAGCAAGGCTCTCACAATATGAAGTGAGCAGAGAATGCTCTGAACTGTGCCTCCCACAATGCACTGAGCTTTCAATCCCTGATTTCCTGTCACATCAGATCAGGTCAGCACAAGCCAGCTGACCTCGTTTTCAGTTCTCTGGTGATGCAGCATTCTTGCTTAGCGCATTTTCAAACCATCCTTTTGGGATTACTGGAATTTATGTCCCTACCCATTTTTCTTTCTGCAGATCAGCTTTCAACCCCCACCATGCTGCATGCTCACCCCTCTCCAGAAAGAATAATGTCAAAAAGGCTCAAGGCTTTTGTTTCTAGGAATGCTTCTTAGATGGCAGCTTGAATCAAATGGTTTCCTCGACTGTGTGCTAGACAGACCTAAATTACAAAAGCAGTTGGCAATTGCAAACATATAATGAGGCGCACAGTCTGGAGGACTTGTTCCAAATAAACCTCAGCTGTTTTAATACAAAATATCCCCCTTTTCAGCAAGGCTTCTTCATTGCTTGCCTAGGGGGCCCTTTCTTTAAGCTTATCTAGGACCTCTGTGGATAGCCCCCTTCCATTTGCTCCATTTTTACTCTTCCCTCTTACCCTGTGACAGCACTACCACTTGATACATTAACATTTGACTTAGGGCACATTCACACAACACTCGGCCCATACCGGCATCCCCAGCTTGGAAAGGGCTGGGGGCCGTAAGAATGCATGCAAAAAAGAAGTTTCTCTCAAGCACATTGCCAGCTACCAGGCACATGATCCTAACTACCAGTGACTGGCCATACACTTATCTTATTATTGAGTAATTCAACCCCTCACAGGCACATCTACGGAGTTCATTAACTGAACTTCTACTAGACAGTTGAGGTATTGCCAGATAACATGAGCAAACACAGTACGCCTTCACCACCATCTTACATGCCAATCACATAGCTCTTCCTGCTGAAGGATCAGTGTGGGGGCAGTGCCTTTTAATCACAGATCATGGGAGCAGCTGAGAGGAATTACAATGGCTCAGCTAAAATTTGAGATTACATGATTGGCTGCTTTTCCAGAACTTCTGCAAAATGGTCAAGGCTTAAATATTTGGGGCTTTTTTTGTTTTTTTAATAGCACTTTTTATTTGTCTTCTGGTTTCTAAGCTTTTGGCTTATGCTGCAGTCCTACCATTAAATTTCTCACAACCACTATGAGATAACAGCTTCTTTTTAAAAAAAATATTTATTTATTTTTAAAATGGAAGCTGAGAGACATGTCTCATGATTTTAGGCATTTGGAAGCCCCCAAGATCAAGAAAGTTGGCTTTAGGGTTGCCACCTATGCAAACTTTTAAGGAACACTTATGAAAAATACATGTTGCAGACCCTACATTGGTACCTTAGGCTAATGCAGGGCCTGCAATATCTATTTTTTTAATAAGTGTTCCTTAAACATTTGCATAGGTAGCAACCCTACTTGACTTTCTCCTACAGGAGCAACCCCCCCAAACACATTTCCCCCCAGCAAGACTTCTTCCTATAGGATTCAATAGGAGTCGATCATTGGTGCATCACACCCCTCACAATGAAGGTCTCACTCCCAGAGGACCATTCCATAGTGCTGTCTGTCTAAATGGACGTAATAATTGGAGACGGCCGGCAATCTTATTCCTCTCTCCTAGTCCAGATAACACATTTGCACCTCGACAGACAATCGGAATCACTTTAGTTCGATGCAATGTGTTCATTCAGATCATCAATACTAGTTCAGCCAAAAACTTATTGTACTTTTAAATCAATTTGCGCCAGTGATTGTAGAAGTGGTTTTTTATTTTTTTTTAAAAGATATAAATAAATGCTAAGCAAAAGCAAGTGTTCTCTATGACTGGGCCATCTCAGAATCAGAAAAGGAAGGTAAAGCTTGCCAGAAGTTATTAATTATTATTATTAGCATTTATATAGCACCAGCAATGTACCTGGCGCTTTACACAGAATAAGATAGACACGGAATAAGATAGACTCTCCCTGCCTGAGAGCTTATAACCTAAAAGACAGGGGGAGGGGAGACAGGGAAGGGGGAACAGAGGGAGAGACAAGGGACGCAACAATCATGAGGATGACAGCAAAAATAACCATTTAGACAGTAACCAAAAATAACCAGACAGACAGCAAAAACAACCATTTTAGAGCTACAGCTCCTTGACTTTCCCAGATTTAAAGGGCCAGCCCAGAGAGCATCCTATAAAGGAGTAACACACTGTGGGAGGGCATAATGCAGTTACTGAGGAAGGTATGTCAAGAAAAAGCATGTTTCAGAACTGACGCAGGAAAATGATAGAGCAGTGAATAATATTTATGCCCCTATTAGGTCAAAGAGGAACTATTCACCTTGGCCTCTGGACCTAGAGAATTCCAATTGCTTCCTAATATCCCCTTATACATGAAATCTCAACACAGTTAAGGAAATTCTAAATAAAGCATGACTTTATATTGGTCATTATACAGGAGTGTAATAGGGTGGGTGCCCCATAAGCCTGTGCCTGAGCAATTCCATACACTACAACTATTGTTTTTGATCTGCTGCTCATTATGGACCTTCCTTTGTTGACTCTATAGGAGTTTCAGGATCAAACCAATGCATTTTGAAGGGCTGGTTCTACATAGGGAACGGCTAGGGTTGCACCATTTGTGGTTTGACCCTGAAACTCCTATAGGCCAAAATGGAAGTCTCAGGGTCAAATCATGAATAGCATGTTTCAAAAGCAGCCCAGGATGCCCTGCACCTTATAAAAATCAGAAACAGAAGACAAACCTCCCTGATGCCCAATTATCATCTTCTCGTCATGTACCAGATGGAGGGAATTTAATGTGGTCGTCACATCCCCCTCGTCATCATTCAGTTCTAAATTACAAGGATTACTCCCTTTCTTTGAGACAGTTGCAAAGGTTTTCTGCCACATCCTTTCCACAAATTCACTCCCTTCCAGTTTAGATTGCAACTATGACTGCATTCACATGAGCCTTTTCTCCCAGTTCTTCATTTTCTTGAATGAGAGTTTAATTTGGAGTTTTAACATGGTTGCCACCTTTGGTCATTTTTTTACCTGACACATCCATTTTAGCCTATGGGAGTGTCAGGTGGCAACCCTACTTTTAACTCTTCCCTCCCCCACTTTAAAAGTTACCAGCCAAATTGCAGCAACTGCTGTCACTGCTAAGTGGTATCCCATGATGCCACCTGGCTTTTTTCAGTGCATTGTGGGGTGTCTGGCAGGCTGACAGCAGGATTAATCTCTTCACAGTTTTGAAAAATGCACGTGAGGGTATTAGCTTATTAAACCCTGGTTTTCATGTTAAAAATAGTTGATTAAATGTGCATTACACGTGTGGCTTTCTCCAACCTGTCCTTTTTACACAATTAAAAATAAAAAGGGAAAGATTTTCCCTGGCTTATTGTCTTGTGTGAATTCAGCCTGTCTTGGAAAAAGTCTTTGAGACTTTCTCCTCTGAATCTACCTTCTTCCTTTTTGCATGTGTTTGCTTTTCAGACAGACACCCATGGTAGAGAGATAATAGAAGTCAATCATTGGTGTATCACACCTCACCAAAAGACCAGTCTTTTGATCTGAGGGGAATAATTCTTTTCATTGTTCTACAGATGCAACAAGAAGGGCCTCATAAAGGATTTGGGGGGGGGGGGCAATCAAGGGCAAATGCCTTCCTATTCTGGATGTGGGTTTCATCTTAAACTAGGTATTAGGGCAAACCACACCCCTTAGTCACCCCACACCACCCTCCTACCAACAAGCTCAGACAAAAAAATAAGACTTGAAACCTGATCCATCTCAAGGACTCATCCCAGGATTGTGCAGCTGTGGAAGGAATTTGTAGCCAACCTGCTAGATATTGTAACTTACTGAGAAAGGGGAAATATCCCAACTGTGTCATGGACTACTTTACACAGTAATGATAGCACTGGAACAACATTCTTGGCCAAATTCAGGCTTGGTATTCACTGATACAGGGAGTTTAGAAGCTCTTCAGGACATGAAATGCCCTACTCAGGGCTGTCCGCCTTTTCGGCATTTTATAAACCAGGCTTACATTGTGCTCACAACTGTACAGCTTCTTGATGCTGTTTTGTTCTTAATAGCAAAGCACCACCTTAGCCACAAAGAGCCAACTCAGATGGAGCATAATCCACCTGGGCTCTAAATTCCAGCAACACACTCCACCCGTGCCAAGTACTTTCACCAGTGCCTTTTAGAGGCAAGCACCTTAGGACTTCATTGCAGGCAATGGCAAAAAAATCTCATCAACTTCCATGGAGCGCAAGTTTCATCCATTGCATTTTTAAATATCTCACAGTGCACTAATAAAGCCATCGTGACAATCGGACAAACCTAGGTTACGTGAAATCTGTCCTTCCACACTTGTAATGATTCACCGTTACAGGTGCACATGCAGGATGCAGAGAGTCCTATACTTACCATGCTCACTCACCATTAAGGTTTTGCTGGTACTTGAGTGTATTAACATTTTTCTTTCACCTTTAGCCTTGGAGTTTGATTCTGATCTTGTTTACACCACTTTTGCACTTTGCTACTTCCATTGAGTTCAATGGGAGTGCCTCTAGATCAGAAACCCAACTCTTTGGCTTCAGTACTTTTGTGGTAATGTATCTAGCAAAAGGCAGACCTGTACTGATCTAAAGCTATGCAATGTTAAAGGGAGTGTCAAGGGTGGTACATTTGACACCTCTTATAAATATTTTAAGTGCTCCCCCTCACAAACTTGCAATGAGAAAAAAAAGACACCCCACTTGTCAGCCCTCCAAGGTGAAGCCTCATTCTGGGCTTACTAAGAACGGTCCCTGAAAGTTGGGTTGTTTTATAAACCAGCAAATAGTCCACCTCCATCCTTGAGATACAACAGGCAGCTTTGAAGAGTTACTGGTGGGAGACTCCTTCCATCTAGTTCAGTGGCAGCTGTCAGGAAGGGGGCTGCCAAAGGTCAGAGGGAACAGTAATATGCCTTCTCTAGCAGAGGCATGGTGTGTCAATCAGCTGCCCGTCCTGGGGCAGGGCTGGGTGATTATCTGGTAGGGCTGCTGGCAATATGATCTGTTGCGTCGCACATTGACATTGCCCAAAAGTGGGGTAACGCTGCCCAAGGTGTGTTAATGTCCTGTGTGGCCTCAGCCACTATCTCAGAGCTGCAAGACTTGAAAGGGTAAGCGTAAGTTCCATTTACCCCCACCAAAGGAAGTGTTGGGACACGGAGTGTTTAAGCCAGGAAATGTGAGCATAAGGCAAAGGAAGGTTTAGGGCTTACATCAGCTGTTCCAATATCCCTGAAATCAAACCATGCGACATGCACCCCGCCCCCCCATTCAAACTAAAAACTGGCAACAGCCATACTATTTGAAAGAGCAAAATTACAATTTGTAAAAGTGCTGAAAACGTATCTCACTGCACTTCCACCTAAGCTTTTCAAAGCTAATGACAGGTGGCAGGGCAGGACTTCTTAAGAAGCTCTCTCAATTTAACACAGGTTACCTAGTCAACCCTATACAAATTTCTGAGGAAAGTAGTTATTGGTTTGGGATTCCTAAAATTAGCTAGTAATAAAAGCCAATATCCTTCCTTTCTCTTCCCAAGCAAGCTCATTATTTGCTTGCCCATCAGTGCAACAACTTCTCACGTGATCTAGGTAGTTTAATAATTTCCTTCACAGAGCTCATTTTCATCATCCCAAGTAGATGCTGTTTCACACTTGTTGGCGTTTGTTTCCAGAGAGCTGGTCAATTTTGTTTTAGGAGTCTGGGGTTTTTTAAATGAAGTTAGGCATGCACAAAGGCATGGATAGTAATAGGGAGATGAGTGAAGGTTGTTTTTTCAGGATTTACACTATACTGCCAAATCTGCTAGTTCTTTACTGCTGTCTTCAATTCTAGACAGACTGTCTGTCTAAAATTGAAGATAGCAGACTCCTGGAGCAAATTCAGGCCTCTGTTTATTGATAATAACTCCCATTAGCTCAATGGAGTTGTGTTGGCTTCAAGTAGGCATGGGTTTGACTTGCTGGTTTCATTTGGGACATTTTGGTGACATGAATGAGGTCTTCATGCTTTTGTTCCCTCCTGCTAATAGATTTACCCTTATTTCTTTTCTTGCACTATAGGATTCCTGATTAGCACTCTGGTAAAGAACCCAGAATGTTTGCACTGCTCAAATACTGGGGTTATGCAGGGGTAATCAAGAGGCAATGAGAAGCTTTATGGGGACATTAACAAGATTGGCAAGCCCTCATCTTAACATTCACCATAAAATGATTGATTTAAACAAATGGTCCCTTCCTATAGAAAAGTGAGTCTTATCATGCCTGTCCTCTTCGTACAACCCTCAACACCAATCTAGGGCACTAGTCATTGAAACATGACAAAAATGTGTTCCATTCTCCTACAAATTTTATCTCCATGCCTCCTCTCAACTGAATCCTGCAGGGAATCATCATCAAAACACTTTCCTTGTGCAGTAGGTTTCAGTTCTCTGCTGCCAGTTTGGAAAGCAAATCAATGTGAGGGCTTGCCAACTTTGAAAATGTCTTTGAAATCATGATTTTTAGCCATAAAAATGGCATTCAGTAGGAATCTGAGTATCATGTTTGTGGGAGACTGTCAGGTTCCAGTGATGGTATGAACAATGGAGTCATGCTTACACTCTACTTTAGGGGTATCCAGTGACACTTCCTGTTGTACCTGAGCCCATCACTGACTGTTAAAAACAGTACTGTAAACTCTGGGCTTCCTACTATTTTGACCTAAGCAGTAAGGCATGATAGATCATTTCCAGGAATTTTGATAAAATCTTAGGTATTGGTATCAGCTGGCATGAAGCCGGCAACTAAGTGACTTTAATATAGTCACCTGCAGAGTGTACTAATTAGTTAAATGAAATGCACAGCTTGGAGTGCCTCATTCCTATTGTGAAAGGGAATTCATCTGTGAAACAAGAGACCTTGTACAGTTACTGGGCACAGTAGGCCCGGTAAGGACATTACCAACCACTCTCGGCTTATTTCATGTATTAGCCGAGCTGCAGAGAAAGAGCAACTGTGCGTTTCAATTGAACAGAAGTTGATGGTACTCAATAAAAGCCATTTGTGCACGGGTTTAAGTTCTAGGATGATGAAAGCTAAATGGGAGAACTTGGAGTGATAAATCACTAGTCTTCACCTGAACTGAAACTGCACGTAAAGGTCACTCCACATTCCATTGGAACTTACCTCCAAACCTCCGTTGATACCACTCCAGAAGCAGTCTTTGAATGCTCAAGATGCACAGACTAATGCTGCCGAGATGGCAGCTCTGTTGCAACAACTCACATCAACTCAGACAACGATGGAGGATAAACTGGAATACTATCCTTATGGACTGCAAGGTCTCAGTATGGCATATGGCTATGGTCTATCATTTGTGGCATAACAATTTAGCCCATTAAATGAATGTGAAAACGGAAATTAGTACAAAGTTTGTACACAACCTGAAAAAAGTGAGGAGATGGTGGTGGCGAGCTGTGGGTTTTATGGCACAAAAGCAGCTAGGCCATATTTCACCAAACATATGGTGATGGGAAAAAGAAATCTCTTTCCGCTAAATACACACAGTAGTCAAGTTATGTTCCAAATGACTGAATATATTTGTAAAAACAACCCTCCTAAAATTGAGTAATCATGTTCGTCATTCATATTAGCCACAAACAACATACATTTAACCTAGAAGGTGTGGAGTAGGCAGGGGGAAATCACATACATGATATAATTTTCAAGTCACAAATTAATACAGTTGAGAGAAGTGAATGATGCAGTGCCTACTACTGTTGGGAGTATTTTGTTTTTGTTTTTTCAATTTGTCCTTGAACTATAGATTTAAGAGTTTTCCCCAATTAACCTGCTCATACGTAAAGACTGTGACTAAAACATTTTCAGAGAGGTTCTCATGAAGTTTAATGATGAAGTTATCTCCTATTCTCTTTCTTCCTACTTGTAAGATATTTGCATGGAAACAGAATCTTTGTTCAAAGAGTTCATCTATCCTAGGTATGTTGGTTAGTTCTGATGTGCAAGAGAGCAAATGTGTATGTAATGGAAAGGTGCCACTCCATATGGACCACAATCCTCAAATCCCTTTCTCGCAAATAGTTCCATTGACTTCAGTGGGACTCTTCCAGTATAACCAATTTAAAGATTGCAGCCTTGGTCCCCACTCCCTAACTTTTGCTAATTGTATTTTTCACATCATGTCAAATGAATTTGGGTACCAAGTTTAGGCTTTAATTAGAAATGTTTTCCATGTAATAATTATTAATAATTCATTTTCTTAAAAAAAGGTACTATTTAAGTATTTTCCTAGACTATGCAGTAAAACATCCCACTGTAGCAACAGGCGCCTGCTCTATGCAGCTTTGAGATAAAGCTTGAAAACAGGAAAGCAAAACTGACTCGAAGCTACAGGGAAATCCATGAGGTCCATTTACAGAGCCCAGAAAGCAAGTAGCAGGCTGTCAGATAAACATTGTCTAATGTTGGTTTTTTAAAGCCCTTTTCACTCTAGTCGCCCTAGGTTCTCGGTAATATAGAAAAGGGGAAATTTGGTTTTGGAAGCAGAGGATGTTTAAGCCTCTCTGTTGCCAACAATATTTTAAAAACAAAAAGTAAGCAAACAAAAACAAAAAAGAGCTGATATTCATCCAATGAGCAGTTGAACATCATGGTCATTGAAATAGAGGCTGCCCAGAGCATGAGGTTTGAGTAGGCATTTGCTTTGGAGAAATACCTGGTACTGCACCCACTAAAATGCTAAGATTGGGGAGGAGGGGGGGAGATGGAGTCATCATCAACTGCTCCTCATTTGTTTCTGCTGCTGGAAGGATGGTTCAGGTTTCCTACACAGCATTCTACTGTAGTAGAGCACGGTGGCAAACACGTTCTTTAGCTGAATCATATTCCTATATCCATATGGATTAAGACCAGAGAAGACTAATTTATCCAGCATAATACAGACCAGCAGCTCCTGCATCAAACCAAGAGCTTCTGGTTGATTTGCCACCTCTGAGAAGGCTGAAATCTAGACAGGCCTGTATCCATGAGCCATGCTGCTATCTAATCCATATGAACAATTCATGAGAAATATCTTTCTTGCCTTCATGGTCTATCCATGTCAAACCTAATTAGCACGGATGGTACAGCAGTCAAATATGCCCGGTAGAAAAGACTCAGGTGAAAAGAGAGCTATAGAACAAAAAGTTGTTTTCATGCTAATATCTTCAGAAAAAAACAGAAATGCAGAAACACAGAAGATATGCACTTTAGAAGAGGTTTAATCTCAAATGAAGGACCTTGCAAGAAGTATAAGCAGGTCTGTAACTTAGTTATGCTTGTACAAACTTCACTTTGGCCCCTGCCCGCTGTGTGTTAAAAGGAAAGGGTCTCCTAATTTTTATTTTGTGAACTGATTTGTATATATGTATACAATTGGTATGGCCTTAATGCTCCATTAAGGATGTGCTTTGCTACATTGGGCACAGAGTGCAAAGCAACTGCTTCCTTAAGAGTTAACATTTCTACGTCATTATAAACCTGTAACTTATACAAGTACAATTTGCATGAACACACAAAAACACAGAAGTTGAAAACAGCAGAATATTTTTTTGGCTTGTACAAATAAATTTTAAAAGAAAAAATCTATTTCAGCAGTTTGAAGATGGAATGTAAAATTTCTGTTGTAAGTGTATATAAAGATATATTTATTGAACCATACATTCATGCTGATTCCAATTAAAAACAAAAAATCCCAAACAAAATAAAAGTTTTCTGAAATTTCCAGTTTCCGTGGTTTTTTTTGGGTGGGGTGGGGGGATGTCATTGCTAAATCAACACTAATGGCTGTGAGTTTAGAGCTCCTTGTTTCTTACTGTGGTATGTTAAGTTAGTGAACAGGATTATGTCTGTTGCTTTGGGAGATTCAAGGCACAATTCTCTGCAATAGCATTTTGTGTAGAGATGGCACGGGGGTTGTAAAAATCTATTTGCCTGGATCAAGTGTACTTTTTGAGCTGGTGAGTGTATTGCACAGCCCTAGGCTAGAGCTGAAACAAGAAGTGAATTTATTACCTGCCAGCAATATCCAAATTTTTGGGTAGTCATTCAACTACCCAACCCTGTACCCGCAATGGAAATGAGTACTTCCCTTCCTGTTTTGGGTTTTAAATGGTGTATGTGAATACCCACTAATTTTATAAGCCAGCTGTTAGAAGGGGAATTGGATAAGCAGAGGGCAACATAGAACCAAGGACCCTTGGGACAGCTGCCCCAAAGCCAAGCATCTGAGCCACATCAGAAGGGTACTCTTGAAGGCACTAAACTATAAACACTTTATATTACCAATATATGGTGCTCATCTTCATGACCAAAAAGTAGACTGACACAGCTAGCAGTTGCTCTGGTAGCTTTTCTAGTAGAGCTTTGGAAACGTTGGCAGTTCAAGCCTCTTATAGGCAAATGAACTACATGGAAACACAAGGGAATCCACTAGCCACAGAGGGAGGGGAAATCAGCTCAAGTTGCATCCTACATCCATTGGGATCAATAGAAGCAGAGTTTTTACTTTGTTAAAAAACACAACGGCAAGGAAACAATGCAGGCTAAAACCCATGATTCCTGGCACTGCAAGAACAAAGATTAGGTACCCTAGCTCTTCAGCCACACCACAACTGTACCTGTAGCACCGCTATCGAGCTTGCTGGACAAGATCGCATCCTTCCCATGCTGGCTGAAACACCGTAGCTGTTTCTCCTCTAGCTCTCCGGGTAGATTAGGGCACAGGAGACAGATAGGTCAAGGGTCCAAATCTGGACTGTGGTAAATGGACGGTGTGATTTCTTGCATTTATAAATTTACTATATAGGGTTTGCCTCGTGTCTGGTAGATTAGATTCTCTGATGTTTTCATGTAGTTTGTTTGCATTTCTGGCCAGGTTTGTGTATTTTCCTTTTGGTCCTTTTTGTTTACCTATAAAATTAGTGGGCATTTACGTACGTCTACACACACTCCCCACCCCACCCATTTTAAATCCAAACCAGATACTCATCAGCTCCTATGTGAGTAGTGCCTATTACTTGACCTGCAAATGGCAAATTGGGTAGTGCATATGAATCTGCTGGATCCTAGGCTTCCTCTCCCACTGCAGTTCTGAATTATTTATATGTATCTTACAGCCATGGGTGGCACTCATGTGAAGTTCTAGTGCCAGCACTATCCCCTCAGAGTACCACGCTGTCAAAAGTAGATTTCAAAGGTAAAATTAGCACTTGGAAGTGTATAACTTATCAAAAAGACAATCATTTTTGCCTTTGAAAAGAAACTCCTCTCTTGCTGTTGCTCCCTGTCTACACTGTAATCCCCCCAATGTTGAAAGCCCACTTAAAACAGAACATGGTTCTCCAGTGTAGACAAAACCAAACCATCCCAGGTTCTTGCTCGTACTTGTAGCTCTGAACTTTCACAAGGCTGTAGTATGTCCAGTCAGCACTGCAACATGAGAACCAAAGATCTGCCTTAGAAGTGCTGGGGCTCAAGCCAGCCCCCGATATCACACCCGGTGGCCCCAGGAATATTGCAGGGCTCTAGAGAGGCTGGTGGAGCTGCCTGGACAGGCCCTGTGATTGCATCTGCTACTGTTTACTCCACTCCACAGCACCCCCAACCCCCCTTTTCTAGCTCTTACTCAAGGATAGATTAAGTTTGGTTGTAATAGACTGGGGGCTGACACCGCCACCAATCAACTGTTTGGCACCACCCATCAGCTCCCTACTAGCGGTTGTCAAACTTTATCCTATGGTGGTACACTCCACAAAGCCAAAGTGGTTTGTCACCCTTACAGCCTATACTGTGCCACTGCACCACCCCTACACCCTGTGCTTAGCTGCTGTGTACTGGCTAGTCCCAGCACAGGCATGGCAGCTGTGGGACTCAGGAATCCCTTTGCTTCATCTAGTAGCAGCTATTCGTGCAGCAGACTTTTCTGGGGAGAGGGGCGGAGGAAAATAGACAACAGAGCTGGGAAGACTGTGCATGTGCCATCCTCTGGGCACTGATAGTCAGGACCAGGAAAGATCAGACAGCAGTGTGCATATGCCACTGTCTCACTGAGTCTCACCTACCCCTAGAAGTAATCACCACCCCGTTTTCTGCATCCAGCTGTGGGTGGAGCATTGCAAAGCAGCAGTGACAGGGTGTGTTTTCATATACGACAGCGGTCATGAACTTACCCAGGCTGGAGCCCAGTTCAGTCACGACTAGGCCCCTGAACTAATGTGTCAGGTGTTACGCTACCGGGGAGGGTGGAGACGCACATGCACATCTGCCCCGTGCTATGCCCAGTGGCCCACCCCCTCTCCCATGGAAGCCAACGACAGCCATCATGGTGCACAGAACTGGCGGGGACTCTGGACCAGGTCTAGTAAAGGGGGCTTTCAAATGTGAAAGCCCAATTTACTCCCAGTCGGGCAGTCGGCTCCCAGCCATGGTGGAGGTTACCATGGACTGCGATTCAGAGACTTTCCCCAAGTCACAACCTGCGCTAGCCACCACCACAGCCAGGATCTATCCCATGCCAACAACTGGTGGCTGGAAATGGATGCAACAGTGGCCTGTGGGTTAAACTGGGTCAAACATCTGAACACAGCCAAGGTCTGAAAGGGGTACCAGGGTTGAGCCCTGGCAAGACCCGACACAAATTAAGTCCTGGTTAGACCAATGGTCCATCTCCCCTGGTATCCTGTCTCACAGCAGCCAGTATCGGATGGCTCAGGGAACGAGTACAAAAACCAGAACATACAAGTAGTGATCCATCCCTTGTTGTTCCCTCCCAACTATCAGAAGTCACAAGTTCTCCTCTATCTTGGCTATTACCCACTAACAGAGCTATCCTGCAGGAACTTATTTTTGCACCCAGTAGAGATGAGGGTTATGCATACAAGGATAGGGGACAGATCCATGACACAGATCTACAATCTGAACCCTTCTCTTCTTGAACGCAGCCTTAAGCACCCCCCATCCTAATTTCTATGCGGCCCTCAGCGAGTTTGTACTAATTTTCAATGCGGCCCCTTGATGGGAAAGGGTTCCCCACCCGTTTCTAAAGCAACTATAGGGAGCGACAGCTGGAGACAGGATGTTGCGCTAGAGGGACCATTGGTCTGTCCCAGTATGGCACCTCTCATGTTTGTAAAATTATTGTATTTTCACTGCTCACTCACAAACATCATTTTGTTTCAGTGCATTCTTCATCCTACTAATAAAGACCATTTTCAGCCTCCTTCTGATCTTTTAAAATCTTAACATTCAGAAATTCTTTCCAAATCATTACCTAAGCCAACAAAGGGAGTTTTACACAGGTTCTTCAAATACTGTTTTCAGTAGCCAACCAAGCTGAGAAGAGTAGTTGAAGGACACTGAACAACTTATTACGGCTGTAAACTGTACATGCGTTAGCAGGAAGTAGTTAGGCAATTAATTGTTGGCATAGCATTTTCTCTTCCTCCACGGGCAGTAGAATGTCAGACGACAGAGGCTACCAAATACCAACTCCTTACATGGAAAATTTCTGGCTTCCTCCCCTGAAAATTGCGGGAGGAAGAGATTTTATATATACTGCAACAGACTGCACCCATAAACTCTTTCCACACAAAGAAGAGGCAGGAGGGCTGGAAAGCTTAGGCAAAAGTATCTAAACCACCGTTTCAAGCTGAAAGCAGCAATTCATTTTATTCCACAAATATTGGCAGCAAAGAAGACAACAGAGAATACTTCTTGTATACATTGTAATCCCCGGAGGCTCAGGCAGCCAGAACACTTCCTGTAGCCTTTCAACGCCAAGAAAAACATTGGCCCCACACATATACTGTTTGTTGTGTAGCTCCAGCAGCATCTCTTTCAAGATAACCACTCAATTCATTCAAATAAGTGTGCATTCTCCATGTAGAGGCAACACAGCCAAAACCAGTAAAGGTATAAAAGAGAGCTTTTCATACACAGAAAAGTATCTTAAAACAATCACTCCAGGGACTAGCAAAATTGTTTCCCGTACCATAGGTGGTCAAATAGAAGTAACAGTGGGAATTTTAGCAGTACCCAGCCACTTAAAGTCGAGTGGTGTTTAGTAGACGAGGACCATAGCACAGGTGTGAACTATACTATCATTTTCACATCAGTTAGCTTATTTAGATGCACCCAGTAGCCCTTAATCTGCTCCATCCTCAACTCCAAGGTTGGTGTTTGAATACAAAAGGGTTCCAGTTTAATAAGCTGTACTGCAGTCCATCAGGTTCACTCATTTCAGAGCCAAGAATTGTGAAAGTCAGGTCATTTGACCAAAGTAGTTGATTCTCTGCATAATTTATTCTTCCATGTATATTTTTAATAAAGCTGTCCATGCTCCTACAAAGTTGATATGTGAAGGAACGCCGTTTGGATAGTACAGAAATATGCATGAAACGTGAGTAGTTCAGAGAAGATATTAACAGCCATTCTACACAAAAGGCAGAATACTTAAGAAGAGATGACTGTGTATCTATTAGGTCTCTAGAGAAAGGAGCCATTTAACATGCCATAATGAGTTACAACACCCCCTCCCCCCCTTACCTCCAAACAACTAGCAATTCAAACTCATTGTCAAGATTTGTGCAGTTAACCACTGCCTTACAAAAGCATCTTCTACCAGACTAAAATGTTCTCTTCCCAAATTACCTTCATGTTTGAAAGAAAATGTATACAATTCTGACACAAACCCATCAGAATATGAGCAGCTCCATTGATTTCTAAATGCTTTTAAAGAGTTTTCATAACTTTTTTTTTTTTTTAACACACTAAACCAATCGATTTTTCAGTTTCAAATATTATAGGGATCTTCCTGGCTCAGTGTTTATGTAGCAATAGCACAACAGAAAACAGCACCCATCCAGATCTGTTGTGACATCCAATGAACAGGCTAGGTAGTATGTTCTGCCTCTGGTGAAGACACATAGGCAGTCTCTACATCAAATGCTTGCCACTGTTCCACCTGCCTAACATGAGGGAAAACTTTGTGTTTGCTCACTGGCATCCTATAGTACACCATGGAGAGAACATGAGTTTGCTGCCCAAAACAAATCCAGGAAAATCCTCAGGAAAACCACTGAGTAGCCAAAAAGCACAACATCCAATCAACGTCAGGGTCAACACCATCACCCTGTGACTGGGTAGTAGTCAGCCAGGCTACCAGAGAGACACGGGTACTTTTGAGATGTCACGCTAGTTCTTGTCTCCACAATTAATTATGGTGGTGCCTTGATTCGCTTTGGGTTTGTTAATTTTGCTGCCAAATCAATATTGTACCAAAGCTCTTTGGTTGAAGACTGCTAAACTGGAACTTGGAAGCTGGAACAGGATGAGTGGCCATAGCTCTGTACTTACGCTGCCACATGATGTGCTCCCGCTGGTGATCAAAGTCCATATGGAGGCAGCATACACATAAGGAGACAGAAAAAACATGGGAACAGCTTGAATGCTTGATGTCATTTCAAGCTGGAGCAATTTGACCACAGATATCCATGGGTACCGTAACGCATAAAGACATCCAGAGTGTACTTTAGTGTTATTTAGCAGGCTTCTTCCTAGAACTTGTCAGGAAGGAAAGAGGCAGCTAGGACAGTAAGTTGCAAAGGGGTGGCAAAATGCAGTCTCTCAAATTTGTTGCAGAGGGCTGCACTGTGGGACTACAGCAGCATCCACTCCCTGCCCACAGTGCAAGTCATAAGCAAGCCGTCTTGCATTGGGGAAGGGGAGAGGGTGGTGCTGCTGTTTCCAGACAGGGAAGGGCTGAGGCTTAGTGAAAGTGTCATGGGGAAAAAGCAGCCTGGCCAACTTCACTAAGCCTCTAATTCTGTGCAAGCTGGGCTCCCTGTCCCCCACCTGATATTGACAACGGAGCACATAACCCCATCTGCAGAAAGACAGGGAATCCCCTAGATGAAGCTCCCTGTTCTCCATTGATCAGCTGTCCACAGGGGAGCCAAACCACACAATCACTTGGTTAAGTTAACCAGGCTCCCTTTCCCCATGTCAGTTTTATCAAGTCTCTATTCTGTGCCTTCTAGGATCCCTGCCCCGCCTGACAAGAGGGGGACAGAGAAACCCATCCAAGGGATCTCCTGCTCCCTGCTGGTCAGGGTAACAGACAGACCAGAGACTACACAATTAACTCCTGCACAGCAAAAACTTGACCAGAAAACAATCCTGATCAATTTCACAAAGCTATTCTGTGTAGAGCTGAAACAACTATCCACACTGAATACTGTATTCACTGAATTTGTCTGCTTTGATTCGAGTCTGAAATGCTATTCACACCCCCACTTCGTTTAGATATTCATTTTGTTTATTTTTTCCTGTATTTTCAGCCACATAGTTTCAGATATTTGGTAAGATGATTTTTATTTATTTCAATTTTTACCCTGCCCTTTCCAAATGGCTCAGGGCAGCTTACAAAACAAATAAAAACAATGCATATAAAACAGCATAAAAAACCCAACCCCCCAATCTTTTCCCTCCCCAACCTCACACCTCTACCCCAAAACCCTCCATTCCCTATTCCAACCCACTGCCATAACAAATAGAAAGGTCTTACACCACCTCTGGAAGATGGCCAGCCTTGCGCTCAAACAAACCTCTGGGAAAAAGTAGTTTATTTATTTATTTTATTTATAAAAATTTTACCCCGCCCCTCCTGCCACGCAGCTCGGGGCGGCTTCCAGCAAATTTTTATAAAACACAATAAAAACAATTTAAAACAACCATAAATATTATACAAATAATTAATACAGGGCAGACAAACCAAAATTAGGTGGGGGAATTAAAACCCCACCCTACTCGCCCTCTCTCCCAAAGGCCTGGGCGAACAGCCAGGTCTTACCGTTTCGCCGGAATATTAGTAGGCTAGGGGCCAGGCGAACTTCCTCCGGGAGGGAGTTCCACAGCCGCGGTCCCACTACCGAGAATGCCCTCTCCATTGTGGCCCCCCGCTTAACACGGGGGACCTCCAGGAAGGCACCCCCTGCAGACCGCAGGAGCCGCTCTGGGGCTCGGTGGTCCCTAAAGTATGAGGGGCCGAGACCGTGTAGGGCTTTATAAACCATCACCAGCACCTTGAACTTGGCTCGGCACGCTATCGGCAGCCAGTGCAGAGCTCGGAGCACCGGTGTAATATGCTCCCAGCGGCCCGCCCCCGTAAGAAGACGAGCCGCCGCATAGCATTGGGGTTCCATAGCATTGGGGCAGCAGCAGAGAGTCAGCGTGCAAAGATGGCTTCTTAAGCAGGGGCCAGACTATTTTTTATGTTACAATTTATTTTACAAAAAACTTGTAACCCGCACCCTCTTGAACATTGGCAACCCGGGGCGGCATACAACATACACATAATAATAAAATATAGCAATAAAATCAATCATTCACACACAATACATCATATATATATATATATAAAGAAAATGGGCACATAATATCAAATCTATAATAGTGGCTTAAAAAATACCCCACCCTACCCACCCCCCTCCTCAAAGGCCTGGCAGAACAACCAGATCTTACACCACCTACGGAAAGAGGGGAGATCTGGGGAGAGGCGGGCCTCCGACAGGAGAGTTCCACAGCCGACGCACAGTCACCGAGAATGCCCTCTCTGCCGTCACCACCTGGTGTACCTGGGGGACCTCCAGTTGGGTGCCCCCAGCCGACCGCAGGGGCCGCAAAATGACCAGAGGCTTGAGGCGGTCTCGCAGGTAACCAGGACCCAAACCGTTTAGGGCTTTAAAAGTCATAACCAACACCTTGAATTGGGCTCGGAAGACAATAGGCAGCCAGTACAGAGTTTGGAGCACTGGTGTAATGTGCTGGTGGTGACCCGTCCCCGTTAGGAGACACGCCGCTGCATTCTGCACCAGCTGCAATCTCTGGACCGTCGTCAAGGGTAGCCCCATGTCGAGTGTTACAGAAATCCAGTCGAGAGGTAATGAAAGCATGGATGATGGTGGCCAGATCCGAGTCCGAGACATACAGCCAAAGCCGTCACACCAGATGTAATTGGCGAAATGATCCTCTAGCCACAGCCTCCACCTGACAATCCAGGCAGAGTTGTGGATCGAGGAGCACCCCACACTACAAACCTGAGCAGCCAAGGAGGGGCAAACCCCACCAACGATGGGAGCCACCACACCCTCAGCCCTACCCACCAGCATCATCTCCATCTGGTCAGGATTCAGCCTCAGACGGTTCACCCTCATCCAGTCCCCTACAACTGCCAAGCACCAGGTGAGCACCGAGACTGCCGGACCTGTGTCTCCAGAAAATGAGAAGTAAAGTTGTGTATCATTGGCGTATTGATGGCATCGTACGCCGAATCCTCTCACGACCTCACCCAACGATTGCATATACATGTTGAACAGGAGAGGGAACAGACTAGAACCCTGTGGGACTCCACACGTGAGATTCCGGGGAGACGATGTACATTCCCCAAGAAACACGCGCGGTGTTCTCCCTGCCAGGAATGAGCGGAACCATTCAAGAACAATT
The DNA here is from genome assembly GCA_003113815.1 of Sphenodon punctatus. Taxonomy (NCBI): domain Eukaryota; kingdom Metazoa; phylum Chordata; class Lepidosauria; order Sphenodontia; family Sphenodontidae; genus Sphenodon; species Sphenodon punctatus. The sequence goes on along the minus strand of QEPC01006805.1, from coordinate 2,756,336 downwards.
CTGCAAGACTACTGCAGTTTTAAGAGCGTCTAATACTCTACCCTCCCGAACGGAGGCGTGGACAACCCCAGCAAATAATCAAATTAAAATAGTTTAAACTAAAGTGCAGCTTGGAGACAAAATGTTGGATCCCCAAAGTTTTTTTTAGTTTTATTCAAGATGCTAAAATAACCAGCTTTTAAAAGTACCCCACCTGCTACTAAACACATTTAAAACAAAAACAAACAAACCCATATTTACTCAATTTTCTGCATTTCAATCAGCTTGAACTGACAAGAGTCCAGTCAGTTTCACTTTGAGGCTCTGGTACACTAGATGTTACAGTCTGCAGGAAAGAAAAAGATGACACCTGGAATATAGTTAGCTAACAAAAAAACCCTTTTAAAGGGTTGTACCCCGTTAAGAGGCTTAGTTTCATAGGCTGCATACAAAAGTGTGCGAATGCCCTACAATCCATGTCTGCAATATACTGTTGTAGTTGGTCGCTCATTGTTTCTAGTACGATAGACTTACCATTCTGCAGGTGTAAGTGGGGAGGGCAACAAGACACTAAATTTCAGTGGAAAGAATTGCGCTTAACTCCCTGGCATCAGTTGCTATTATTTATATTTTACTTAATCTAAAATTGGGAAAGTTTTCAGAATATGGGACAATACCAGTCACCACCACAAGAGGAAGTAGCACCTACTTTCAGAATTTTCTTGAATGCCAAAAGGCACACTGCAGAAATTATAGTCCATTTAGTTAGTTCAGGTGTGTCAGGACACTGTCTTTACTCTTAGAAATAAGTCACAAGAGTGAGTTCTACCTAACAATGAAGTTGCTACCAATATTGAACTCTATGGAAAACTCACAAACTCAATGGAAGCAGGATAGGGCCACAAAATGGCTGTTCAATTAACCAAAACTCATTCAAAAGTGAGTTTTCTCCATGTGGTTTATGACCAATTCCCCATGACCACACACACTGTTTCAGTTTGTAAAGCCTGTCCGGCTCAAGAGACTTCTGATGCCAAGAGATGCATTACATTTGCATAGATCTGCAAATAACACCCACCCCCCGAAAACTAAACACTGCACACAGAAAAACAGATGCTAGTATGTTCTTGGCCGATACTACAGGACCAAACCCTAGCTGCATTCAAAACATGAGACTGCAATTTTTCATCCAAATATTTTGCCTCCAATGGATGTTTAGCACTGTACATATTCTGGATGAAGACCACCACACAGCTTCTTTCTTCAAGAGCTGCAACACAAGTTCTGTATGTTAGTTTCAGTTGTATATCCATTCAGTGGACTCAACATCAGAGTACGCTGACTCGTCACTGGGACCTAACACTTGGATTGCTGAGCCTTTGGGTGTTTTCAGACAAGCGCCTCCCCACCCATTATGCATGGAGCATGGCCGCACTGGCACCCTATGGAGTCCTGCAACATGCATGATGAGTAGGTGATGGGTAATGGACAGAGGCACTTATCTAAAAACACCCTTTGCTTTATTTTCACTCATGATGGGGGAGGGGGGAAATACTATGATACCCAAGTTGCAAATAGAGACAAAGTAGTATAGTATAACGATATCTTTTATTGGACCAACTACAGTTAGAATCCAAGTTGGAAGGTACATCAGAGATCATCTAGTCCAACCCTCTGCTCAATGCAGGAAATCTGCAGCTAAAGCATCCCTGACAGATGGTCATCTAGCCTGTGTTTGAAAACCTCCAGCGAAGGAGAGCCCACCATTTCCCAAAGCAATTTGTTCCACTGTTGAACAGCAATTACCCATTAGGAATTTCTTCCTAATGTTTAACCAAAATCTTCTTTCTTGTAAGTTGAGACCATTATTTCTAGTCTTGCCTTCAGGGGCAGGAGAGAACAAGTCTTGCCATCCTCTAACAACCCTTCAGGTAGTGGAAGACTGCTATCATGTCTCCCCTTAGTCTTCTCTTCTCTAGGCTAAACATACCCAGTTCCGTCAACCTTTCCTCCTAGGTCTTGGTTTCCAGACGACTAACCCCGTTCCAATTTGCCACTGTCCTTCTTAAAGGAGTGGACACGGTATTCGAGATGAGGTCTGACCAGTGCAGAAGAGAGTGGAACTATTACCTCTAGTGACTTGGAAACAATGCTTCTGTTAATACAGGCTAAAATTGCACTAGCCCTTTTTGTGACTGCATCACACTGCTAACTCATGTTCAGTTTGTGATAAACTACAATCCCCAGATTCTTTTCAAGGCAGCTATCTCCCCATCCTGTATTTGTACATTTGATTTTTCTTACCTAAAAATGCAGAACTTTATAAAAATGAAGTTCAACAGAGAGAAATTCAGTTTCAGCCGTTTCTCAACTTATCAAGATCATTTTAAATTCTATTTCTGTCTTCTGGGAGGGACAGCCAACAACTTAGTTGTGTGTCATTTGCAAATTTAGCAAGCATTCATTCTACTCCCTCATCCAAGTCATTAAATAAAGATGAGCAGTACTGGGTCAAGGACAGCCCTGTGGCACCGCGCTCAACACTTCCCTCCAGTGGGGTGTTGCAGGGCTCTGCACTGGGCCCAATACTGTATTAAAGACTTGGATGAGGGAGTAGAGAGAATGCTTATTCATGTTGGTGGGGGTATGCAAGCTTTTGGACCGCACAAGGTCCTTAGTCAAGCAAGTCAGGAGTTAGAACCGTAGGCTGGGCAAAGCAGCGTACGTATACGCAGTGATTGGAAACAGTGGCAAAGGGCTGGGGAGGAGAAGGTGAGAGAGAACGAGGCTCAAGGAGGTGGTATGCAATTCAAAAGGGTGGAGTACAAGAAGGTGGGAAGAGTAAGAGCTGCTGATGGTATGTAAACAGAAAGATTCCTGTAACTGTAGAAAACCACTGACGAAGGACCCTGTGAGGTCCGAAAGCTTGCATACCTCCATCAACTGGAGTTGGTCCAATAAAAGATATCACTGTACTACTTTGTCTCTATTGCCTATATCTGGGACCAACATGGCAACATTACTTTCTCACTAAAAGTTGCCAATGTAATAGCAACCTATAATTAAAACAGGTGTACTGTCATATTATACAGGATATCATAAAGCACTTTTATTTCATCGCTTAAAAAAAAAAGGTTTACATTTCAAGTTGTCAGAGTTAAACTGCGGAAGGCACTCATCCTCTAGAGTGAGTGAATGAATATGCTTATCTCAATACACCTGAGTACTTTCACCTCAACTGCTTTATGATTAGGACACACCTTTTTATCTACTGCCGCAGAACAACTTCAGCATCCAAAGAGACGTCTAATCCTACTGAAGACAAGGCATCGATGGAAGAATGGAGGGAAAATGAATTTCTTTGGAAAAACTTCAACATACTCTGAACTTGATAAAGCAAATCTAGACTTTTTTATTTTTTTTTAAACAATTTGCCAAGACTGGAATGAGAGATAAATAGAAGGCACAACAATTTTGCTTTTTTTATACAAATACAAACTAAACATGAAAAAAATCCCTATTTCAATAAAAAAAATTTCACAAGTTCAGGAAGAGTGTTTTAAGAGTCAAGTTCTAGACATTTAAAACCTATCCCACAATCCAAAAATTGTAAGTGGTAAAACAGTAGTTAGAATTCAATTCCGTGATCATGTATCAAAAGAAAAAAGATTCTATGGATACCCTTTATTCCACTTTTACAGTGCCACAGGGAAGGGTAAACGTCGATTTTTTTTCAAGTGGCAACAGCTCCAGACCAGAGGATGGTCACATGACCACAAAGAATAACAAGTTTTTTTCTGCCCTTGAAATGTTTGCCAAGTGCTAGGTTTTTCCTATGGGCTCTTGAACACATGCAGGTGAAAATATTATTCCACTGACTGAAATGCACCCAATTTCAGCATAGAGCAAAGAAAAAAAAAAAAAAAAAAAATCTATAGGAAAGACCACTGGTTAAAAAAAAAAATCCAGTCCATATGTTTGCAGCAAGCAAGGAAATTCAGTTCTTCTCTTTTGAAAATCCACTTTCCCTAAAATATTGTTCCACAAAGCTGGAATCTGGGACAAGGACTAGAAAAAAAAAAAAAAAAGTCACAAAACCAGAACACAAACAAAAAGGGGCCAAAATAGTATTAAATGTAGCAGTCTAGAACAGGCTAGGGCTACATTCGAAGATACCCAAGGCTGAAAATTCACAAATCTGCAGGAAAAAAGGTTTGTGCCACCGTGTCAACATCCATGAAATCACTGGCGTTGCCCGATGCCCCTTCCAGCACCAAATCCTGGTTTCTGAGACATCCCTCCACGTGGAGTCCCTCGAATCCCACCTCCCAGCCCACCACGAGGGCCACCAGGTCCACGGGGTCTGTTATCTCTGCGATCACCCTCCCTGGCAGCTCGAGTTTTCTTCTCCTCCACATTGAGGCGCACATCTCCCCGGAACATGATAGGCTGCAAAAGAAAGCAAAGGTTTGCCAGCATTAACCACCCAAATATACCTCCAGCAAGCTAAGTGTATGCATTAACTCCGCTTCATGGCATTATTTTTAAAGAATGGGAGGTAAAAAACGTCAACGTTGTTCCCTAGCTAGGTGTGTCACCCTACTGGCTATGTATCCTAATTCTACAGACCAGACATTTTAAAGCTGAGGCCCTGACCACATATTTTGCTGTGGGGCAGGAGAGGGAAAAAAATTTAAATGCTCCCACCCACCCCCTCCTTTTTTTCTTTAATGAACAGCAACACCATTTATATTTATTTATACCCTGCCCTTCCACAAAAGCTCAAGGCAGTTTACAAAAACATTATTATTAATATAGTGTCAGCAATGTACCTAGCACTTTACAGTCAACAATTATACACAGGTCCCTGCCCCAGTCGACATACAGTCCAAGGGTGTTTTCAGACATGATACCCTGGCCCGTGGTCATGCTTGCCCCAGCATGAGCACAGGCCAGGGTGTCACGTCCGATGCAGTCTCACCAGATGTTCACCACAGGCCAGGGCAGACACACATCCCATGGTAAGCCCTGCCTCAGTCTGAAAGCGTGGGCTCCACCTAAATCTGGCCCATGGCTGGAGTGGTTCCATGTGGGTGCAGCTGCCTGATAGGCTGCCACATCCACCCATCAGGGAAGAGCGCAGGGCCATGTGGACCCACAGCTGCATGCCCCCTGCCCTCTCCCCAACTCCCTGAATGTTTGTTCAGTGGCGGGGCTTACGCCACCCCGCATGATGGGTGAAAATCCCATCATGTCTGAAAATACCCAAAGAGACAAGGGAGTGAAGATGAAGGAGGGGAACAGAAGGAGAGACAGGAATACATCCCAAAAGTTGCTAAGTTGCAGGTGCACATGCTTAGCTTAGATACAGGGGAGAAGGAGACAGGAATGCCCCACCAAACCTAGCGCACAACTAGCAAGAAACGCAATGGCAAAGGCACTGCTATGCAATAGGTCATTTCTCTTCTAGTTTTCTATACTAAACACATTTCTGTGAAGCCACACAGTGTCCAACATGCATTTGGGAGATATTTAAGAGGCAAAAATTGCATTGGGCAGATAATTACTGCATTAGAAGATGTCACAACGACTTAAGAAGTCAATGGCAAAGCTGTGGCAGTTTGCACATTAGATCCCTCCCCTCACTTTTAGTCTCAAAAGCAAGACATCTCCACATGTGTCTAAGTCCTCAGACTAATGAAGTTCAAGAAAAAGGGCTCACATTCATACAATTAAAAACTGATGCTACAAATTATCCACAGTTTGTATGGAAACATACACAAAAGGACTTGAAAAACCTATTTGACAATAGAAAGTAGAAGCTTAGCCATCTGCTTCCGCTGAGCCACTAACAGGGGGTGCACGGTGTTCCTCTTTACAACAGAAGGACACAGGACCAGGACATCCGACTATAGCTTTGTTGCCAGATTCCACAGGTTTCATATCAGTTGCAAGCTCACAGGTTTGGTTCGCTGGCTATTAGAAATGTAAGTCCAGATATCCAAGTATGTACAACGTAGTATCAGTGAAGCAACAAGTTTTAAAATTTAAGGAAATGTGTATGGGTCCAGTACACTGCACATTGTTCTTAAGAGTTCAGCAGGAGACAGAAACAAAACACTGTTATAAACTATTAGTAGTAAAGACATTTGAATTGTTCAACCCTGGCTTTAGGCTATACATAAAAGTCCTAGTCATCCCGTCAACAAGGAGGGCAACACTGACAGTCATTCATTACACCTTATATCTACAACAAAAAAATCCCTACAGCCTGCAGATTAACACCTTGCAGGAAAGTACTTAAAGTGATGTGAACAGTAAGTAAAAATTGAGACAGGAATAGATTGCTCCTCTGCATCAATAAAGAGTGCCTAAAGTGGCAGAAATGATGTGCTGATAGACCTAGGAAAGGGGCAGAGAATGACACCCCCTGTGCACTGAAAGCTCCTACATAGTGGTTCTACATAGGAGAGCACATGATAGCATGGACGGCTGGTGTGTGAACATAACCGGAGATCAGAGCAGTTAGTGCACTGAAGAGGAGTGGGGTAGGGAAAGAGAATTAACCTCTCTCCTCATTAGAGAAGAAAGCCATTGGACCGTAAGCCATTTCACTAACGAAACAGGTGTCTGGCTGTTGGGCACCATTACCAGACAGCCTTATTTACCCTGTTACTAAGAATCTTCTGAACTGGTTCAGGATCATCGAACACCACAAATCCAAAGTTAGGTAGTTTTCCACCACTGTTGATGCGGAGTTCCACAACATTCCCATAACCTGCAAGAGAATTACAAAGTTCTTTGATCACACATTAGAATGTTCTGTAGAAACAGACATGTACTTATGGATGTAATCTCTGAACCCTGTGACAAGTAAGGCAAGAGCGTGACTTACTTTGGAAGAAGTCCTTCAATTCTGTTTTATCCACATCATGAGGAAGGTTCCCAACGAAGAGCTGGTGACTATCCGGGTACCTCACAATCCGTCTAGTTTCCATGTCACCCTGCTCACCTTCACGAACTGAAAACAAACACACACACACACACACACACACACATATTTAAAGCCAAGCAGCATAAGTTAGTTACACAGGCTTCAATCATTGGGTGTTTTAGACACATTTCTCCTGGATGTTTGCTGTAACATCCAGAACTTTGTGTGTCTAAATCACTCATCCAGATCTTAAACATCCAGATCTTTGAACTTCTGCGTGAAACTTCTCCCGGTAAACTGCTTTGCTCCAGGCAGCTGTGGTCACTTGGTTTCCATGGCAGCCTGTCACATTTACAGCTGTGGCTACTTTAGGCTGCCTCAGGGCAGTGTTTATGTGAAGAATGAATCCAGGAACTGCCTCAGGGCAGTGTGTGAGAGAAAAATGAATCTGGAACTTACTAATGGACTTGTAAACCCAGAAGACTGAAACATCTAGAACTTTAACGTGTGTCTAAAATGCCCATTATATTCAGAATTAACTGGTCTACAAATCACTGGTAGACCAGAATTAACTGGTCTACTAATCACTGGTTATAGCAGGGGTGAAGGACCTTTTCCCTACTGTGGGCTATTTTGAAAATACACATTTGACAGACTTATAGGAGTTGGGCGAAGGCGCTTAAGGGGGTGCGATCAGGATGGGAAGGAACCAAATCATGAATCTATGCTATGGATACTATCCCCCATCCTTGAATGCATGATCTCTGTTCCCTTCCTCTGAGCTCATTCTTTTGGTGCTTAAGGGTATGGGGGCTAGGACCACGGGTCAGATCCAGGAATTGCAAAGAGGCTAAATAAGGAACAGTTGGAGGTCAGAGGTACCCCACTCCTGGATTAAATAAAACCTGAATATTTTGAAATTTAGTTATCCCAAACAGAAGCCAGTAACGTTTGGCTGGAAATTCTATGCAGGTGGCATCCTCCTGATAAGAATCAAGTGATTCTGCAAGTGAAAATCCAGGCACTTCAAACCTAAAGACAACTACAAGTTTGGAACTACAACCTCTCAGAGGTTATGGAACATCTTGTTATCTTAGCCAAACCTACGAAGATCTCGACAGCTGCAGAAGTTGCTTGATTTAATGTCAGATGTGAGTATTTCAAGAAGTGAACAACCAAACGTAGTTAAGAGTTAAAAGGAGTAACTGCTACTATACAATATCTGGCCAGGTATCACTGACTTCCAATTTAGTATCCAGACATTTTCCAGGTAACCGAATTACCGTACAACACATTACTGTAACTATTCCTTTTTGTTTTTTATTCCCTCCCCTCTGTCTAGCCTAGTTTAGTTATGCAGTAAATGGTAAGATCCAGTATTCAGATTCAGTGGTTAACAACCGTGGTTACTGGATAACTGCCAAGCTATCCAGAATACTGGATATTAACCACAGCTCATTTTTTTCCTATCCATTTCAGCTCTAACCCCAGTCAGAATACTATCAAGGGGCTTATGGTTCCTAGAAGAGAACAGGCAAGGTAAACAAGTCATTCTTTGGATCTCTTACTGGGTCTAGGACCTCTCTGTGGTGGGATGTTTGTTCGCTGCTCTCTCACTCTCTGATCCCTCTGGGGCCTCTGTGGTGGAGTCTGAGATTCTGGCTTGGACTCAGGACGGGGCTGCAGAAACACACAAGCATGAAATACGTGCAGAAGCCAAACAAAAGGTAGTACTGAATCAAGATTCATTTCTCTGAGTTTACCAGCTATTACAATGTGTCAATGTAAGACATGTTACCAATTTTCAGAAAATTTATAGCCATTGAAGAGAATTAAATTAATTTTTCCCTCATCTCTGTTCAAAACTCTGCTGCCCGGATCATCCACCTTACCCATAGCTTTGACCACGTGCAGCCTCTCCTCTCCTCTCTTCACTGGCTTCCCCTTCCTGAGTGTATTCCGCACAAGCGCCTCATCTTCACCTACAAAGCCCTTCACAACCTTGCTCCCCACACCTCTCTGTCCTGATCTCCCTCCAAACCCGTTCGAGCACTCTGCTCCTCTTCCATCCCCTCCCGCACCCTCCCACACCTCCCCTGCTCCCCCAACCGCCTTCATTCCTTCTCCCTCCCTGCCCTCGTCCGCCTTGCCCCCACCCTCCACTCCTTCAAGTACCTCCTCAAAACCCACCTCTTCCGATCCGCCCTTCCTAACTCCTGCAAATCATCCCCTCCCAGGATTATCCCCCACCTGTTATCTGCAAACTCCTAATTTACCGTAACCAAGCTAAGAACGCGTACCTGAGTTTTTGCTTCCTCATGAATGTTGCAGCCCTTGTTTCTCCCTCTGTTCCCCCTTCCCTGTCTCCCCTCCTCCTGTCTTTAGATTGTAAGCTCTCAGGCAGGAACCGTGTCTATTTTATTCTCTGTAAAGCACCAGGTACATCGCTGGTGCTATATAAATGCTAATAATAATAGTATTAAAAATGTGCCACATGCACTGTACGACTAACCGGTCCGAGGGACAGGGGGGGGCGGCGTAGCCGTGACTTTTAAGGAGCGTTGGGCTGTTCAGAGGTATCCAGTGCAATCCATATTGAGTATTGAGGTTCTCATCTGGTGTTCAATTTGGCGGCGAACAGTCTGGGGGTGCTGCTTGTATACCGTGCACCTACCTATACAGCAGCTGCCCTACATGCTTTGGTGTCTGGTGTGGTGTTGCGGTCCCCAAAGACAATAGTCCTGGGGGACTTCAGCATCTACACTGATGCCGACCTTAGAGGTGCGGAGCATAAGTTCATGGCCTCCATGGGCCTGTCCCAGATAATCAGTGGTCCGATGCATCAGGGGGCACATACCTTAGACCTTGTGTTTTGCACCGGCTTTGAGGCGGGGGGGGGGGCAGAATATCAGCTGTGCCCTTGTCATAGACGGATCATTACCTCCTGCAGGCCTCTCTCCTGGCACATGTCTGCCACCGCATGGGCATGGAACCAATTTGAATGGTCCGCCCCCGTAGACTGATGGAACCAGAACAGTTCTGGGAGGATCTGGGGAATATACCCTCTGATCTGGACAACCGTCCCATCGATGATCTCGTCAGGCTGCGGACCACCTTGCTGACTGAGGCCATTGATCGGACAGCTCCGAGGCATCCACTTCCCAGGCGGCAGCATCGCAGGCCTCCCTGATTTTCGGAGGGGCTGCAGGTGCTGAAGCAGATGGGGTGGCGGTTAGAGTGACGGTGGCACCATTCACGTGCTGAAGTCTACAGGATGCAACACAGAGCGGCCCGTCTCCTGGTGGGATTGGCTGCCGGGAACATATTACACCGGTTCGTCGGTCTCTACACTGGCTGACTATAGTTCTTTGCTGCCCTCATAGCATCCACTAAATCCCGTCCAGCAGAGCTGTTCGGGATGGTGCAGGGGCTGGTCAGTATGGCCTCCCTCCACCTTGGAGTGGAGTCATCTAGTGCCCGCTGTGATATGTTTGTGGATTATTTTGCAGATAAAAATCGCTCAGATTCACCACGGTTTTGACGCCGCATTTCTTGCAGTGGGGCAATTTGAGGTTATGGAAGTCTTGTCCATATTTGTGGGATCAGTTTCAGTCCTACCGATGCAGAGGATGTTCTTGGGGCTGTTAGGGCTACCTGTTGTGAACTAGACCCTTGCCTGTTCTGGCTGATTAAGGCCTGTTGGGAGACAATGGGGCCATTGCTGGCGGGGAATGGTCAATGTCTCCCTTAGGGAGGACAGGGTGCCTTAAGGAAGCAGTGGTATGGCCGCTGCTCAAGAAACCATCACTTGACGTTTACTCCCTTGCCAACTATCAGCCGGTCTCTAACCTTCTCTTGGTCTGGTCTACAACTGAGCGGGTGGTGGCCCAGCAGTTGCAGGAGCATCTGAATCGTGTCGGTTTTCTTGATCTCTCGCAGTCAGGATTTTGCCCGGGTTATTTATTTTTAAAAATTATACCCCGCCCCTCTTACCATAGGCAACCCGGGGTGGCTAACAACATAAAAGATGAACACAATAAAATATCATAAAACAGATCAATAAAAAAGAAAAAAAGAAAAATCAACCCTCTCCCTCACCAACCCCCACCCCCTACCCACCTCTCACCCTCGCCAAATGCCTGACAGAACAGCCAGGTCTTACAGCTCCTTCAAAAAGCTGGGAGGTCCAGGGCCAAACGGACCCCCACTGGGAAAGGCATTGAGACTGCGCTTGTGGCGTTGGTAGACGATCTGCGCCAGGAATTAGGCAGTGGGGGTGACGGCCCCCCATCATTGATGGGGTCTGCCCTCCGCTGGTTCCCCAGGTACAGAATCTGGGGGTGTTCCTTGACTCGCAGCTTCGCTTGGATGCTCAGGTGGAGTCTGTGGCAAGGGGTGCCTTTCACCAACTACATCAGTTGCGTCGGCTTCGTCCATACGTTTCGGACTCTGACCTGGCCATTGTCATGCATACTTTCATAACCTCTAGGCTACACTACTGTAACGCACTCTACGTGGGGCTACCCATGGTAACGATTTGGAGACTGCAGCTGGTGCAGAACACAGCGGCCCATCTCCTGGTGGGATTGGGCCGCCGGGAACATAGTACACTGGTTCTTCGGTCTCTACACTGGCTGCTTATAGTCTTCCAGGCTCGATTAAAGATGTTAGTGCTTGCCAATAAAGCCCTAAATGGCCTTGGCCCGACCTATTTGCGGGACTGCCTCACCTTCCGGGTCCTGGATCAGCCCCTACAGTCATCGGTGGGTGCTCTCCTTGAGGTCCCCCGAGTCTGCCGGGGGGCCATGATGGGGAGGGCCTTCTTGGTAGTTGCTCCATGGCTGTGGAACTCGCTGCCAGTAGAGGCCCGTTTGGTCCTGGATCTCCCCGCTTTTCAGCGCTGTTGTAAAACGTGGCTGCTCCACCTGACTTTTGATGGGTAGGGTGGGGGGTGGTTTGGGTTATTTTAATTCCTCCTTGTTTTGAGAATTTTAAGTGTTTTTATTGTTGCTTGTAAGCCGCCCAGAGCTGCCCGTGGCAGGATGGGCAGGGTAAAAATTTCTAAAATAAATAAATAAAAAATAAAGATCAAAGACCTCAACCATGATTCAATGGAAGTCCGTAGAAGTTGCGCCATGGTCTGTGTAACTGCCCTAATTAAATCTTGTGTAAGTGTTCAAAGGCAAATACCATACATATGTAAATATTGAGACAAGGAGAACAGAAGATGTGAGAACTGTGAACAGAGTATGTACTCTCAAAAATAATTGTGTTTTTTCTCTCACTACAAATATTCCCTCATCCCTGGCTGCTTGCTAGCAGTGTAAGCACCAGCCCATAAGGAAAAAAAATGTTTTCTGCAGGAAAATCCGATGAAAATATTACTCTGATTAAGGGTTTTCTTTATAAACAGAAGTGCTAGAAAGGGGATTGCATTTTAAGAAGCCCCCTACCTGTGAAGCTGGTACTTTGACAACATGAGGTGGTATTCCCGATACTGGGACAGCCCCACTGGGTGGAAGGTTCTTGCTAGTTACAGATGCCCACGAAAATGTCTGAAAGGATGAAGAGAATGTTTCAGATCATCATTCACTCCAGGTTTGCATGCTTCAAAACTCCACACCCACCCAAAATTTATTTTCAAGTACATTCAACACAAATGCTTATTGGTTTTATTCCCTGAACAGCAGGACTGCATGTTTTAAATCATGCTTTACCATTAAGGTTACATTTTATAGAGGAGTTCATAAACTGATGGGAGTATGAAGCAAATTTGATGAATATCAAATGCACTTGAAAGTGTTATGGATGGTTCTAAACCAGGGATGGGGAAACCTTTTCCCTCCTAAGGGCCACTTTGAAAATTAGTACAAGCTCTACCTAAAATGTTGGATGCAGGTGTGTGGAGGAGGGTCCAGATCAGGGATGTGCGCCAGACTCATTCCCTCTCCTTGTGTGCCATGCTCTCATCTCTTATTCCCTTACCCTGAACTCAGTTCCTGAGTACTTGGGGTAGGAATTGGTACCAGGGGTCAAATCCAGGAACTGGAAAGGGGCCACTTTAGAACTTGTTGCAAACTGCATTTGGCCCCAGGGCCCAAGGTTCTCCACCCCTGTTCTAAACCATCATCGTTATAAAGCAACCAACTGACCCAATTAACTCAACAATATAAAAACATCATATATTATACCAAATGTGACCAGTTTTCCTTCATACACTTCACAGCTTTTAAAATGATTTACTAAAACTTATATCCCACCCTTCCCCAAAAGCTCAGGGTGGGGTATAAATCTTAATGCTTCAATATCATTTTAATAAATTCAAGAGCAAGACTATGAAATCTTAAGATTGTGAAACTCAGTTCTAAGAAAAACCATTCAGCTGGATGATGATTTTGCTGTCACTACAACTTCAACAACTGGCTAAGAACTGAACCATCATAATCTATCACCTCTCTTTGTAAAGTATAACCGGATTTAGGGTAAAACCAGGCAGATTCTCTGTTAACTGGAAGGGGCATGACTTGTAGGTAAAACACAAAGCAGGTTGACATTCTCATACTTTTCATTCAGCTTTCTCCCATCCCAGCAAAGCAGAAATACCGTATTTTGAATAATGCGCATTGGGTGGATGGAAAGTCAAGGTGGCGAGTCACCCATTCATATTACCCTGGAATCCTCTTGCACTGTAGGAGCTGGGTCTGCTGGGACTGGAGAAGGACTCTTCTCTACAGTCTCTTCAGCAGCAGTCTCTTCTAGTACTGGCTCAGATTTTTCTTCCTGCACTTCTGGTTCAGGCTCAGGCTCAGGTTCCTGTTCAGGCTCGGGCTCAGGCTCTGCAACTGGTTCCTCCAACTGTTCTTCCAGATCGTTGCTGTTGGAGGAGAAAGCCATGTACTGCGAGCAACATACCACCAGCTTTTCAATACCACCCAACAGCAGAGCTGAAATGGCTATTGCAGAGGTTCCCAAACTATGGATCATGACCCCAAGTGGGGGGAAATCATCCATCCCAATTGAGAGAGATATTTTGCATCTCTTTTGCTGCTGCTCAAGATCATGGGATTATATTTAGCCCTCAAAAGGGAGTCACTTAAAGTATTGAAACAGCCGCAAATGCACATTTTTGTTAACATCTCCTACAATATAAACCTAGTTTCTACAGCCAGAGAAGGAAGCATGCAATCAATTCTGTATAAGCAAGCACACTAGACGATGGATCATTACCTGACAGGTTGCTCATAGTAAGTTCCAGAGTCATCAGGAACCGCCTCAGGAGTCTGTTGTCTTTCCTCTGGTTCCTCCACTTCCTCCTCAGATTCTGGAGGAACACCAATATTACATGTCAGACTGTTTATATGCAATGGATGTATTTCACACCACCACTAAAAATCTAATCCCAGCTGGTTTCTGCAGTAGCTACATGAAATAAGACTGCACTCTTGAAATTTTGCCTGAAAAAAATGTTTGATTTCAACTACAATTCTGATATCCAACAATCAACTTTATATTATTTGGTCAAAGTAGGACTCTAGACTGCAACCTCACAGATCTCCTCAAATAAATTTCTTCCCCGATATTGAATTATCTACAATCACTGATGTAGTATACGCTGGTGGTCTTAAATCTGGCCAGCAACGTGGCTCACTAATACCCATCTCATGGCTCATAAAACTCCAGCAGAACTGGTAGCGAGCAACCAAGGGAGCCACTGAATTGCCTTGATGGACAATCCCAGAGCACATCTCTCTCCATTGGGCCATGCGCACCCTATCAGTGGTGTTCAGGATAGTACAGGGCATTTCAACTCTAGCCATCTTTTTTTTGTGGTGTTGGATGAGGGCCACGAGAGGAATTGACAGAGGACTGAGCCAATTCCCATTGCACTTTTACAGGATCAAGAACTCGTATTATAGGGGGGAGAGAAAAAGGGGCTCTTAGGAAAAAGAGGAAAAAACAAAAACAAGTAGTGGTGTGTACAGATGGGCTCTCATGTTTGGACAACTAGGGTGAGCCAAACTATAACTAAAGGCTTGGGCCTGCCTAGACAAAAGGGACCATTTACTGGAAAACGAAAGACTTATTTCCAGATGGTCAGCAACAAGTACAAAGAAAGCAATAAAGGCCCCCCTCAGGTCCTTGTAACTGATGAGAAAGCAGGAACTGGTGAATGAATATTCTTAAGGGCCTTTTCCCTAGCCTTGCTGGAGCCAAGAGGAGCCATACTGATACATTGTTGCTATGGATGTGGTACCCATGACCAATTCCATCCACATTTGTTTGAAGTTCTAAAAACTTACCGTACTTCAAAATATGACAAAGCTGCAAAAACTCACATGTGTATCTTAAAATATGCCAATGAGCTTTTTCTTCATTGGCCAGTTTGGGGTCTTTGTCTAAACCATATAAATGTACCCAGGGTATCACCTGCACCCCAGATTACTTTCCTGTAAGCTGCCCGTCTCCCAGCATTGGACCTTGATCACGACCGGGTCTAACTCCAGTAAATAAACTAACTTTATTTAGGCATTCAACCTTGTGTCTGGCCCCTTGGAGGCTGGCTATTGGACCGAAATACAGGGGTTTTCCCAACAGGTGGGGTTTGCTAACCTTAAACTTTAAAAGGACAGAAAATCTCCTCAAGGCCCAGAACATATTCCCACCCACCCCTTTCAGAAACAGAAGCATAGCATCTTCTGATATTTACGAAGCTGCCATCTAGTGATCTCTACATACATTCTTAAAATACTAAACAGGATGCAACTTCTTCAGCTACTACATCCGATTTCTGGGGGCCCGTTTCATTTTCACTGAGCTCTGATCATCCCACACCCTCACTTGCTGCTTCCCAGTTAATACTGGGCACAAAATAATCACAGGCCCCCTCTAAAATTCCTAAAAGGACCCAAGTCATAGAATTAACAGACAAAAAGAATGCATTGGCAAGCCAAGAAGGGTCTGCCCAGAGTATACATAAGGTAGGGTTTTTAAGGTTAAGTGGAGAAAGAATCACTACTGAAGAGGTTTCCCCTCTCTAATCTGAGCACATTTAAATTATCTGTTAAATGGAAATTACTGGACCTACTTATGCTATTTAAAGCAGGCCACTAAATTCAGCAAAATATATTCTCAAAACACAACATGATCACTCTTGACAAAAAACGGTAGCAATCAAGACAATTTACAATTGTAACCAGGTCATTCCCATGTCACACTGACCCAGAATAAAATATAAACAAAACACCACAAACTCATCACCGTAAGAGTTCTATATAACTGGTGTAAACAGAATTTAGCTGAGTCACTAAGTGCCAAAAGTAGGATAACAGCACTTATAGACTGCAACCTCACACTTACTGCACACTAAATCAGTGACTTGATTTCAGCTTAGTTTGAAACTCAGCAGAAGTCCATGCTACTTACCCTCTGGAGGCTCAGTGTCCGAGTCACCAAAAACCTCATCTTAGTAGCGGAAGATGTCATTATGGACATAAAACTTGTTTGCAACAGATCCCTGGAAACAAACAGAAGTAAAAGGCTAGTTCAATTATTCAGCCTCCGAGCACATCAGGTTTTGAAAATATACAGTCAGAGAATCAAGTTGCAAATTTAGTAACAAAAGGTAGCTTTCTCCCCTTTAGCAGGGAGGCCACTAATCCCCTGGCAAAGCAAATTCATGGGCTGCACAAAAGGCACTGTACCGGTTTCTATACCCCCGCTCGCTTACAACCAGCATGGAGACATTCCTGGGCAGGCAAGAAATAAAGAGGCAGAGCTTGAGTGCACAGCGCTTAATCAAGATTCTAGAGATCGCTGGGGGTAAAGCATGTAGAAACAAATACCTGCTTGAACTGGCATTTATAAGTTACCACCTGGTTTTGTCTTATGTAAGTGTTTGAGGGTTTTAGTATATTCCCCAACTTAACCTCTTTTGATCCCATGGTGTTCCACACTTCTCGGTTATCCTTGTGGTTTCTTCTTTCCCCTCCTTCCCTAGGCGTCGTACGCACTCACGGAGAAGCAATGTTAGAATGGGTTGAGTGCTAGCGGAACAGGGTCTTGTGCAAACAACAGGTTGTAATGGGAAAGAACTTAAAACCCCCTGCTACTTTAGTCATGACTGACTCCACCATAAGTGTCTCATGCAAACTATGATTTGAGCGGTTTTAGAATTACCTGTGGCAGTTCCACACTCAGCCACGTAAAGGAGCAAAAAGGTGATTTTAAGACACTTTCTGACTTCACTCTTTATTCCACACAGCTGCAGTTTTGGAACACTGAGGATTCAGTCCATAATGGCAAGGCAAATCTATGAACTAGTCTGGATTAAGTAAAGCTTGAAATACACACCCTACAAGACTCTCTCCTCCACAAAGTCAGTCCTTTTCCCAATTAGTCTCCCCCATCATTGTCCTCCTGCATATGACCATGACAGAAAGGAACCCAACTAAGATACACACTTATATAGGAAGCACAATAAAAACTAAGAATGTGAAGCTACCAAATGCTCACCATCCCATGAGCTAGTACTCTTCCCAGCAGCATTTTCCTCTCCCTCAAGTTATCTAGATTAGTTAATAAATGCCCTAGAGTAGAGACTGTCTTCCTATAGAACTAACTACGGCTCAATTTTGAAACCACATAAAAACAAAAAGTTCACACAAAGTAGGGTTTTCATTAAATAAGTGGTTTATCATTGGCACCTGCCCACTGGACTGGATAACCCTCCAACATTAGCATGCCAATAGAAAAATCCTAAATATTAACCAAAACAAAAAACTTAACAGTTTTAAAAAAAACGTAAATGCACAAAAGTTTTCTTCAAATAAAAAATAAAATAAAAAAATCTGACAATTACAATTCAAAAAATCTTCAACTCCACACATTGCAACAAAACAAACGCCAAAAAACACTGAAATTATTTCAAAATTCTACCAATATTTAATATTTTACCATCATCAACATACATGTAATATATGTACTTAATTCCTTACCATACATACTTCTATTCATTTTCATCAATAACTAAACTTTCCCATTTTCCCATTATTAAACATGAATTTCTTATCATAATTCGACAACATACAATTTTTCCATAGTGCATTAAGTCTGTTTGTACACAACTGCATTGTGTAGAACGAATTGTATAATGTTATGTACACTCACATTGTTAACATTTTATTGTATTAAATTTGTATGCACAGACTTAATGCACTGTGAAAAAATTGTATGTTGTTGAATTAGGAGAAGAAATTCAGAATGGTGCAGAATGCGGCAGCCCGCATGCTTAGGAGAGTGGGCTGACGTGAGCACATTACACCAGTGCTCTTGGGGATGCACTGGCTGCCTATAGTTTACCCGACCAGATTCAAGGTGCTGATATTGACCTATAGAGCCTTATATGGCTAGGGACCCACTTATCTACGAGACCGCCTCGCTCCCTGGGTCTTGAATTGACCCCTATGGTCGTCCGGGGGGTTTGGAGGTACATTGGACGCGTTGGGTGGCCACCAACGATTGAGCTTTTTCGGTAGCCGCCCCTAGGCTGTGGAATGCCCTCCCGATGGGGAGCCAAGTGTCATCTTCCTTAGTCTCCTTCCGCCAGGGCTGTAAGACCTGGCTGTTCCGTCAGGCTTTTGGAGAGGGACAGTGGTAGGGTGTTTGTGTTTTTTCTCTGCCAGGATTTTTTATGTTTTATGGTTTTAACTGTTTTATTAATGGTTTTTAGGATGTTGTAAGCCGCCCCGAGTTGCGTGAGCAGGAGGGAGCAGCATAGAAATATGATAAAATAAATAAGTTGGTGCTGGCAGTACAGAGGTCACAATTAATATGGAGGGTGCTGAGTGGGTTGAGAGAGATGTCGGTGCTGGGAAGGGGCTCTGTGCCGTGAATGATATGGGGCATTGTGGTTGAGGCGGCTGCTGCACTGGATTGGTGGTCACCTTGACCGCGGTTGAATGTAATTAATTAGTTTTGACAGCATATGGTGATGGTGCATTGTTATGTTGTAAAATAGCCTTTAAAGTCTGGGCTATTTATGCCAGAGGAGTCTGTCACAATTGCTATAGACGAGTGTCCCATGGACATTAACGGGGCCAGTAAGGGAGTTGCAGGACGTTTGCCCAGCTTTAACAAGATTATGCCCCATTAATGGCATAGGAATGGTAGTTATAAGGCAGTTAGAACAAAGGGTCCCAGGAAATGGCTGGTACCGAGGTGATGGCCAATAAGGGAAGTGTGGCAATGGGCAGTCACCTAGCCCATATGCCTTGGAATTATAGCCCTTTCAATGGGCATACAGTGACTGAACCAGTGGGTACTGGTTGGGTAGAGTAGGCTTAGTCCGCCAAGGAGGCAGCCGTGCTGATGGTCAAGCAAAGTACAGCAATGCAGGGTGTCTAGGCTCATCGTTGTCCAAAAAAAAAAAAAAAAAAAAAGAACACTCAGGAGACAATTGAGAGGATTCTTCCAAAGAGTCCTTTGTGGTCCCAGACAGAGTCACCAGGATGAAGATCAGTGTATGTGGAGAGCTCAGAGACACAAGGCAATCCATGGCATGCAGAGTCTGGGGGGATGATGAGATCTGACCTCGTTAGGACGTTTAGTTCCAGGGTTTCTTTTTCTTTGTGATGTCTGCTTTATTAGCAGTATGATTAGATTTTTGATCCCTCTTACAGACAGGAAATGATTAATTTGGTTCTTGTCTTTGACAGGTAACACTTTGAGCCATGCCGGTGCCAACTCAGTGCCACTACTGAGTGCTGTCGGTGAAGACTGTGGCATAGGTATCAGTGTGGAGGGTTCCAACAGTGCCAATAAAGAAGTCACGACAGAGGGAGGTACAAAGCCTGGCTTTTGTGGCAGAAGGGTGCTGGGATCAAGGGAGGCAGGAGATGGTTCTCCTAGAGCTTCTAAAGCCCTTTTTGTCAGAAGGAATTGCAGTTGCATCCTACAGTCTTTTAAGGCTCTGTTCAAGAGGCTAGCACATGCAACAGCCAGTGGGCTTGTATGCCTCTCTGAGACTTATAAGGCACTCTATACATTTTTGAAGCCCCACCCTTTTTAGTGGTTGTGGCATAATGCAGTCCAAGAGACAGCCCTCCAGGCCATAAAATATATTATAGAGTCAAAGAAGATTGTAGACTAGGAAAACTGCACAAGTCGATGGAGTTCCACTCAAAGTAGTATAATAATAATAATAATAATAATAATAATAAATTATTGATTTATTGTTTGGCCAGAGCTGTAACATATACAGTTCACAACAATACAAGCAATAATAAACACGGCACAACATTGACATAACTTTATAATAAGTAAGATTGGCACTATTGGAATTGCCTGCCCCTTCTCAGGGCTTATTGCTACTGAACTTGACCCCTGTAGATTGCAGGTTGTCAAGATGATTTAATCACTCAAGGTATTATCATCAGTCATATGTATCCAAAGAGGTCACCCATGGATACAAACAAAGCAAATACACTTTAACAATCCCCTTATTCCAGTTCCATAATTACAACAGTAATGGCCCTGCCTGGTTCTTCTTGTAGCTAAGAACACTAAGTAGAAATTTGGTCACCCTTTCAGCGCTCCCTTCATCACGCCCAGATAGAAGGGATATCACCAGGCTAGCACTAGACCTGGCCAGAGAGTCTTTTAATAAAGGTGCCAACCACATCTCACGGGCTTCAGAATAACACTCACATCGTAGCAGGCTCAAAGAAGTAATGTTCTCGGAGTACAAACACATTTTAATGGATATTAGCCACTATGCTTCAGACTATTAAAACCCCTGTGTGAACTCACCTAAAGTAAGCATAACTATATGACCATAATGGAACTTTCAGGAAGCAGGAAGACCAAACGTCTTCCACTGGGGTTAAATGGGGAGGTGAAGGAGGCTATTAGAGCCAAAAAAGCATCCTTTAAAAAATGGAAGGCTAGTCCCAATGAAAATAATACGAAAGAGCATAAACACTGGCAACAAACGTAAAGTGGTAATAAGGCAGGCCAAGAGAGATTTTGAAGGGAGGCTTGCTAAAGAGGCAAAAACAAGCAACAACAACTTTTTCAAATACATCAGAAGCAAGAAGTCTGCTAGGGAGTCAGCTGGGCCATTAGATGACAAGGGAGTAAAAGGGGTGCTCAGGGAGGATAAAGACATTGCAGAGAAGCTGAATGAGTTCTTTGCGTTGGTCTTCACTGCGGAAGATTTTGGAGAGGTACCCACGCCGTTGCTTTGTGGGCGAGGAATTGGAAGAGCTGTTACAAATCAATGTGATGTTGGAGGATGTTCTAGGGCAAACTGACAAACTGAATACTAACAAGTCACGAGGGCCAGATGGCATTCACCCCCGAGTTCTGAAGGAACTCAAACATAAAATTACAGACATACTGTTAGTAATTTGTAACCCGTCACTAAAATCTGTCACTGTATCTGAGGACTGGAGGGTGGCAAATGTAACCCCGATATTTTAAAAGGGATCCAAAGGCGATCCTGGGAACTACAGACCAGTAAGCTTGACATCTGTGCAGGGTAAAATGGTGGAAACCATCATTAAGGACAGAATTACAGAGCCCAGAGCGGCTCCTTCGGTCTGCCGGGGATACCTTCTTGGAGGTCCCCCGTGTTAAGCGGGGGGCCACAATGGAGAGGACATTCTCAGTGGCCGGGCCGCACCTTTGGAATTCTCTCCCGGAGGAAGCTCGCCTGGTCCCAAGCCTTTTAACATTCCGGCAAGTTTGTAAAACCTGGCTATTCACCCAAGCCTTTGGGGATGGGGGGAGGTTTTTTTAAAATCTCCTCCTACCCTTATTTATTATTTTATCATGTGCCTAGCCCTGTTTTTTGTTAATATTATGATGATTGTTTTAAATTTTATGATTGTATTTTTTATGTTTTAAAATTGTTAGCCGCCCCGAGCTGTTTTCCGGAGGGGCGGGATATAAATTGGTAAAATAAAATAAATAAATAAATATGTTGACAAACATGGCTTAATGGGGAAGAGTCAACACGGATTTAGTAAAGGTAAGTCATGCCTCACTAACCTGTTGGAATTCTTTGAGGGTGTAAATAAGCATGTGGACAAGGGAGACCCAGTAGATATAGTGTACCTGGATTTCCAGAAAGCATTTGATAAGGTCCCTCATGAGAGACTCTTGAGAAAATTAAAAAGTCATGGGATAGGAGGTAGTGTCTTACTATGGATCAGAAACTGGTTAAAAGATAGAAAGCAAAGGGTAGGACTAAATGGTCAGTTTTCACAATGGAGAGATGTAAAAAGTGGTGTGCCTCAGGGATCTGTATTGGGACCGGTGCTGTTTAATGTATTCATTAATGATTTGGAAAAGGGTGTTAAGAGTGAGGTGATCAAATTTGCAGACGACACCAAGTTATTCAAGGTAGTTAAAACACGAGCAGACTGTGAGGAACTGCAACAGGATCTTACGACACTGGGTGCCTGGGCATCTAAATGGCAAATGAGATTTAATGTGGACAAGTGCAAAGTGATGCACGTAGGGAAAAATAATCCAAACTATGCGTACACAATGCTGGGTACTAAGCTAGGAGTTACCACTCAGGAAAAGGATCTGGGGGTGGTTGTGGACAATACAATGAAATCCACAGCGCAGTGCGCAGCAGCAGTCAAAAAAGCAAACAGAATGTTAGGAATTATTCGGAAGGGGATAGAGAATAAAACTGAGGATGTCATAATGCCTCTATACAAATCAATGGTGCGACCGCACCTCGAATATTGTGTGCAGTTCTGGTCGCCCCATCTCAAAAAAGACATAGCTGAACTAGAAAAGGTACAGAGAAGGGCAACAAAAATGATCAAGGGCATGGAAGGGCTCCCGTATGAGGAGAGGCTTGGTAGGTTGGGGCTCTTCAGTTTGGAGAAGAGACGACTGAGAGGAGATATGATAGAGGTCTATAAAATCATGAGTGGTGTGGAACTAATAAACAAGGAGCAGTTATTTACCCTCTCAGCTAGTACTAGAACTAGGGGACACTCCATGAAACTCATGAGTGGCAAGTTTAAAACAAATAAAATATTTTTTCACTCAGCGTATAATTGGGTTGTGGAATCTACTGCCAGAGGCTGTGGTAAGGGCCAGTACTATAGCTGAGTTTAAAAGAGGTTTGGATGAGTTTCTGGAAGATATGTCCATTAGCAGCTATTAGCCAGACAGGATCAGGGAACATGACAGGAGCTGGGAGAAAACAACAGGGAATGGATCCCCCATTGTGACCTGTTGGGTGCTTCTCCCAAGCCACCGTGATTGGCCACTGTCAGACAGGATGCTGGGCTAGATGGACCACTGGCAGGGCCCCGAGCCAAACGCGGGTCTGCGATTCGCAGATTTCCCGCGGAATTCCCCTCCCCCCGCGGAATCTCCTACCCCGCTTACCCCAGCACAGAATTTCTAGCCTGCGCTGCAGGGACGTGGGGCAGGAGATTCCACGGGGGAAGGGGAATGAACAAACCCTCGAGGCTTCCCCTCCCCAGCCTCCCCAGTTGCCAGGGCTTGCCTCCCCCCACGTTTAGAGAATTAATTAACTTACCAGTGATGGCAGCGACAGCTGCTCTGTCCAGCGCGCTCTTACTTCCTGGCCCCTCCCGACGGGGCCTCTCAGGGTGACACAGCCGGATTACATCATCCGGCTGCGTCGCCCTGAGACACCCCGTTGGGAGGGGCCAGGAAGTACGAACGCGCTGGACAGAGCAGCTACTGCTGCCATCACTGGTAAGGCAATTCCTTTTCTAAAAGAGGGGGGGGGGGAGTCAAGCAAGCCCCAGCAACTGGGGAGGGGAAACCCCGGCATCTGGGAAGTCCTGAGGGTTTGACCAGTGCGGGAGGAGGCGAGGCAAGCCAAGCCCCCCCGGTAAATCATGCTGAGGCGCAGAATTGGGCCCTGACTCCCGCGGAATTTTTTAAAAAATTCTGCGGAAGAATCGGGGCCCTGACCATTGGTCTGACCCAGTATGGCACGTCTTATGTTCTTATTTTCAAAAGACAGCAACCAAGCTTAGTGGCAAGAAATGCTTCCCATTCATAAGCTTTGAGATTTACATTCTGAAATAATCTATTCAACAGTTTTCATGGGACAGTACTAGTGTAGTGTGCGACCCTTGCCTTATACCAACAGTTACACTGATCGGTCAAGCTAGGCCCGACACTAGCAGCCCCATTTATGACATGGTTCAGGGCACCCACCTAGGCCAGGTCAAAGTCCAAGAGACAGTTCAGTGGACCACACTGGCCCTACATACACAACAGTACACAGCTAAAGCAAGCATTTCACACATACCTCAGGTGCAAGTACAAACGTCTGCATGAATCTCCGCACTGGCTGGCTGTTATTGGAGAGCAATCCCATCACCTGGACTACAACACCATCATTAAGAGTAGCATGGGCATCCACATGACAGATCTTTGTGTGGCAGTCCTTGAAGTTCAGAGACATTACCTTCCTGTGAATTTCCTGCAGGAATCAGGTTAAAAGTGAGATACCCCGTCATCAAACTTATTCAATTTAGCAAAAAGTGCAGTGGAATGATTGCACTCAAAATTCTAGGGGATGAATGCACATCATGTTTTAATTCCCTCCTGCTAAAAGCAATTTCCATTTTAATTTTTTTTGAGCCCTGCTCATGAATAATTTGTTAAGACTGACCTGCCACTGAACACTCTCTCTCCAAACCTCAATCATGCTCCTTGTTTGAAGACATTGGTCACACGAGTCCTTACGTGTCAGACTCCAATCTTGCCACTATCATCCATGCATTCGTTACCTCAAGACTAGACTATTGTAATGCGCTCTACGTGGGGCTGTCCATGATAATGGTTCTGAAGCTGCAACTAGTGCAGAATGCAGCAGCTCATCTCCTTATGGGGACGAGCCACAGGGAGCACATAACACCTGTGCTCCAGAGTGATCGCCTCACCCCCCGGGCGGCCACTGCAGTCGCCCTCCTGGAAGTCCCACATTATTGGCAAGTTTAGATGGACAGGAAGGCATTCTCGGCAGCTGTGTCATCACTCTGGAACTCCCTACCAGTGGAGGCTCACCTTAGCCTGAACCTCCTTGCCTTCCAACAAAATTGCAAAACCTGGCATTTGGCAGGAGAGGGGTGGTGGGTGGGATGGGTTGATGGGTAGGGGAGGGTATTTTTGTAGGGTATTTTTTATGCACAGCCAGAGTTTTAGTATATTACAAAAGGGTTTTATTGATTGTTATATTGTTTTATGGTTTTTGATATTGTGAGCTGCCCCAAGTCGCTTGGCAAGAGGGGCGGGATAAAAGTGTAATAAAATAAATAAATAACCAACCAGGTGGTGTGTTGCTGGACGAGAACCATTTGCGGTAACACCTGAGCTTGCCTCACCCCCACCCTTCAGGACAAGAAGCCACAGCCCCCTGCAGAGAGCAAGAAGCCCCCTGAAGGCGGCTGCTGAATGCCAGTGCTAAAGGCAGCAGCCAATGGTGTGACATTTGTGGGCCTGTTTGGTGTGTGTGTAGTTATAGGGTTTGGGTTTAAATTGTTTTTAAGTGTTTTTGCAAGGTGGGATATGGGTGGGGTGGGGGAGATATGGTGAGTTGGGGGGGGGGGGGG
>QEPC01006805.1:2705023-2723986 GCA_003113815.1 Sphenodon punctatus | reverse complement strand
AAAAACACAGAGGCAGGTGCTGCTCGTGTGAAGGAGCCGGCAGGTGCGTGTGTGGTGAGTGGGAATGCGTGTGCGCTCCCACTGAACATGCATCCCCACTCATCGACATGCGCAAAGCAACCTGCAAAAACAGAGGTTGCTCTGTGCATGTTGATGAGTGGGGGGGTGCACACGCATGTGTGTGCACCCATATGCCCACCCATCACGCACGCACCGGCACACCCATGGCCCCCCTACCCAGCAGGGCCATGTAAAAACTTCCTCTGAAGTAAGGGAGGGGAACATGTGACCAATTAAAATGCAGGAATGCAAACTTTCAGGAAAAGAGGAAGGTGTGATCTCAGGTGAATGTAGCCACAGTGTTTAGAAGATTGAATTCCAAGAGTTTTCTAAGATACTGAAAAAAAAAACATATGAAGCAAAGGGAAAATTGGAAACTTTTCAAATATAACTATATTTTAAGAACTCCAGAAGCTACACCATGGATTCTCATGTTCCCTGCATCAATTATTTCCCCCAATCAGGTTTTCCCAGCTAACTCTCTTCCTCTGAACTACCTACTAGTTCTGTAAACTCGAGTGGACATTCTGAAGTCAAACTAGGTTCTCTGTGGTTTTGACATCAAAGATTATGTTAAGGGGGTTTTAGTTCTCTTGACAATATAATGCAAAACAAAAACAGGGCTAGCTGCATTTGATCTGCAGTATTCACTTATTTTTAGTCAATAGTACAAATATGCCAGACAAAACAGAATGAAGTGCCATTTAAAAGTCCTTCCCTAAATGCAGCTCCACATCCCCATAGCACCTTTAAAAAAAAAAAAAAGATCCTAGAAATTACCATTTGGAATCAAATAAATCCCAGTATTTACTCAACTGCAAAAACTCAATGATAGGGGTTCATACTGGTCTACTGAGTAAATAAAAATTATAGGGAAGATTCTTTTTTTCAAAGGCACAACATGAATGGCAGTCAATGCAGAGGTGCATCTGTAAAGGACGAACTCGGAAGGAAAACTGCAAGAATGAAATATCAAAAACAGAATACCAGCATAAAGGCTATATTTAGCTGAAAATCATTAAACAACATTTTTAAATTGCTAAACACCGGTTCAGTTTAACTATGTGGTTGCCACGGGCCACCCTATAGAACCAACTAATGACAGATGGTGCATCTTTTCTAAAAAGAACAGATGGAAAACAAGAATTAAAATTGTTTATTCAAAATCAATCTACCCTGCATACAAGTACTTTTAATATATATGCTGTTCATTAAGATCAGTAGAGACATCCAAAACAAAGCCCTATGACCTTTACCTGTGCAAGAACTCTGGTGCCTGGTTCAGCAGAGTATAATACTGCCTTACAAATTCCCGCCCGACCAGCAGGGGACTTGGCTTCTCCATCACCATTTCTTTGGTCAACTGAAAACTGGAGACCAAAAGCTGTATGAAAACATAGCTCAATACTTTATTGTACACAATGATAAACTAAGGCAACAAAACAAGTCTACGTAATTAGAATGCAAAGGAAACACTGGAATTTAGGACTTGTTTCATCCCAGTAATATAAAGTTTACTGCCCTCAGCTTATTTATTTTTTGCACACATGCTGGGGGAAGTAACCAAGCCAAGCACACGCACCTGAGACTTCGCATCCGCCTGAATGTTTGTCTTCTCCCTTGTCTCTCCCACTGTCCCCTCTCCCTGTCTCTCACCTTTTTTCTTTTAGATTGTAAGCCACAGGCAGGGACCACATCTATTTCTATGTTCTGTACAGCACCAGGCACATGGCTGGCTCTATATAAATGTTTATAATAATAAGTGGTAGTGAAAACTCAGTTTGGATACAGGGATTTTTCCCATAAACACAGAAGAGGAAGTGTTCTAAATTCCCAGATACATCAGAAAGTAGGTGGCAAACAAGTAAGGAACTCCTCTTGAAGAATGTAAGTGGGCAAGTCATTTACAGCCGATACAAGTTCCAGTTACCTCAACTAACTTCACAATTGGAGCTAAAAAATCAAGACTCTGAAGAGAAACCCTTGCTACTAACTGAAAACCATTTTAAAAATAGCGGTACAACTCCACCCTTCCCCTCTCCCCGCCCCCCAAACTGCACAGGGTGTCCACAAATCCATCAAGTAGTTTCTAGTCAATCTCACATTTAAAAAGGAACACTGGATTGTATTCTTTTGCCTTCTTTCCTAATTAGCTGATCATGTCACCTAAATCGAATACGCAAATCAAGCAAGTTTTTAGGAACTAGCTATTCATCTTTTATCTAATCCTGCTGTACCAGTAAAGCCAGGTCCACACTAGCTGCTATCCCAGAATAACTGGGGGCAAGGAGGCATGAACTTGCTCACTTGTGGTGTGATTTATATGTGCCTTGCCCCAGAAGCCAGGACAAGCCACTTAAAAAAAAAAGAGAGAGAGAAACTTGCCCCGAAACTGTATTATGGATCAGTGCTCCCTTTTAAACCTGGGGCACTCTCAAATAAACCTAGTGTGGATTCAACCTAAATCTGGGTAAGCAGCCTAAATTATAAGACCTTTACAAGACTTCAGGAGTAAAGTTTAAATCAGCCCCAAGAGGAACCTACATATATATGTGTGCTTTGCACTCTGTTATTTCATAGTTGGGTAGGATTATCAATCAATAGTGCTTTCATGGCACCCAAGTTAAGAATCATAGTTGATATGGAAACATTTTCTGTTTTATATGCATGACCATCCACTACAAAGACAACAGAACTTTTGCCTTGCACCCACACATACACACACACACAAAAAAGGGTTACCTCTTTAGCTAACATCTGGCTCTGCTGCAATGTCATAGACTCTGCAGAACACTATAAGGAAAAATGCTTGTACAGTAGTAAGTTTGAGTGAATGTTACCTCCAAAAGCAAAACCATGCTGTTTGAAATGCACTTTTCATTACTGAGAGCCACTGGTTTTTTTGTATCCTTACTACACAAACAACCCAGTGTTTTATTAACTCTAAATGCAAGGTCTACAGGTAGGAATTTACAACTTATCCACCACTATACAACCTAAATTAGTAGAGTCCCCTGTCAGTTTATATCTTTATACTTCACTATTAACAAACAAACAGATCTATGACTGCATTCTGGCCTTCTCCGTTAGCATACCTCATGCTCAGTGTCCATACACTTATGACTGCCAAAAACTTTGAGTGTTTTCGATGAGATGGTACCCCGCATGGCCACCCAGGAGCCACAGAGCCCACCACCCATCTGAAGGTGGAGCAGGGGGATGTGCGCTCCCATGAGCCACAGAGCACCCACTCACGGTCACAAATGGAGCACTGTTGGGAAATCCAAAGTGCTCCATGTTGGGCAAGCCAAATAGCTCTGGGACAATAGGCAACCAGAGCCCCATCCCATATCAACTGGGGCAGCCAGTCATACCAGGTCTGCCACTCATAGGCGTTGGGGGGAGGGGGACGGAGACATTGCCTTTGCAAAGTCACAAGAAGCTGGGAGGGTTGGGGAGTCCAGGTTCCCCAGCTCTCTTACCAGCGACATGTCAATTGCAAAGGCCAACCTGGCACACTTCCCTCTCCTTCATGGTCCATGGCAGAGAGAGTGCGTGGCAGCTTGCCTCCGTGGCCGGGGTATCTATGCTGGGAGCCACCCGTCTGAATCCCTCTCCACGCATTCCACCCGACTGAGTGATCCATGGCAGTGCCATTCAGTGGCCACACTTATTTCCCCATCATAAAACTCAACACAAGCAGTCCTACTCCTCCCTCCTATGTAGCCTACTGAATGAACACATTCAGTCAATAAGGTTCACATTACTTTCCATGCTGCTTTTCTGAAGTGTGATACTATACTAAAGACATTCGTTTTCCATCTCTAATAATCAGATTGTAATTGGGATTTGCATGATAAAAATCAGAGCAGGCAATTTTGTTTCAATACTGGCAAAAATTAAGCTCTATATCAGATAGTACTTATAAACATGTAATGCAATAAAAGGGTCTAAGCTCCGATGAGACATTTGAGAAAAAATTAACAGTATCTTATAAGTGGACAGCATTTTGTTTTTTTACTCCAGTGTCGTTACTTCTTTCCCAAATTGTCCTTTAATGCCACTAAAGGTACTCTATAGACCAGGGATAGGGAAGGAACCTTTTCCCTCCCACTGGCCCCTTTGTAAGTTAGTGTAAGCTCCAAGGGCTGCACAGAAATTGGGGTGATGGAGCTTTATGGTTTTACGTGGAAAAAGGAGGGTCTAAATCATGGATCTGTGCCTTAGATCGGTCCCTATCCTTGTGTGCATGCTCTCCTCTCTGCTCCCTTGCTCTGAGTTCAGTCGTTCAGTGTTTGCGGGTAGGAGTGATCCAGGGACGAGATCTGCACTGGAAAGGGGCCAAATAAAAACTAGCCATGCACCATTATCTGGTCCCCAGGCCAGAAGTTCCCCACCCCTGCCACAAGACTTTCACATGGCTAATCAAGATCTAGACAGTTTTTCACGTCTGGTCAACTACTATATTGTTGCACAGTACTACTAGGAAACCGGTTTTAAGAGAGTTCTAGTAAATAACTTAGAAGCTAGTTTGCCATCTTTCAAAGAATCCACAATGTTGCCACTAAGCATCATATAGGTGAACACAGACAGCTGTCTAAAAAGCCAGCTTTAAGTTTAGCTTTGAATTCTGGCAAAAGCAATACAACACAATTTTATTGGCATGAAAAACTTTACTGATGTGGAAGTATTAAAGAAAAGATCTTTCAGGTCTCTGTTAGGAACAAGTACAACTATATTATTGTTGTTCGCTCCACTTCCCCAAATGGTAGGAAGTTCCAGGGGCAGCCGTCCCTTCAGCAGTAGAGAGAAACTGGAGACTTTACTGTGTGATGGGAGTCCATTTATTTACAAGTGTAAAAGTTGAGAGGAACAGCTGGGACCAGCTGCCAGCTCCTTCAGTCAGAGCATCCCAGGGGTTCACCAGCAAAACCAGCTACAGGCTGTCCGACTCTGTAGCCTTCTGCCCCCAAATGTCAGCATGCTAGGCTGCAGCTCTCCACTCTGACTCCAAACTGAAAATCTGTCCCACCCTGTAGTCAACATTGCCCAGCTGGTACTTGGCCCCACCTGGCTAGAACCATCATTATAAGAGGCTGGCAGGCAAGCTCAAGTGTGGCTGATGGCCCTTTACAATGAGTTACGTTCCAGGGGGATGAATACCAACAGGGAGTTACATCCCCAGAAGTTCCCCAGATCTACAACACCATTATTTGAATAGTGCAAGCAACGTACCTGGTGCTGTACAATTGTTAGAGACAGGTCCCTACCGCAAGGGCCTCTCTGCTCCCTTACACTGAGCTCAGTTTTTCAGTGTCTGAAGGTAGGAACTGAATTCAGGGGCCAGATTCCTTACAATCTGGAAAGACAAGGGAGGAGAAACAGAGGGTGTTTTTACATAAGCAAGGCTGCTGAGTGGTGGCATGGGGAGGGATTCTAACAGGCAGCTTCCCAGGGTGGCCGCCGATCCCACGCAGGCAACATCCACGCACTCCCACGACCACGGACCAGCCCTACAAACAACTCATACAGGAAGTTTGCTCCCCTCCCCTCCTGCCAAAATCCCCCACACCAAGCCCCACCCAACTGCTCACCCTCTGCAACTGTCATGGCAGAGACCCTGGAAACCTGAAGCCACAGCAGCCAGTAATCCCTTCCTGCTGATGACCCAAGGAGTCGCTGCAGCTGCTGGCAGTCCCAGGCAACAACAGAGATGCATCCATGGCAGGACACGCAGAAAGATGCTATCTGAGATGCTGTTCTCAGTGGTGTTGGCTCTTCTCTCATGCACTGCGAGGGGGGGATGGGGTTGTTGTGCTTTAAGCCAATGTGGCGTTTTCCAGCAGGGTTGCGGGCAGGACCAGGGAGGTGGCCAGGCCACAGACCTGTCTGCTGGCATGGGTGGGCACCCTGGTTCATACACGTATGGATGTATGGGCCCCAGTCCCCATTCACAGGGCACTCCAGATTTTTCAGCAGTGCTCGGTTCATGGCCACAGGTCTTGAGCACAAACACCCACCCACCATCTTCACACAGGTATTTGGATGAGTGATTGATGGGTGGCCATATGTGGTAGCATCTTGTTTAAAAACACCCATAGATACGTTCACAAAATGGAGAAGTTACAGGTGAATTTGCTTAAGTTAGTTACAGGGGAGTAGGGAACCCTGAATAAAAGGATATTATATATACAGAATGTGATTATACCCTTCCTTTAACCCACCATTTTCATTTGCCATTACTGTCCATTCCAACTGCTTCCTAGCATGTGCAAGTACAAGCCAATCATACAAAGCACCTTTTCCCTCCTAGAGGCCTCTGAAGATTAGTAGAAGCTCTGAGTGCAACAGAAGTTAGGGGTGGGGGCATAAGGGGAGCACTCATGAAAAGGAGGGTTCAGTTCATGGATCTGTCTCCTATCCTTGTGTGCATGCCCTCATCTCTGCTTACTTAACTTGAAAATGGTTATCAATTCTTTGGTGTAGGAACTGAATCCAGGGGTCAGATTTTAATATATTTTTTTTTTAAAAAAAAAAGCTTGCTGGAGGCCACACACCTGAGATAAAGGGATTCTGGCAGAGGTGAAATGAAATGGTCAAGATGAAAAATTAGCTTTGGGGGAACACAAAGAATTCTAAACAATTTTTCATCAATTCTTTACATTTCCCCAAGTCAAAATATACAAGTCAATTTCAGTTTCAGATTCTCATGAATGTCATCAATGTTGTAAGCACTGCCAAGGAGGTTCACAAATCTATTGTTCAGAAAACACACACTCCAATTTGGACCTATGGAACTATCAAAACAAAAAAACACAACTACATCCTAATTTACTGTATGCACAAGTATTTTCAAGTGTAGAACAAGGGAGCAACATACAGGTTTTTAGTAAAAGAATTTCCTGCTCTCAAACATGATTGCAGTTATACTACTCCTCAACCACAGCATAATGAAAACAAATCCACTTCCATGTGGAATAAAGCAGCTACAATATGCCTTTGATACAGACACCACTGAAATCTTTTCCATCCAACCCAGATCCTGAGGTCTCTGTGCTTACTCAGTGCCCAGCTCAACGTGGGGGGTCACCATGGCAGCCTGGTGCCAATCACGTATCACTCTCCTCTTTCCCAGCTGGGGGAATGTTTGGTTCTGCCTCCTGACCTGACCCAGGTGTGGGTGGCATAGATGGTTATCCCACCCTTGGCCGTGAAGCCGCAGTGGCAGCTACACATTTGTTTTTATCTATTAACTTGAGGCTAGACTACTGCAATGTACTCTGGAAGACTGTTTGGGTGAAAACAAACATGATGCTAACTCCACTTTAACACCGCTTTAATATTTCATATGCCTATTGCAGGGCTGCATAAGGTACCAATACAGCCCTGCAACATGCATAAGAAATGTTAAAAACCTCATTAAAGTGGCATTCGCATCATGTCTCTTTTCACCCTTTGAAGGCTGCAGCTTGTGCAGAATGTGGTGACACACCTTTTGACGGGGGTGGGTTGCTGGAAGCACATTACACCAGTGCTTCAGAGCCTGCAATGGCTGCCAGTAGTTAAAATTCTAGGTGCTGGTTTGTGACCCATAGAACCCTGAACAGTCTCGGCCCTATGCATCTAAAAGGACCACATTCCTACTTATGTCCCTCTGTGTCCTCTTACTATCTGCCAAGAACACGCTCTTACAAGTTCCATATTTAATATACTTGATTTTGTTATAACCAACCGTTAGATAAATAATGCTTTATTTTTATTATCTACAAGTTCCATACATCCTGGGAATGGAGAGAGGCATTCTCGGTGGCTGCTCCACTGTTTTAGAACTCCCTTCCCTTGGAGGTTCACCTAAGTCCTAGTTGGAGTGTCTTCTGGATGTAACCTATTTATTCAACTAGGCATTTAACAGGCAGATGTACTTGGGGGTGGGTGGGTATTATTAGTTTGTGTAATATATATTTTTATTAGGTGCCACCACTTGTGCACCATATATACAGTGCCACCACTTGTGGTCCATGAGCCTCATGTTCCATTGCTCTGTGCTACTTACGGACCACAGTTTGGAGACCACTGCTCTAGAAACAGTATTTTTATTTTATTTAGATTTTTATGCTCTGCCCTAAGAATAAAATACTGTTTCTAGAGCAGAGGTCTCCAAACCGTGGTCCATAAGTAGTACAGAGCAATGGAGCATGAGGCTCATGGACCAAAAGCGGTGGCAACTGCTGTTCTCTGAATTCATACCTGGCCCTTTCCAAAAGGCATAGAGGTGACTTACAACAACATACAACTCAGCTATACCTCTCCTTTTCAATCGACTCAGACCCCACAGTCTCCGTGTTTACTCGCTGTCTGACGGCTGTAGGAGATTGGATGAGGGCTAATCAACTGAAGCTGAATCCCGACAAGACGGATCTGATGCTGGTGAGGAAAGCAATGGAGTTAGTGGCCCCCATCATTGATGGGGTTTGTCCTCCGTTAGTTCCCCAGGTAGAGTGTGGGGGGTGTTCCTTGATGCACAGCACCACCTGGATGCCCAGGTGGCAGCTGTGGCGAGGGGTGCCTTTCGCCAATTACATCGGCTTAGGGCATACGTTTCAGGGTGAAAACAGACATGATGCTAACCACCCTTGGTGGTTACTTATGCATGTTGCAGGGCTGTATTGGTGCTCTATGCAGTCCTGCAACATGCATAAATAACCAAGGGTGGTTAGCATCATGTCTGTTTTCACCCTCAGACTCTGACCTGGCCACCATCATCCAGGCTTTCATCACCTCTAGACTAGACTATGGTAACACACTCTACGTAGGGCTACCCATGGTGATGGCTGCAGCTGGTGCAGAATGCGGCAGCCCGTCTCTTAGTGGGACTGGGCTGCCGGAAGCACATCACACCAGTGCTCCATTCTCTGCACTGACTGTTGATAGTCTTCCAAGTCGAATGCAAGGTGTTGGTTTTAACCTTTAAAGCCCTAAATGGTCTGGGCCCTGCCTATCTGCAAGACCGCCTCATGCCCCGAGTACTGGACTGGCCCCTGCGGTCATCAGGGACTGCCCTCCTTGTGGTCCCTCAGGTTTTCCAGGGTGCCACGCAGGGGAGGACATTCTCGGTGGCTGCGCCGAGGCTGTGGAACTCCATTCCAATGGGGGTGCGTCTGGCCCAGGACCTTCCCTCCTTTCGTAAAAGTTGTAAGACCTGGCTGTTCCACCAGACATTTGGCGGGGGAGATGGGTAGAAGGATGGGGGTGCAATAATATGTTTT
The DNA here is from genome assembly GCA_003113815.1 of Sphenodon punctatus. Lineage (NCBI taxonomy): Eukaryota > Metazoa > Chordata > Lepidosauria > Sphenodontia > Sphenodontidae > Sphenodon > Sphenodon punctatus. Next base: position 2,714,660 of record QEPC01006805.1, on the reverse strand, counting down.
ATTGTTTTATTATTTTAATTGTGAATTTATATTATTGTGAGCCACCCCAAGCTAACTGTGGCAGAAGGGGCGGGATACTAAATGCTTTTATAAATAAAACAAACTTACAACATATCAAAATAAATACAAATTGATCAAGTCATCCCACTTCCTTCCCATAATGCAACAAAGCACTTTAACCACATTCCTGCCCCACCCACTCCTTTATCTCTCATCCTAGGGAATCTCCGTGCACCTATCCCCAACAATATAAATAATACAGATAAAACTACATCCCACCCACTTGTCTGTCACTCAAGGAGTGCCCACCTCCTCCCATCCTCTTTGGGGACCACTGCTCTCAAGGGATGTTTACATAATTTCAGACTGTTTTATTGGAACACCTAGTTACTGGAATAACATTCTTAGTACCCTGCCAAGTAGAAGTATTAAAAAGGACACATGCCCGATAAGACAGTTGATCACTTTTAGACGTACACGTGGTGCCACACCATAAAAATCCCATGTCACGTAAAAAATCTCACAGATGGAGTTTAGACGTAACATCACGCATATGATTAGCCGCTCGCACATTCTTCAGCACCATGGACTAAATACCTTGATTAGGTATTTCAGTAAATATCTCGGTATTTAGTCCGTGGTGCTAAAGAATGCACGAGCGGCCAATCATGCACGTGACATCACATCTAAACCCCGCCAGTGGCATTTTTTTACGTGGCATGTGATTTTATGGCGCCGCAGCACACGCACATCTAAACGTGAGACAGTGTGGCTGTGCTTAGGTCTGCACTGCTCAGTGCCTCATGAGGCAGTTGTTGAACGACAATGCTTGGATCCATACTCAGCCCACGTTGTAAGACAATGGTGTTGTATGGCCATGGCCTGGAGTAATGCATCTAGGGATGCACATGTGGGTAGAGATTTCAGCACAGCCACTCCAGAACACAAGCAATATAGAAGCAGATGAAGCCATGGCTTCATGAGCACTGGTGGTGCATTGCTACACACTAATGTTCAGTTTTAAAGACCTGCACCTTGCATGTACTTCAGATAGATGGGTAAGCTTCCAAGTGTTTGCCTGGTTAGTGTTAACTTTAAACAGCTCCATGCAAGTTTTCCCACATATGAACTTTCCCAGTTTGTTTCATTAAGCAAAGCAGTTGCTTGCATCTGTAACTGAAGTCTTTACTGCAGTATGGGCATGATTGTTTTCAAAGACACAGCTGTGGTTAAATGTTTTCATGTGGCCCAGTAGCAAACATCAGGCAATAGGCTTCTAGTTCAAAACTCCTTTTCTATTAGCAAAATATGGCACATTCTTTTCTTCCAACTGATGCAACTTCAATAGCCTCCCTTAGCAAGTGGTAGTTTCAACTGCACCATTTCACCATACTTGGTTAAAATAATTATCAAGTGTGTATTATATGCTATTCATTGCTGCTGTATGGTGGTTTACAGCTCACCTGCTTTTTTCCTGTGATCAGTGGCTTCTTTGGGGTTGCATTTATTAATACTTTGAAGCAAAAATCACTTTGACTCATCACTATTAGCTCTTAAACATGCTGTCGTTCATATCTGAAAGACCTTGACTCAGACATTCCATCACTGTGGGCTTTCCTCCAAAAAGATGGTTTTTTATTTATTATCTCTGAAGCTACAATAGAGCAGTTTTGTGTGCATCTGAACAGCTACTTGTCTGGCTTCTCAGTAAGCTATCGGTGCCTAAAAGGCCACCATGTAAGATTATTTTTTAATTAACAGTCAAGATATTCTCCTTGTACAAAGAAGTGCAACTCCTTATAAAATGCTAACTTCTGTAAAGATTTCTGCTTTCCAAACAACTTTTTATAGAAACCATCTCCCCACCCTCACTTTAGATTTAGGTCCTCTGAATACCAATGCCTGAATGGTTCACTCCTCCCTCCCCCAATATTACTCATTCTACTTTTTGAGTTTATTCTGCAAGGTGAAAAAGATAGTAAGGAAGGGGATGCATTTTACTGGACCAACTTCTGCTCAAGCAGATCATCCGCCTCAGTTAAGTATGATACAGCAAGAGCTGAACTGGAGTTAAATACAAGCTCAAAGAAAAGGTTTTTAAGGTTGAAAACATGTCTGTATTGCCATCAGCAGTTGGTTCAATAAATGGCATTACTTCATGGAATGGCAATAGCATTCCACAATAAGGATAACAAAACATGAAAAATAAGTATCCCTCTTACTGGGCTCCATGTTGTAAAAATTCAGGTAACTTAACTGAGTGGGGAGGTGGGGGAAACTTTCCCCATCTTGTCTGTGTCTGTATTTTTGCTAAGCCTGAACGTTAAAATATGCAGTTCCCTGAAAAGGCTCACATTACTTGCTCTACACTTCAGAGCAAGCTAATGATATGCTTCCCCAACTAATAGATCAGAGCCCTGGAGGTCACTCAGCAATGCAAATTTTATCCTACTTGTATAGTATTGTTTGTCAGAGCTCTATTGTTTTGTAACACCGTAGTTTTTCCACAGGTGTTCACTGTCACCTTCCCCCCCCCATTCCAGCTGTCTTTGAATAAACAAGGTAGAACAAAAACTACCGTGTTGGATCAGACCAACAGTCCATAGTATCCTGTACTTAACAGTAGCCAATATCAGATTCAAAGTTTCTCAGACAGCAGCAGCTGGGCAATTATGGAATGCTTCCCCCCCACTGTCCACTCCTAGGATTGACTGTCAAGGTTTAAAGATGAATACGATGTTACATCCCTTAGCGACTGATAGGTTTATTCTCCATTAATTTATTTAACCCTTTCTTTTTGAACCTAGTCATATGTGACTTAAGCAGCATTCCATGACAGTCTCTCAAACGCCATGAGAAAAGTACTTTTCATTTTAACTTCATCGGGTGACCCTTAATTCTTGCATTTTTGAACTATTTTCTTCACATCATTCATGATCTCATTCTTATCAAACCCCTCTCCAGTCATGTCCTTCCTAATCTGAAGCATCCTAATCTTTTTAGTCTCTGCTTGACTGGAAGAAGTTCCATACCTGTATCATCGGTCCACCAGGGACACCTTCTTGGAAGCCCCCACCCCATGTAAAGCGGGGGGCCACGATGGAGAGGGTTCTCAGTGGCCAGGCTGTGACTATGGAACTCCCTCCCGGAGGAAGCCCGTCTGGCCCCAAGTCTGTTGGCCTTCCGCTGGGTATGCAAAACCTAGCTGTTCTCCCAGGCCTTTTTTGGGGGGTGGGGTGGTTTTAGATGTTTTAATTTTTGTGTTTTATTGTTATTTTACTTATTTTTTATGTTGTAAGCCGCCCTGAGATGCCATGGGCATGAGGGGGTGGCTAAGAAATACAAATAAAATAAATAAATCTTTGTACCCTTCTCTGCACCTTTTACATACCTCCTATATCTTTTCTGTGATAGGATGGCCAGAACCTCAAATAATATTCAAGGTCATAGCTGCAGCATGGATTTACACAGTGGCTATTTTTGTATTTTCTTTTTTCTAACACAATGCACCTTTGTTATAACACTCTTCATTAGAACACAATTTTGGTGCACTATGCAGGTGAATTCATGAGTCCCAACATTTGTAAGAAGTACTGTACTCTAGGACGGGCAAAGGGATGTCGCCATTTGTCCTGAGGTCCAGTAGGAGTTAGAAATTTTAGGAGCTATAGCAGGGAGCAGCATTAACACAAGAGGCAGTTACAGATTTGGGAAACAACGCTCTCTTTTATTGTATGGATTACTTCGTTTTCATTGGTATGTGACTTTATTCATTGTTTAGTACCATCACATTTGAAGACCACCACATAACACACCTACTAGGAAGACAGGGAGGCAAGATGCATCTTATACAGCTGTAATGCACCTTTTTTGTTTTACATTACAGCTATTTCTACCGTCACCACATTCCATTCACTTCCCTCAAAGTCCCCCAGAGACATACTTTTTAAAAAAACCTATATTTAAAAAAAAAAACCTTCTTTTCAGTGTTATACCAATTAAAAATGCTTCCAGGGAAACAAGCTAGTTTTTACAATTTTATCTCCAAAATACTCTCTCTAACCATATTAAGGATACAGTCTTGTGCATTAGGCATCTTATTCCAGAAAAAATACAGGTTCATTTGAAAATATTGAATTCAGTGGAAGTATGGGTTTGGGGGAATCTTAAGTCATTTGCAAACAGAACTGGAATCCTTTTGTTTGCCTAAAATGAAAATATCCTCCCCAAGATAATTAAAGCTAATCAAGTGACTTTAGGCCATCTAATGACGGCCTTTGAACCTGGACACTACATAGTCTATAAATGATAATGAAAATTTGGAGGAATTCTGACTCAAATAAGAACTAGAATAGACTTTTGACCTTAATTATACATTACTGAAAGTCATGGATTCATCCATTTGAATTTATGAAAAAGATGGTCACTAAATTTGATTCAAGCTCAACCAAGAGCATATATTTATTGTAGACCAAAAATGCTAAAGAGTTTTGTAAATCTAAATCATATTTTGCAGAATGCACAGTCTGCATAAATCATTTAATTTACATAAATGTCCTTTGGAAAATTCTGACTAATGTTGATATTATGCCAAGTCTGAACTTTTTAACAGATGGTGGAAAATTCCATGGACCAGGTAGTTTAGCCAAGGTATTTGCCTAAACGTAATCGGTTGCTCTATTAAATAATTTTTTTTTATTTTTTTTTAAAAAGGCTAGGATTGGAAGTTTGGTGGCAGTAAATAGAATCCTGTGAATCTCTCGTTTGATATTGGTAACTGTATAACAGAATGGCTTCTCATACTTTACAATGGAGTACGGTGATTTTAGGGAGTAAGATGGGTATGTGACAAGTGCATTTTGATTAAAGGTAATGATACCTGGTCACCTCTGAGGCTAGAATGTTGCTCAAAGTAAAATACATTAGTATTCCCTGCTGAAGGTGATTAAAAGGAGCACTCCCACTCGCTCATAGTGCAAGCATCCATGCTAAAACTTGTACTGCAAGCAAAGGAAGTTTTCCTAGGTCTCGACTAAACAGCTAATGAGTAAGGATGCAGAAGTGTATTCTTTTCCACCTACAATGCAAACCCAAGGCTTGCACTGCAGTTGGGAAAGAAAATGCTCCACCCCCAAACGCCAACAGCAAGGCAGCAACAGTGCTCCCTTGCCAGCTGCGTAGGTCCTATGGGCTTACACTGCCAATGGACATAGGCCTTTTCCCTTGAGAGTTTGAGATACCACAAAAAGGTATCTATGTATACTCTACGTGAAGCTACATTGTCTACCCAAAGTGCACTATCAGCAAGCGCATCACAGTTCATTCACACCAAGACTAATCTTCCACCCAACTTCCGTCTAAGAAACCCGTAACAGTAATACATGCCACAGTCTGACAGTACAGGTCACTCAGTCAACCACAAAGCTTGAAAAGTAGCAGAGGTGATCCTCCACCTGCTAGCATGGACACTAGCCCTTAGCCCCAATGCAAGTCCCATTCAACTCAACTGTACTTGCATCAACATGAAGAGCTAGTGCCAATAAGGAGGATCACATTGTAAAACCTGGAATATACCATATTAATAGCTCTCTGTACATGGACAGAGGGAGCTGTTTTCAGTATGGCCCATTTGCTGTTCCTCCATTTGCAATCTTGTGAAATTGGAGATTCAGAGAAAGTTCTAGGATGTTGGACAAAGAGCAAAAGAGTTGGCTGGATCAAGCTGTAGCTTCAGTCCATCCCCGAATCAGATCCAATTCTCACTCTCTTCAAAATGAATGGATGCATGGAGGAGGAGGACATCTGTGCACAAAAGAGCAACCTTGGCTTTGGATACAGAGAAATATTAGACCAGAACTTGAATTCAGAAGTCCAATACAAAATGGTTTTAGGATCAATAAAACCTTTACAGCCCTGGCAGAAATTAGATGGCAAAAGGCCTAGTTTCTTCTATGTGGTTTGTGAAAGTTTAGTACTTATTTTCTGTTTGTTGAGGAGGCAGTTTTAGTCTCACGCTTTGGCTTCCCAGTCCATTAATGACACCTCCCGTGCAGCTCCTTTAGTTTTAGTTCTGAATAAAATAAGATCACTACTTCAAGATTTAAATTTGAACCGAGAATGAATGAAATAGGGAAGGAAGAATATATAAATATGGCCACCATATGGTATTCCTTCTTTCCTACAAGCATAAGCATGTAACCCTAGTGGTTCACAATACATCAATCTCAAAGCTGTAACTTCTTCAGACTAACCATATCTTTTTGGATTTGATTCAAGACTTACTACTATATTGAGTGTTGCACCTCAGGCAAGTGTAATGTTCAATCCCTGTAAAGCATCATAAGTGTTTAATTTGTATTTAGCACCAGGTCTGTCTCTACACAATATTTTACTCTACACCCAGACCACCTCTCCCCCTCCTAACTCCGCTGAAGCAGCTGGAAGATCTTTCCAACAAGGACGTTCATGCCAGTTTGTCGAAGTTTACCAATTTAATTCAGAGCTATGGAGCTGAATCTTCACTCGCCTCATGTGCCCAAGCTTTCTGTGGCAAAAGTCTTTTAACTGAACCAAAGCATTACAAAGTCTGCTGATATGTGCACACTGAACAACATCTTGTCATTCAATCCAACCCACTTCATTTTAATCCACTTTCCAATTTCTCCTTTTGAACCTTCATACCTGCCATGTCACTTACTCAAAAAGTCTTTGAATATAGCATTGAAAAGCCAGTGTTACAAATATTTTGGAACTTAATGTGCCATTATGGGTCAGTTTCAGCAGCTCTTCCTCAAAAAGAAATCCCGTCTACAAAAATTATCCCAACAATGTAAGACCAGTTTTGTTTTCATTGCATTTTCAATGGTACCATGTCGATTATACAACATACAGAGGGTGCAAATGCTTTTTTCCTCCCTTTCCCTCTGCCAAGGGTAGAATTGATCAGCAGTGCTACTTTGCAGGGTCTTTATCAGTCCAAACATTACCAGAATGGCTACAGCATGTTTTTCTATTGGTATTAATACTCCAGCCCATACCAAGGGGTTTAATAAAAAAAAAGGCTGGACAGGCTGTATATTATGAGAAGCTTTAAGATCTTAGAAATAATTCACCTGATTTTTCTCAAACTTTCAAAGGACTGCTATAAAAAAAGAAAAGTTTGCTTATTTCCCTTGAGAACACTTGTAAACATATGGTATTAAGTAGAAACGCATACATACCATCACCCTTTAAAGAAAAGGGGGGAAAAAAGAGGTGGGAAATAAAAGACAGATACAAGAAAGTTAGCTTTGGGACATCACCACTTTTGACAAAACTGCTATAGAAACAGCATAGTGGACAAAAAACAATCACCAATCTGTGGACTGGTGGGTTATTCATTGTGCAAGACAATCACCAGTAGATACAGGATCAGGCACTTTTGTGCTTCTGTCAAGGCTGTTACTCCACAGCATTCTCAAAGCTATGAAAAGAGTGTGCATGCAAACAATTGTTTGCTATGGTATCCAAAAGAGTTATCTACAACAGATTCATTTTACCAGTAAGTTAGTGCATAACAGAAATACATGTGGCAAGTCATCTCTTGTTTTCTTGGCTGCATTTTTATAAAATACCAATCTTCCTAAATTCTCAGCTTCATAAGATGCAGCATCTTCAGTGTTTCACTAAAATTCAAAACTATTCTAGCACATAATAGCTATATTTGCTCAAAAAAACCTGAGCACTAGGACCAAAACTTGAGTTTTATTTTATTTTTTAAGTCTCTTAATAGAATAAATATATTGACAAGTTGAATATACGAAAATTGATCTTTGCTGTATATGTTAACATCTACAGGACACCTCACATGTGGGAATGTAGAGAAGCATGGAGGGAAATTCAAACAACATTTTTTCTAGTTTGATGCACCTCTAATTATCCATATTGAAAAACTAGAGATTTGATGCTTTACCCAATTTGCCAAACATTAGATGTTCAAGTGAAACAACCACTTTAAGTCTACAAAAAAGTATTTCAGAGATTCTGTGTGTTAAATTATTCAGTCACAAATAAAATGCAAGAATTGTCAATAGCACCGGTCAATATGGGAATCAAATTAGATAAATAATTTGCTCTATCTCCCTTGAAGCCCCCTTTAGAGAACAATTATACCGAATTCTAAAATGGAACATTAAGATTTGGTATAATTTCTTGTGTCTCAAACAAGTGAAGTGACTGGCTTGGTTTAGAGAGCACAGAACAATGAATCTCAACTACTGGTTAGTTACGAAATGGGCCAATATATGCCCCAAAGTTATTTATAGCAAATGGGCCAATATATGCCCCAAAGTTATTTATAGCAACTGGAAGTTAGTGTTTTAGACCTCAATAGCTCGGTCTGGATTTCCTAAAGCTGTCAATTCTGCCTGTGAAAGACTAGACAGACAAAAATAGCACCAACTGGAAACATGGCCTCTTGCTGCACACAGTTAATAATGATGTTGCTTCACATGCATGGGATATATAGTAGGTGTACAACCTTCCATGAAGCAGTTTAATAGAAAACATATACTAACAATTCCAAGTCAGGCTGTGGAAGACACTCAGAGCAGCCAAGCTTAAGAGGCCTTTGACAAAGGAATTGGGCCTTGGAAATAACTGGGCTCTCTCAACATACAAAAATCTACACATGGAGTAGGTTCTATTCTAAGCTTCACTACTGACTTGGTGTGTGACCTTGAACAAGTCCCTTTACTTTTCTGTCTCAGTATTTTGAATTTTAGACAAAAATGAGACCCGTCATTGATTATAACAGCTATGTCAATGCCACATATCCAATTCGCCTTTATTAAGACTCTCTAGAAAAACTGGAAAAGCCTTGGTTAGTCTAAGCTACAGGGTGTATATACTGTGCTAGAGAAAGAGCAGGCTGCATACAGCAAAGGACAAAGCTTACAGCTTTGCATCTAGCCTTTCACAATGAAGTTTCAGTCCAGCAACACCGTTTCTGTCCCTCTCTTGAAACAGGCTCCCCCCCCCCAGTTTGTTTGGAAAGATAAGCACTCTTTTGTCTATATCTCCAGCAACCCCCTTTTCTAGGTAACCATTTTTACCGCTCCTGAGAAGGTGGCTTCTTTCCAACAACGGTGTGAAGCCCACAGCTACCTTTAAAGCAGGGACAATTACTTTATAACTGCCTGCAACACTACACTTTAAATACTAGTACAAAGCTTTTTTCTTTTCTTTTTTAAAAGCCTATTTCGAGCTCCAGAGAAACGCTGCAGCATGTTCAAGCCTCCCCTCCATTTGTGGGACGCGCTTTTCCTGGCGGCTCAAGAGAGTTAGTACAGGGCGGAGAACGAGCGAGTTTTCCCGGCTCGCACAGAGGACGAATTTCCACGGGGCTTTCGCTAGCAGTGGGGGCGTCCGGGATTCTCCCCTCTTTCCCATCCCCCACAGGCCCTTCATTCCAATGAATGAAACGCAACTAAGCACCCCACCCCCAAGCTACAGCCTAAGTTATAAACCTCTCAGGTCAATTCCCTCAATACAACCAAGAGGTAACGCCTCCCTATTCCGGGCCAAGCCTCCACCCCAGGCCCCAGTGAACCTTCCCCAACTATAATCCCCGCCCCAACCCCCTCACACTTTACTTAGC
>QEPC01006805.1:2640619-2701628 GCA_003113815.1 Sphenodon punctatus | reverse complement strand
CCTTTCCCAATGCCTGCTAGTCATTCCCCATATACTTACTGTCTGCCCTCCTCTGCAGACTGCTGCAACCAACCTTATTGTAACCAAGCCAAGCACACACACCTGAGACTTCGCATCCACCTGAATGTTTGTTTGTCTTCTCCCCGTCTCTCCCCTCTCCCTGTCTCCCCCTCCTTGTCTTTTAGATTGTAAGCCACAGGCAGGGACCATATCTATTTCTATGTTCTGTACAGCGCTAGGTACATGGTTGGCGCTAAATAAATGTTTATAATAATAATAAAACCCTTTGAACAAGTTTGCACATAAAAACATTGGGGGTCCCACATCATCCTGAGAAACCTTTGAATTATCTCTCTCACCTTCACATACACAGGTCTGACACTCCTCCCTCTTCCCCCCCCACTCCCACTCACTCACAGACACTCAGAATCTGAGTGTCAGAGAATCTGAGTGAGACTCTCTCACACACACACACACACACACTTCTTTGAGTGGCTCTGACCATTCTCACAACACCCAGTGGTGAGAATGACTGGAGCTATCTCGAAGAACGGAAGGCTGAAACCTTGTAAACAAGGTTCTTCAGATCACTCTGAATGTGAAAATGATCGGAGCCATCTCAAAGAACCTTGTTTACAAGGTAGTGACATTCTGTTCCACACAAGGTCAGGTGCTGCAGCGATTCAACCAGGACTCTCAGGAGAGGTAGGTAGGGACCAGTGGCTGCCCTGACAAGCAGGCAGAGGGGGTGGTGGAAGTTCCTCTGCCTTCATCAAGGCTGCTTTGGAGGGCAGGGGGTTGGGGCTGCCCTAGGCAGCTCTTTTATTTTACTCATGGTCACGTTAGTGAAATGATCACGCAGGTAGGGGCCACGCCAGCACTGGCAGGCAGAGGCAGCAGCCCACTCCAGGCAGAAGCTAGAGTCCCATCCTGGCTGGCAGCTTGTCAGGAATCAGGACTGGAGCCCACCCAGCCCCAGGCGGCAGGGAAACGTGGACCACAGAGGACTGAACTTGCTGCCAGTTCAATCACACCATGCTCTGCGCCAAAAGCCTGCCAGCTGTCCACAGCTGCACTGTCTGCACTTCCGCTCTGGGTGGAAGTGCCGAGAGTGTCGCTGTGGCCAACCAGCAGTGAGACTCAGGCTGGAAGAGGAAATTCCAGATGGGGAAAACTGGGCGGTCCAGGACAATTCCGGACCCCTGGCCACCCTGCAGCTACTGCATGAGGCCTGCCCCAGCTCCTCCAGCCCATAAGCCTCAGGCATGCTCAATCCTCCTCCTAGAGCTACTGGAACCCACAACAGCAACCTTTCCCACTCCAGGAAACCTGCCTTGCCTCCCCCTAAATGGAGCAGGCCACAGAGGTCTTCCACTCAGTTTCTAGTGCCCCCAGTGTCTGGGACCAAATCACTAGCCCAACACCTATTATTTTAGTACCCAGCCTGCAGCAGAGCCCCAACTTTCTCCAGGTCCACAACTCACAGATCAGGTCAGCATCCCCTTCCAACAGCAGGAAGGCAACTGACACCCCAGTCTGGGCTGGAGTACCACTAAGCGCAAGCCTGCGTGATGCAGTCCTACTAATATCAACTTCTCTGGGACAATTCCCTAGGAGGCAGCAGCAGATTAACTACAACTCTTCCCACACAGATAATTTTACCAGCGGAAAAATTGCACACAAGTCTTTTCTCTTCCAGCACATCTAGCTCTGGCATCAGCATTCTTGTGCCAAGGCCTGACCTGGTATTAGCAGTAGGCAGAGTTACTTCCTATGTTTGTCATCGCCCTGTGTGGTCCGAAAGCTTGCATGTTCTCACCAGCAGGATTTGGTCCAATAAATTGTAAAGATAAGATTTGAACTACTACGTCCCCATCTTTTACATTTAGAACCAACACGGCACCACCACCCACCCCACACACACTCACTTTCATCTCTCTCTGCGCAAGCATTTACACCACCCTCACTCCCAAAATGTCTCAGCACCTTTTTCTCAAGAATTCATAGGAACAACACTTCCACCCTAGACTCCCCAGGTCAGTCCTTGATGCTGTCACAGAGCCTCCTTTGATTCTCACAGGGCACTAAATCATTGACCATATTTTATATGGAGCTTCCACATGTCATGCAATATCAGGGTTCAGCTATATCATAGTGACAGAATCCAACAACATTGCCCCAGTTGCACCACTTCCCTGAGAATCAGAGGCCTCAACATCAGACCTGCTCACCACTTCACCCAGCTCCATCACTTCCCTGGGGACCATGACAAACAATACTGCAGGATGATCATGCCATGATCTAAAAGCTTCTGCCCCAGGGATTACAGCCGGGGTAGGCAACCTTTTCCATCCTGGGGGCCACTTTGAAAATTAGCACACGCTCTACGCTGCATAGAAGCTGGGGGCAGAGATGAACTCAAAAAAGACAGGACCTGATCATGGATTTATGCCATGGATCTGTCCCCTCTCTTTGTGCGCATGCCTTCATCTCTGCTCCCCTACCATGAGCTCTGTTTTTCAGGGATTGGAGATAGAACTGGAAAGGGGCCACATAAAACTTTACCTGGCCACATTTGGACCTCAGGCCAGAGGTTCCCCACTCGTGGTTTACAGGCTAGCCATGCATGCACCTATCAAGAAATTCTCTTCTCTTGTGACTCTCTGATCCATGTTACAAATGTTCCCAATAACCCAGATGTCAGATGGGAGCACTGTCTGAAATAAAGAGCACAACTTTATGCATGCCTCAAAGTGGGCCCCAGGTGGTCACTACATGAAGAAATCAGATTCACCACATTCTCCTTGTATAATGTCTCACCAAAGATAAACCACGCTAGTTGGCATTTGCTATTCAAGATTTGAATAGCAAATGCCCTAGAACAGAAATAGCAAATGCCCAGAATACACATTGGAAGCAGACATTAGAGCCCCCACAGGAAATGCCTGCCCCACTGCTGCTCCAGAGAACCATGGGAGCATTATCTGGGCCTGATCGCAGGGTTGAGGGCCATTGCCCCACTTGCCCTGCCCTAAGGTTGGCCCTGAGAGTTCAATTACATAAAATCTAAGGAGCATTGAATTCCAGCAGCAGGAAGGATCTAACTTAACTCACCCTCTGGCTTCTGGATTGACCCCTGCAGTCTGCCAGGAGCGCCTTTCTCAAAGTCCCCCGAGTGACTCGGTTGGTGACTATGGAGAGGGCGTTCTCGACCTGTCTCTTATACACATCTAGATGTGTATAAGAGACAGGAGGTAGAGTGCTGGCCCTTCTTCCTCCCCTGCCCACTCTGAACATTTCCTAGCAGTGTTCAGGTCACTTGCAGAGGGCCCCCCTAGAATCCCAAACCCAGGCTCAACTGATCCCCCTTGCTCTGACAGTTACACCCCTGCTCAGAATCTTCACCTGCAGTACCTTCCCAATATACAGCACTTATCTCCATTTAGAAGAGTCTGAATAGCAAAAGCAAATCGCCATCCAATCCTGACACACATACAGCTTGTTTCTCCAATAGTTAGCTTGTCTACACTCCATCTTGTATTGGTTGAGCTTTAATCCAGAATAAAGTTAAACTCTAAGGAACTCACCTTCCTGTATTTCCTTATGCCACTTGGCCCAATCCCCAGAGATAGCTTCTTGTCTACTTCTGCTCCCCGTGGTGGTCTAGGAGCCACGTAGCAACCCTCTCAAATCAGCACAAGAAATCCAGCATCTATCCGACTGCTAAACAGTTTAAACCAAACTGGTTTAGACAAAAGTTGATTGCAGAACCCATTGTACTAAACTGGTTTAGTGGGAGAGTTAAATCAGTAGAAGAAAAAGCTATTTAACTCCATATTCACAGGACATACAGCTTACTCAGTCAAGGGTAAGGTTTTTCGAGTCTACTTGAAAGTAACTTACCCAGGGGTGAAGCCATTTCATATGATCACTCTGATATGGGGATTAATTAGCCCCAGGATCATGGAAGTGAGTAGGGGCAGCCTCATGAAACATCAGTTTAACTCAGAGGTAGACGATTACCACACACTATCTCAAAGAAGAGTCTAGGGTAGCATATGAAGATTTACCTCAGGTAAAGGTTATCACACATACTAACATTTTCTAGTACCTACTCCTAATCAATGACCTGGTGTGAAGAGTAATTAACCCCAGGTGGGAGCAGCCACACAAAATAGCAGTGCGGTTTCTTGTGAAAATGTAAACAGGCAAAGGAGCCCAGTACAGACAGACACATCCACTTTAGGATAGTATAGGGATGCTGGCTGTGTTTTATGGCAAGAATTGCTTCTCACTTGTGTTAAAACTGCAGCTTAACAGGGCAGGAGTCAGACAGGAGTCAAAAAGACTTACCATGCAGAAAAAGTAACGCGTCTTGCATTGTTACAGGCTAGCAGACTTTCTACTGGAAGAAAGTCCTTTTGCGTGACTTACTCCAAATTAGAAGGCCACTTTCCAGAGCAGACATGCTAGAGCATCACTCATATTCCCACTCAGTGTTCTACTCCATCCCTTTCTAAGGGTTGTGCTCCTACACACTTGTGACAGGACAAAAAGATCATTAAAATTTCAATTATTCTGGTTCATACACAAGCATTTAGGACTCAGGGGAATTGAGATAAGCATTCCTTATTTGCAGAACCTGGGACTAACAATTCCTAGAGCAGTAAGTAGAGTAGAGCTATGCATTCAGGTTTTGACAAAATACAGATAAGTGCAAGAGAGACCTTTTCAGGTTCCATATTCAAAATACAGATACTAGGTTTATGTATTCAGGTTTTGAGTGGACCCAACATTTCCCAAAACATAATATACAAGATCTCAAATTGCACCTCCAGAACTGTAGCACTTATCCAGCTTGGAGCTGGGCTGCTCTAGCTGCCTGCTTGGGGAGTCTATAGCGACCCCTCCTGCCTGCAGGGGCTGCCACCATCTCAGAACTTCAGTCTCCAGCACTGCTTAGCCCACCAGAGGCCAGCCAGGGAAAACAGTGAACCCTTGACAGCTTTATTCCTTCTTTCCCCAAGCCAGTGACCACTCCAACCAACCCCATGCCCCAACAGTTCCCACTTTACACAAGCCAATAACACCATCTCTGAGCCAGAAACTACTCTTCCCCCCCCCCAAGAGAACTATGCCTCATTCCTCCTCCTCACGCTAACAACCCCTTCCCTGAGCCAGCCCCCATGTCCAAGTCCCACTCTCTAAGCCAACAACCTCTCCTGAGCCTAGTCGCATGCCCCATTCTCCCCAAAGCCAGTGACCACTGTCACAAGTCAGAAACTTCCCACTCAAGGCAGCCTCATGTTCCATTCTCCCCTCTTCCAAGACAGTTACATGCCTCACTCTCCCTCCCTCAAACCAACGATCCACCTAAGCCAGACCATTACCACCCTCACCCCCCCATTCCACCTCCCCACCATGCTAGTCATATTCTCCACCTCCCCCAAACCAGTGCTCCCCTTTAAAAACTAGTAGCAGACTTAGCAGCAATTTTAACTGCATTTTTCTTTCTTTATAAGCCTATCAAAGTGGCAAAGCCTCACTGCACTCCTCTGCTAAAATAACCCATTCCAGAGACTTGCATTCACTACATTTTTCACATTAGTATCAACAGGGGAAATGCAGCAAATATAGGGAAAGATACAGATAAATGCAAATAATATTAAGTCCACAAATACTTGACCCCACACACAGCCCTAAACCAGACATACTTTGCCCATCCTAAAAAGTACCAGGCTAACCTTTCCACAACTATCAGTCTTTTCCACCAATCACTGCCATGTAGAATCCCCTACAACTGCCCATTTTCTCCACAGTGACTCAAAGCTTTTCCAATTGCTGCTTTCATTAGACCCTTGTCCTTTGGCATATACACCGCCTCCTATCTTCCACAGGCACTTGCAAACCAAACCATTTTAGGCACAATTTTTCAGTTGGAAGGAAACAGTCTCTCCCAACTGCAGCTCCCCAGCAATTATGCACCCTTAGCATCAACTTTTGCTCATTTCCTAATTAGGAATGAAAGACCCAATCACCACTACCTATATACTTTTTAGTCATTTCCAAGGAAGGCAGGCTTCATAAAAGAAGCCAGCCTGAACCAATTTAACACCAATGAGATGTAATCACTGCCATAAAACACAACCATCAGCTCTACACTAGGCTTTTGAAATCTCCCATAAATATTCACTACTTCCGAAAACAGTAAGGCAGCTATCCAAAAGTCATTGCAACTTGAAGCTGTTTAGAACAGCACTAGTAGGATACCCCTCAACAATCCCTACATAGGAGGCACAGTCCCTCTTTAAGTGCTAAAGTAAATTCCATTGTCCCTTTTTTAAGGGGTCAAAGTTCCTCTTTCAGGCCAAAGAGACAAAAAGACTGGAATTCAAGCCTCAGGCACCTCTTTTCTGGTTGCTTCAGAAAAAAAAACACTTGAGAGGACAATGGGGAGATGATGGAATGGCAAGAAACTAAGGGGAATGATAAGGAGAGAGTCTGCCCCTCTTTATGCACTTGGGATATTGGGAGGTGCGTGGGAGTGGAGCCTATTCACTGAGAATCGGAACTTATTGTCTATGGGGGAGGGGCTTGTCCCTCTGACTCCTGGAAATGTTGAGAGGTATGGCAGACTGAAGATAAAACTGCTCCAGTTTGGGACATGCTTGATGTGACCCATATCTGTTTGAAAATAAGTTAAATCGGGAACAGTCCTGTTTCTTCCATAGAATCAGCTTCAGGGCTCAGTCCTGCAAAGGCTTATACCTTTTTTACCTTTACTCATTGTGGCCAGGCCACAATTCTCAAGTTACCTGCTCTGGAGTCATCCCAATAAAGTCATGGGATGTCTAAGGCCGCATTCACAACTGCAGCGGCGAGACCCGCAAGGGAAGATGCGGCAGCAGGGAGGAGCCAGAGAGCAGAAGAGCCGGTGTGAACAGAGATGTACCGCGGCTTCTCTCACGCGTGTCAGGGCAGGATTTTGCGCCCTGACATGCACAAGGAAAGCCGTGGCACATCCCCATTCACACTGGAGGGAAGCTGCGGCACATTCCCCGTTCGCACCGGCTCTTCTTCTGCTCTCTGGCTCTTCCTGCCGCATCTTCCCTCGCGGGTCTTTCCGCCGCAGATGTGAATGCGGCCTGAGTAAGTAGTTGGAGAATTGTGGCCATTACTGTTACGTGTAGTGTGAGTAGAGTTGCCTGCCTCTGCAGTTTCACCCGGAGACTCCCATAATAAAAAAAAAAATCTACAGAAAGTGTGGGGTTGTCCTGTTGGTCCTCAAAATAAGAAGAGATGAAGGCTCAAAGAAAGAGAAGTGGCAACTCTAGTAAGCCACCTAAGAAATTTACCGCTTTCCAGCCCAGGCAATACAGCTAGGGCGGATTCAGACGTGTGTTTAAATCGCACAGCTGCCTCGGCGGCATCGTGNGCCCTAATATGGTACTTACCAGCCTTGGAGGGCTTGATTGAAGGTCTAGCAGGCTTGATTGAAGGTCGGGATGGGGGCGCTCCTGTGTGGAGGAGCCCCCTGGCAGGCTCCGTCACTGTGGAGGTCCCTACTCCACAGGATGCATGTGCAAAATGATCGCTGGGGCAGTTTGGGTGCCATTTTGGAAGAGGTCAGCCGTTCTACGAACATGTGTGAAGAGCACTCTTCGTACATGAACAGAGAGATGGCTGCCCTTTTCCAAAATGGCGCCGACACTGCCAGCGCCATTTTGGAAAAGGGCTGTGCATGTCCAAAATGGTCTCAGCAGCCATGTTGTACATGTGCGCTGTGAAGCAGGGACCTCCACAGCTTGCCAAAATGAGGGAGCCTGCTAACGGGCTCTTGGGAGGAGCCCACCCCTGGACCTTCAATCAAGTCCTCAGAGGCCAGTAAGTACCATACCAGGGCCCTGGATGGTGGGAAACCTGCATCCGCAACAGTGGACCTGCAATTTGCAGACCACTGTTACGGACTACTCCGTAACAGCCCATTATGGGCAGTTGCGGATTAATCCGTACCCATAGTTGACAACCCTACCTACCAATGAACCTTCCCATCCAGTTGCTGCTTCAGGGGATGATCTGGTATTCCGCCCCCCTTGCTGTTACACTGCTGGAACATCCTTCTGCTTGCAGTGCTGAGATTGAAGTCTCAGAAGTGGAAGAGTTGCAGCAGTGGGATCAAAGGAAGGGAGAGCAAGGTGCTCATATTGCACTGATGCAGAGAAATGTGCCACATTGACAGTGTTGGATCTGGGAAGTTGTGGCCCTGTGCAAAATGGTGGTGCCCCCCTCATTTCCCCCCAACATAGAAATGTTTGATGGGCACATACTGACTCCCCCATTAGAAAAAGCAAAGTGTTTCCATACATTGACTATATTCAGTTAAACATAACATCTAGGGGTATGCAATTCTGTATAATTTAATTACAAAAATGAATGGAGCCCCTTTCGTTGTAGCCAAGGTAATGGAAATGAATGAATAAGCAGAGATGTTTGATTTCATTCATTCTCATTTTTTGATTTATTAAAATTTTATTAAAAATAAAAAAAGATTCACTGCACATGTAAATAGGTGCCAGGGCCATTCTGTGCATGTGTCTCCTTTTCCAAAATGGCACCAGCACCACTTTGGAAGAGGGCTGTGCATGTGCAGAACAGCCCCAGCAGCCATTTCCACAGGCGAATTTGACCTGTAGCCATAAATAATTCATTCACTTGCACGTGCGCAGCGATCCTTTAGGAAGAACCTCAAATAAATTTAAAATTAAAATAAAAATGAATGAATGATGCACCTGCTGCACACCCCTAACATCATCCCTTTCTGAGGTCAGGGCTCCCCGCCTTGCAGGCCTGTACATTACTCATTTATTATTGCCACAGGCCCTGGTCAGGCTTTGGCTCCCTGCATCCGAGTATTTTGTCTGTGCCTCTCATGTCATTTCAAGTTTATTCAATGACCACACCATGCCTTGGGGGTCATGCATGCCCCCTCCCTTCACCCCAGCCTCAACACATTGTGCGACTGCACAGGCCCTATCTGTGCTTACCTGGACATTTGCTATGGGGTAGAACACTCCATGGCAGCGTGTTCATGGAGACACACATTATGTGATTGTTGCCACAAAATCCATGGCTGAACAGGAAATCGAACCCGGGTTCCCCCAAGTCCCACATTAATGCCATAATCACTGGCCTCTCCTTCTTCCTTTACACAGTGATGTATGGGAATGTAAACAAGGGTGAATTGAGACCATAAAGCACTTTTACCCTGATCCCCCAGTAGTTAGCTCTTTAAAAAAAACAGAGCCTAAAGCACACCCTCTATCCCCCAGACTTAGGCTGGCTGGCACTGTGCCCTCCTCAGCTTTAATACCCTCCTCTCTTTCTTTGCTATTTATGTACCAAGCCACACTGCAAGCTGCTGGCTCATAAATCAACAGCCTCGGCTTTCACAGAGCTGGTACATGACTAGTGACCAAAAGGGACAGCCGTATGAAATAAAACCCTCAGGCCCAGGGCAGGACACGTACGGACAGGCTCAGGCAGCAGCACAGAAGCAGAAAGCAAAATGCAGTAATGCACTTCCCTCTTCTCAGACAGGGATTCCAGCAGCACCCACACTGGCATCACAGCAGAACACAACACAGTTTTGCATGTGGGGAAATGGCATCCACTCTCAGCTCTGTGCTGCCAAGAATTGCAAAGGGAAGGGCTAGTATTGTCCTCCCCGCCCCCACCACCCTGACTGAGGGCAGGCCCAGTCACAGCTAATCCATTAAGGGTGAGACTTAAGGCTGGCTGGGAAAGGGAACCTGCTGTCAAAGCAATTATTCTTTTAGCCACTTTAAGAAGCAATTAAGCTGGATCTGTCCAGCAGAGAGAGGGAGCTACTTCTTCCCCCATTTCAGTTAGGGATCACAGTGGACCTTGGGACTCCTCCTCCTCCGAGAGAGATGAAAGCCAGGCATACTGTGGGCAGGGGCAGGTGCTTCCCCCTGCACAGTTTGCCTAACATTTCTCACCCCAACTCACAGAACTGGCTTCAATGCTGAAGTTCAACCAGTGCAGACTTTTGGGGCTTCCCACATAGTTTCCTCAATGCATGACAATCCAGACCTGCACCCTCTCCTATTTCTACCCCAAGATTCTCACACCAGCACCTCTGAATCAGTGTTGAAGGAAAGCTATGGCAGGCCCATATCCCACTTATGGGCCATCTAAAGGGTAATCGGGGTTGGGTGGGTAAGTCGCAGTTCCAATTTTCGGTCTGAACAGGACAGTTCACTCGTTCCAATCGAAAAAATCCGAGTATTTAATCCAATTCCAATTGGAAGATGAAATTTAAAAAAAAAAACCAACACCAAACCTTCAAACACGCAAAATGGCCACTTCCCTTATCCAAAGTGGCAGCAATGCTGCCACTGCCATTTTTAATGAGGGCAGTGGCCATTTTGCACTTGCACAAACCAGCCCTGGTGGCCGTTTTGCACATGCACAACTCCCCCAGTTGGGATTCTGATCAAAATGTGTTTCTGATCATAATTCCAATTTTAAAAAACAAAACAGAAGAACAGCTATTCTGTTTTCACAGAAATTTCCATGAAGACAGACTAGCTGTTTCAATTCAGGCCTAAGGTATTCCTACAAAGTGGCCCTCCCATGACCCCCAGTCAGGTTTGGCCTCCCCTTGCAAAGGTTGTGATGCCACCCTGGCTCCCAGCAAGCCTCCGCCCATCCCCTCCCCATGTGGCAGCAACCCCACTAGGAAGGAAGTTTTAAGCGTCACCAGGGTCAGCACACCACCCTACTTGCTCTGAAAACTTCCTTGGCAGGGCCCTTTACAAGGTCACTAGAATATTTTCAGAGTGGGTGGGGGCAGAGTGTTGGCCCCACTTTCTCCCCACCCACTCTGAACATTTCCTAGCAGTGTTCAGGTCACTTGCAGAGGGCCCCCCTAGAATCCCAAACCCAGGCTCAACTGATCCCCCTTGCTCTGACAGTTACACCCCTGCTCAGAATCTTCACCTGCAGTACCTTCCCAATATACAGCACTTATCTCCATTTAGAAGAGTCTGAATAGCAAAAGCAAATCGCCATCCAATCCTGACACACATACAGCTTGTTTCTCCAATAGTTAGCTTGTCTACACTCCATCTTGTATTGGTTGAGCTTTAATCCAGAATAAAGTTAAACTCTAAGGAACTCACCTTCCTGTATTTCCTTATGCCACTTGGCCCAATCCCCAGAGATAGCTTCTTGTCTACTTCTGCTCCCCGTGGTGGTCTAGGAGCCACGTAGCAACCCTCTCAAATCAGCACAAGAAATCCAGCATCTATCCGACTGCTAAACAGTTTAAACCAAACTGGTTTAGACAAAAGTTGATTGCAGAACCCATTGTACTAAACTGGTTTAGTGGGAGAGTTAAATCAGTAGAAGAAAAAGCTATTTAACTCCATATTCACAGGACATACAGCTTACTCAGTCAAGGGTAAGGTTTTTCGAGTCTACTTGAAAGTAACTTACCCAGGGGTGAAGCCATTTCATATGATCACTCTGATATGGGGATTAATTAGCCCCAGGATCATGGAAGTGAGTAGGGGCAGCCTCATGAAACATCAGTTTAACTCAGAGGTAGACGATTACCACACACTATCTCAAAGAAGAGTCTAGGGTAGCATATGAAGATTTACCTCAGGTAAAGGTTATCACACATACTAACATTTTCTAGTACCTACTCCTAATCAATGACCTGGTGTGAAGAGTAATTAACCCCAGGTGGGAGCAGCCACACAAAATAGCAGTGCGGTTTCTTGTGAAAATGTAAACAGGCAAAGGAGCCCAGTACAGACAGACACATCCACTTTAGGATAGTATAGGGATGCTGGCTGTGTTTTATGGCAAGAATTGCTTCTCACTTGTGTTAAAACTGCAGCTTAACAGGGCAGGAGTCAGACAGGAGTCAAAAAGACTTACCATGCAGAAAAAGTAACGCGTCTTGCATTGTTACAGGCTAGCAGACTTTCTACTGGAAGAAAGTCCTTTTGCGTGACTTACTCCAAATTAGAAGGCCACTTTCCAGAGCAGACATGCTAGAGCATCACTCATATTCCCACTCAGTGTTCTACTCCATCCCTTTCTAAGGGTTGTGCTCCTACACACTTGTGACAGGACAAAAAGATCATTAAAATTTCAATTATTCTGGTTCATACACAAGCATTTAGGACTCAGGGGAATTGAGATAAGCATTCCTTATTTGCAGAACCTGGGACTAACAATTCCTAGAGCAGTAAGTAGAGTAGAGCTATGCATTCAGGTTTTGACAAAATACAGATAAGTGCAAGAGAGACCTTTTCAGGTTCCATATTCAAAATACAGATACTAGGTTTATGTATTCAGGTTTTGAGTGGACCCAACATTTCCCAAAACATAATATACAAGATCTCAAATTGCACCTCCAGAACTGTAGCACTTATCCAGCTTGGAGCTGGGCTGCTCTAGCTGCCTGCTTGGGGAGTCTATAGCGACCCCTCCTGCCTGCAGGGGCTGCCACCATCTCAGAACTTCAGTCTCCAGCACTGCTTAGCCCACCAGAGGCCAGCCAGGGAAAACAGTGAACCCTTGACAGCTTTATTCCTTCTTTCCCCAAGCCAGTGACCACTCCAACCAACCCCATGCCCCAACAGTTCCCACTTTACACAAGCCAATAACACCATCTCTGAGCCAGAAACTACTCTTCCCCCCCCCCAAGAGAACTATGCCTCATTCCTCCTCCTCACGCTAACAACCCCTTCCCTGAGCCAGCCCCCATGTCCAAGTCCCACTCTCTAAGCCAACAACCTCTCCTGAGCCTAGTCGCATGCCCCATTCTCCCCAAAGCCAGTGACCACTGTCACAAGTCAGAAACTTCCCACTCAAGGCAGCCTCATGTTCCATTCTCCCCTCTTCCAAGACAGTTACATGCCTCACTCTCCCTCCCTCAAACCAACGATCCACCTAAGCCAGACCATTACCACCCTCACCCCCCCATTCCACCTCCCCACCATGCTAGTCATATTCTCCACCTCCCCCAAACCAGTGCTCCCCTTTAAAAACTAGTAGCAGACTTAGCAGCAATTTTAACTGCATTTTTCTTTCTTTATAAGCCTATCAAAGTGGCAAAGCCTCACTGCACTCCTCTGCTAAAATAACCCATTCCAGAGACTTGCATTCACTACATTTTTCACATTAGTATCAACAGGGGAAATGCAGCAAATATAGGGAAAGATACAGATAAATGCAAATAATATTAAGTCCACAAATACTTGACCCCACACACAGCCCTAAACCAGACATACTTTGCCCATCCTAAAAAGTACCAGGCTAACCTTTCCACAACTATCAGTCTTTTCCACCAATCACTGCCATGTAGAATCCCCTACAACTGCCCATTTTCTCCACAGTGACTCAAAGCTTTTCCAATTGCTGCTTTCATTAGACCCTTGTCCTTTGGCATATACACCGCCTCCTATCTTCCACAGGCACTTGCAAACCAAACCATTTTAGGCACAATTTTTCAGTTGGAAGGAAACAGTCTCTCCCAACTGCAGCTCCCCAGCAATTATGCACCCTTAGCATCAACTTTTGCTCATTTCCTAATTAGGAATGAAAGACCCAATCACCACTACCTATATACTTTTTAGTCATTTCCAAGGAAGGCAGGCTTCATAAAAGAAGCCAGCCTGAACCAATTTAACACCAATGAGATGTAATCACTGCCATAAAACACAACCATCAGCTCTACACTAGGCTTTTGAAATCTCCCATAAATATTCACTACTTCCGAAAACAGTAAGGCAGCTATCCAAAAGTCATTGCAACTTGAAGCTGTTTAGAACAGCACTAGTAGGATACCCCTCAACAATCCCTACATAGGAGGCACAGTCCCTCTTTAAGTGCTAAAGTAAATTCCATTGTCCCTTTTTTAAGGGGTCAAAGTTCCTCTTTCAGGCCAAAGAGACAAAAAGACTGGAATTCAAGCCTCAGGCACCTCTTTTCTGGTTGCTTCAGAAAAAAAAACACTTGAGAGGACAATGGGGAGATGATGGAATGGCAAGAAACTAAGGGGAATGATAAGGAGAGAGTCTGCCCCTCTTTATGCACTTGGGATATTGGGAGGTGCGTGGGAGTGGAGCCTATTCACTGAGAATCGGAACTTATTGTCTATGGGGGAGGGGCTTGTCCCTCTGACTCCTGGAAATGTTGAGAGGTATGGCAGACTGAAGATAAAACTGCTCCAGTTTGGGACATGCTTGATGTGACCCATATCTGTTTGAAAATAAGTTAAATCGGGAACAGTCCTGTTTCTTCCATAGAATCAGCTTCAGGGCTCAGTCCTGCAAAGGCTTATACCTTTTTTACCTTTACTCATTGTGGCCAGGCCACAATTCTCAAGTTACCTGCTCTGGAGTCATCCCAATAAAGTCATGGGATGTCTAAGGCCGCATTCACAACTGCAGCGGCGAGACCCGCAAGGGAAGATGCGGCAGCAGGGAGGAGCCAGAGAGCAGAAGAGCCGGTGTGAACAGAGATGTACCGCGGCTTCTCTCACGCGTGTCAGGGCAGGATTTTGCGCCCTGACATGCACAAGGAAAGCCGTGGCACATCCCCATTCACACTGGAGGGAAGCTGCGGCACATTCCCCGTTCGCACCGGCTCTTCTTCTGCTCTCTGGCTCTTCCTGCCGCATCTTCCCTCGCGGGTCTTTCCGCCGCAGATGTGAATGCGGCCTGAGTAAGTAGTTGGAGAATTGTGGCCATTACTGTTACGTGTAGTGTGAGTAGAGTTGCCTGCCTCTGCAGTTTCACCCGGAGACTCCCATAATAAAAAAAAAAATCTACAGAAAGTGTGGGGTTGTCCTGTTGGTCCTCAAAATAAGAAGAGATGAAGGCTCAAAGAAAGAGAAGTGGCAACTCTAGTAAGCCACCTAAGAAATTTACCGCTTTCCAGCCCAGGCAATACAGCTAGGGCGGATTCAGACGTGTGTTTAAATCGCACAGCTGCCTCGGCGGCATCGTGCGATTTAAAGAACCCCGCACTTCCGGGTTGGTGTGAATGCGGTGAGCGCGCACATTTCCACCTAGCCTGAATGTTTGGAGCGCGGTTTGAAAAGCTGCTCGGAGCAACTTTTCAAACTGCACTCCAAACATTCAGGCTAGGTGGAAATGTGAGCGCTCACCGCATTCACACCAACCCGGAAGTGCGGGGTTCTTTAAATCGCACGATGCCGCCGCCGCAGCTGTGCGATTTAAACACACGTCTGAATCCGCCCCTAGCCTGATACGAGGCACACTGGAATAGGATGGGGACTCATGCGATTTGATTAGATGTAACAAGGCATGCAATCTCATGCATTCAAGGCTGTCGCGCATTGTTTAAAGACAGCGAACTAAGGCCACTTTAAAATGAGGCGCTTAGAAGTGCCTCCTGAGTTCCACATTCAGAAGAAAGCAGCGCAGGGAGTGTTTACATGCTTCCTGAGCTACCGGAAGTGACATGCTGCCCATTCTCAGCAGCAACGATGGCTGGAAATGCGGGCCCTTGAAGAGGCGCATTCTTGACCACTTTCAGACATCCCCCCTCCCTCCCCCGCAGGCGCATGCGCATATTCTGGCTGTGGGAGGGTCGTAGTCGTGCGTCCCCGCTCGTGCGATTTTTCAAAATCCCATGAGGCTAGATTATACGTGACGATGGACGCAATCACATGCATTCAAGGCGGTCATGTGTTGTTTGCCAACCGTGAACTAAATAGTAAATACCTCAATGTATGAGGTATTTAGTTCGTGGTCCACAAACAACGCACAACCGCCTTGAATGCACATGATCGCGTCCATCATCATCATATAATCCTGCCTTGTGGGATTTTGAAAATTCACACAAGTTTTTTGTGGTCATTAAACAATTTGGGCATTTTTACACACACCTTAAAGTTCCGGATGTTTCAATCTTCTGGGTTTACAAATCCACAAGTTCCAGATGCATTTCCTCACACACACGCTGCCCTGAGGCAGTTCCTGGATGCATTCTTCACACAAACACTGCCCTGAGGCAGCCTAAAGTAGCCACAGCTATAGATTTGACAGGCTACCATGGAAACCAAGTGACCACAGCTGCCTGGAGCAAAGCAGTTTACCAGGAGAACCTTTTACACACAGAAGTTCTGGGAGAAGTTCTATGCAGAAGTTCAAAGATCCAGATGTTTAAGATCTGGGTGAGTGATTTAGACACAAAGAAAGTTCAGGATGTAACAGCAAACAGTCAGGAGAAATGTGTGTGTAAAAATACCATTGCACAACCGCCTTGAATGCGCAAGATCGCCTGCCCATCACAATTTTGAAAAACCTCAGGGCCGGCTGGTCTTAAGGCTGCATTTCCGGGGGGGCGCACATGCGAACGAGAATCTGCCTCCGCTTTTCTCGCATATGTCAGGCAGGATTTTGCACCAGGACATGAGCGAGAGAAGCCGTGGCAGAGCCCCGTTGGGACCGGCTCTTTTTGTATCAGCCGGCTCCTGCCCGCCGCCGCCGCCGATGGGAATACAGCGTAAAAGGTGACTGGTGAGCTGGGGCTAGCAGCTCCTCCTGAAAAGGGGAGCGGGGCTCTGATCGCACTAGAAAGCCATGGGTCCTCTAGTGGCTCAAAGGAAGCGCTACACTCTCCTCCTGTTCCCCAGCGGCTGCCAGGAAATCCCAAGCTGCAAGCCGCGTCGCGGAGGCGGGGAGCAGGAAAAGGCGGTGGGCAGGTCATATCGGCAGCCTCTCCCTTTGCGCGGAACCGGGAGACAAGCAGGAGAGCCTGTGCTTGCGGAGCCTGGAAGCTGTTGAAGGCTGGAGAGCTGCCGCCGCCGCTGCTACCGGAAAAAGAGCCATGCCGGTGGGTGACTCCGCGGGCTGGGCTGTAGGGCCCTGAGGAGGGGATGCGATCGGGCTGCTACGTTGGAGGAGCCACGCCACACAAGAGACGCATTCGTGGTCCGCTGCCCAGCTGTTGCCTTGGGCTGGGCTGCTGTGGGGTGGCGGGCATCGCGTTTCCTCGATCTCTGGGCCTGGCTCCGTAGTGGCACCGAGTACCCCCCAGCTGCCCCTTCCCAGAAGGGGGAGCCAATAGCCCCTGTGGGCAAGTCACTTAGCGCTTGTCTCCGCTGGGCTCTGTTTCCATGCTATAGGTTTAATTCTACTAGTCGTTCTGCATTGATTTTAGCCTCTGCTAATAGCGGTGTAGTGTGTGCCTGTGTGAATGCTGGGTTTCTTCTGTTAGAGTCTAGAGGACTGCCCCATGGGACACATGGATCCCTGCCTACAAACCAGTGAAGCGACGCAAACAGCAGTGTGGATGGATGAGAAGCGATCAGTATGTGGCTGCATAAATGTCAATTCCTTAAACGGAATTCCAGGACAGGCATTGGGGTAGATAAACAGTGCTTAATCTTGCAGGCACGCATTTGCTCTTGCATCACTGTTGGTAGCGCACAATGCTACACATGTCTGAGTCTTTGCAGAAGCGACTCCTTAGTATGTCTTGCCTGCGCTTCCCATCTGTCCAGAGAGAGGAGGGGAATAACAGCTCTCCTCTCAAAAAGGGAGGGTGGGAGCAGAAAAGGATGCAAGAAGAATACATCACCATTTTATTATGATTATGATTATTTATTATTATTATTTTTAATTCCCATAGCGCTTTCAGTGGTCAAAGTGCTTTACAGCCCTATTTAGTTCATCCTCACAACCCTGCAAGGGTTAGTTCCATTTACTAGGGGAGGGACACAGGGCCTAATTTTGGTTTTGTTTCCGTTTCAGATCCCTGATTTTCTGTAAGTGGCTTGGTTTCAGTTCTCGATTCTCTTTCCCACTCAAGTCAGTGGTTTTTCCATTGACTTCAATGGGAAAGAGAACCAAGGATCAAAACACAGGGGTGTGGGACCAAACAAACCTAATCCCCACCACCCCCATTCCCTGGGGCCACTCCCAGCCTCAGAGGGTGGGGATCCGCAGCCCTAACCCCCACCCCCCCATGGCCCAGCTTTACCCCACAGAGCCCCGCACTTCCCACCGCTGTTCTGGGCCCGGAGGATGGGGGTGAGGAGGAGCTGACAGCAGCCGGGTCCAGCTGGGCCTCCTCTGCTGCTGGGTGGTGGTGGGAGCTGGCTCTGCTGCCTGTTGTGTAACCTAGCAGGGGAGGGAGTAGGCTCGACCACCCAGCAGTGGATCCAGCTCTACAGCTGGGTAGCTGGGCTTTTTTCCCTGCCAGGTGGTGGAGCTGCAGCAGTGGAGGCCGCTTCTTTCTTTTTTCTTGGTCTGCCAGTCCGGTCCAGGAAACGCTGCTGAAGCTCCCTGCTCTGGCAGCGCACGTGCACAAATGGCCACTGAGGCCATTCTGCAGATGTGCAACCCTTTCCTACAATTATTTTGGAAGAAAGCAGCCGTTCTGCGCACGGCCATTCTGCGGCCTGGCAGCGGAGCCAGCTCCTGCCACCACCTAGCAGCAGAAGAGGCCCAGCTGGACCCATCAGTGGAGCCAGCGGCCCTTCCTCACCCCCATCCTCCAGACCCGGACCAGTAAGTGCAGAGCCCCGGGGGGGGGAGGTAAAGCTAGGCCCCAGGGTTGGGGTGCTAGGGATGTGGATCCCCACCCTCAGAGTGTGGGAGTGAGCCCCGGGGAGGTTTCCCCTTCCCATTGTAGTCAATGAGAAGATTTTCCATTGACTTCAATGGAAAGGGAACATACAGATCTGAAAATCGGGAACCACGATAGCCCGATTTTCAGATCCTTCAGTTTTAAACCAAGACAGCCATTTTTGGGCTGTTTCAGTTAAAAGCAAAACCGAAACTCCCACCCCTAACATTTACAGATGGGGAACTGAGGCAGACAGACGTGACTTGCTTAAGTCCACCCAGTGAGTTCATGGCTAAATTGGGATTTCAACCCTGGTCTCCCAGGTCCAAGTCCAACACCTTAACCAGTAGGTTACACTGGTTCTTGAGGTGTTCAGATGTTATCCCTAATGGAGATGGTGCTGATCTGACCCATTCAACCATTTGCCGTTTTGTGGAAAAAGAGGCTTAAGGTGTGACGTTCTCATCTGAGTTCAGCCTTCCCAAAGGTCTGGGTGTGTTTTGATTCTGTGGTTTGGATTTAGGCCTAGTCCAGTTTCTGCTTTGTGTATTCTGTCTTAGAGACACCAGGAAAAACCGGTTGTCCAGTAGTGGCAGTCTTTCTCCCATGTAAGTTAAAATAACATAACGTTAGTAGCCATGGGGATACAGGCTGGGCTGCATGTGGAAGGTACAGGTTTCATGTTAACTGGTGTCGTCTTGACGTCTCACCATTGGACAACGAATCACACATTAAGTCCGATTCTCATTATTCACTTGCATCATGGCAATGTCCAAAAGGCCACCCATCAGCCATACTCGGGTTTATACAAACATCCTCTCTCTTAGAAGTGTTCCAGATCTGTATTTCATCCTGATTAGGACCCTTGCTGATAGAGGCCTGAGTAGGCCAGGCCAGCCCTTGGGCTGGGTTTGGATGGATTCATGACTGAAGTCCTAACAGGATAGTCCTAATAATCTGATACACAAAATGGACGGGGTCTGGAGTATTCAGACTGTATCCAAGTAACTATGTATAATGGGTTCAGGCCAGGCTTTGGTGGTACACAACCAAATAACAGTTGGGTTGGGCTTGCATTAACAATATAATGGTTTGGTTGGGTTTCCACTAAACTTACAAAATATATTTTGGGTTCTGGTCAGACTGTTGTTGTTGTTTTCAGCTGGTTCAGGTTTGGACAAGTTTACAAATTTATACCCGCATGGAACACTTTCTAAAACTCCTGTTGTTATTATTATTATTTTATTATTATAAGCTTTTATATAGCGCCAGCGATGTACCTGGCACTTTACAAAGAATAAGATAGACATGGTCTCTGCCCGAGAGCTTACAATCTAAAGACGGGGGGAGGGGAGACAGAAGGGGGAACAGAGGGAGAGACAAGGGAAGCAACATTCATGAGGATGCGAGAACTCAGATACACGTTCTTGGCTTGGTTACAGTAATTGGGAGTTTACAGATAACAGGTGGGGGATAATCCTGGGTGGGGATGATTAGCAGGAGTTAGGAAGGGTGGAGCGGAAGAGGTGGGTTTTGAGGAGGAACTTGAAGGTGTGGGGACAAGGCAGACGAGGGCAGAGAAGGAGTTCTAGGCGTGCGAGGGAGAAGACGAAGGCGGTTGGGGGAGCAGGGGAGGCGTGGGAGGGTGAAGGAGGGGATGGAAGAGGAGCAGAGTGCTCAAACGGGTTCGGAGGGAGATCAGGGCAGAGAAGTAGGGGGGAGCGAGGTTGTGAAGGGCTTTGTAGGTGAAGACAAGGAGCTTGTGCAGAATACGCTCAGTAAGGGGGAGCCAGTGGAGAGAGGAGAGGAGAGGCTGCACATGGTCAAAGCGACAGGCTAGGTAGATGATTTTGGCAGCAGAGTTTTGAACAGAGATGAGGGAAGAAAAGTGAGAGCGGGGAAGGCCAGTGAGGAGGAGTATTTCAAGTGAAAGTTGTAATTGGCTTTCATGGATACAAATGAGAATTGGACAGCTAAAAACAACCAGTGCAGGGGAACAGAGAGGGAAATGGGCTAGGAGCAGGGGGAGCGTGGGGGCTACCTTAATATTGTATAGACATTGTAAATGGTGACAAGTGAATTAGAGCTTTTCTGATTCTAGTAACTGAATTGTGGAATTTACTGCCAGAGGAGGTGGTCAAGGCCAGTAGTATAGCTGAGTTTAAAAGAGGTTTGGACAAGTTTCTGGAAGATAGGTCCATTAGCAGCTATTAGCCAGATAGGATTGGGGAACAAAACCCTTTACTGTCGGGAGCCTGGGGATGACCCACAGGGAATGGATAGCATGGTGACCTGTTGGGTGCTTCTCCCAAGCCCCCGTGATTGGCCACTGTCGGAGACAGGATGCTGGGTTCGATGGACCGTTGGTCTGACCCAGTATTGCACTTTTTATATGGGGCTGAAGTTGGTTCCTTATTTGTTCCCAGTTCCTTATTCAAAGTTCGTTCCCTGTTCCCAGTTTCTTACTTGTTCCCAGTTCCTTATTCGTTCCTTATTCACATTTCTAAGGTAGAAATGACCAAAAAGAACCTGTACCAGACCTGGACCGTGGTTTAGGCGTGCCAGCCTGGCATACACCCCCCATTACCTCCCCCCCACCCCCCACCCCGGTATCTACTATATCCATAGCCTCGAATAAGGAGCTGGGTTTGGGCTGGGATTACTGTGCAAAATCCTTTTCGGGTCACCCCAATTCACACCTCCCCGTCACGGCGGACTCTCCTCAAGAACTCTGGTGAGACCCCTGCCCAACCCGCAGTTTCGACATGCCAGCCTGTCATACACTGCTACCCCCTGCTATATGCTATATCCATAGCCTCGAATAAGGAGCTGGGTTTGGGCTGGGATTATTGTGCAAAAACCTTTTCGGGTCACCCCACTTCACACCTCCCTGTCGCGGGGGGACTCTCCTCAAGAACTCTGGCCAGACCCCTGCCCGACCCGCACCGTGGTTTCGGCGTGCCAGTCTGGCATACACCGCCCTCCCTGCTATCTGCTATATACATAGCCTCAAATAAGGAGCTGGGTTTGGGCTGGGATTAATGCGCAAATCCTGTTCGGGTCACCCCGCTTCACACCTCCCCATCGTGGGGGGACTCTCCTCAGGAACCCGCGCCAGACCCCTGCCTAACCCAGACCGCGGTTTCGACATGCCAGCCTGGCATAACCCCCCGCCCCCCGCTATCTGCCATATACATAGCCTCGAATAAGGAGTTGGGTTTGGGCTGGGATTACTGCGGAAAAAAACTTTTGGGGTCACCCCACTTCACACGTCTCCATTGCGGGGGGACTCTCGTCAAGAACTCTGACCAGACCTCTGCCTGACCCAGACCATGGTTTTGGCATGCCAGCCTGGCATATAGCGCCCACCCCTCTGCTATGCGCAAAAACTTTTTCGGGTCACCCCACTTCACACCTCCCCGTGGGACTCTTCTCAAGAATTCGCACCAGACCCCTGCCCAATCCGGACCGTGGTTTCAGCGTGTGAGCCTGCCAAACACCCCATCCCCAGGCATCTTTCTGCTAAATATATTGCCTTGAAGAAGGAGCTGGATTAGGTCAGGCTGGGATTATGGCACAAACTTGGAGAGAGTGAAAGTTGGCATTATTATGATGTTCTTTTGGAAATGAAAAATATAGGCTGTGGAGATAAGCCAGCAACAGAAATAGAGTTCGCAAAAGCTAAAGATAGTGTTCCAAGCCATCTCGTTGCAGTACGAATTTAATAGAAACTGTAAAACCATCAGCAAAGACACATACAGGTATATATACCAAAAAATACCTATCGGGGAAAACATCACATTCCAGTAGCTGGAACAGGTGTAAGACCTTTTCCTTTGGCCAGCCATCATGCACGCTTGGATAGAGCTGGGTGGTATTTGGTGAAGAAAATGGGGAGAGTGTTGGTGGGTGGGTTTTGGGGGGAGTTTTGAAAGAGTTGTATATGTTATATATGTTTATATATGTTTAATGTTTTTACATTCTTGTTAGCTGCGCTGAGCCTTCATGGGAAGGCCAGGTTCATTACTTACTGAACAAAATAATTAAAAATAAAAATAATAATAATTTAAGAACACGTAATGAAGTTCAGGCCAGGTTGAACAGCTAGAGGAACATAGACTAGGCAGTATTACCTATGACTTAACTCCTGGTGCTGGATGGTTTATCCTTATTTTGAACTATCTAATCAGGACACAGGGCAGGGGGGCTGTGTGATGCCAGACTGGCAAGAAGAAACTGAGCTCGGGGTCAGGAAGAGGTGTGAACAAGATTATTGAGGTGACTCCTCCCAGGGAGGAAACCTACAGAGTGCAGTGACCCAAAAAGGATGTTCCCTGCTTACCCAAGCCTCAGCACTGCTGCTTATTCGGAGCGATGTATTTGACACACACTAACTCGGGGAGAATGCTAGGTGCCAGGCTGTCACACAGAAACATAGCTCCAGGTTGGGCAGGGGTCTGTCCAGCTTTCTTGGGGAAGAGTCCCCCTCTGACAGGGAAGTATGTTCAAGTTTATTAATTGGCTTTAAGCTTTCGCCATTGCCTTAAAACAAAACATGAAAACACAAAACAAGACAAAAATAACTAACAACTACATATGTCAATCAGCAAACAACAAAGGAGACAAATACAAAACAGCAAGTAACAAACAGCAAATAAATAAATAGCAAATAACAAATACATATCCAAAAAGCATATATATATATATATAAAATAACTCAGGTCCCCTCCACGTCGTAGAAGTGTATAACAAGAAAAGAGGGCGACAACACTAGTGAAGTTCATCCTATCCAATTCGCTCTCTCTTTCATGGCTAATAATGAGAAAAGTGCCACCACCTTCACTATTTCCATGTCGTTAGGGGCAAGCAAAGCAGATAACCCAGCATAACTCCGCATGTGCGTGGCGAACCCCGGTATTGGCTCTAACCAGACTGCCCTTAAAGACTGGTACAACGGGCAACTGAAAAGGAAGTGGGGGAAATCTTCAACTTCCAAAGTACTACAGGGGCATGTTCTAAATTCCCATGGGACCTTCCCATGCTTTCCCTCAATAATGGCAGATGGAAACTGCTGAAACCGGAGGCATGTAAACGCCCTGCGTAAGCTTAGTTTACCCAGCCCATCCAGATAGCTTTCAAGCTGGTGAACAGTTTTAACCATGTGGTAATAAGGGGCAACTCTCCAGACCGAAAGTTTAGCCATATCTTCCTGTCTTGCCACATCCAGAATCCTCTGCTTTATCATATATCTTTGATTAAAGCAGGATTTGCCCTGAAAAAACTCAAATGAAAAACCCAGCTCCCTCAAGCACGTGACTATCCAGAGAAGCCAGGGGTAGTTCCCAACACCTCCATACTCCAGCTCTTCCTTCAGGCACAGGTCTGCAAGGGAGGTTTCGCCCTGATGTAATAACCTAGACCAGAATCTTAATGACTGCAATTTGCATAGGAAAGCAATAGCTATAATCCCAGTTTCCACACGAATAACCGCTGAGGGAAGTATGTACTAGGGTGACCTAAAAAGAAATTTGCCCTGTAACCCAAGCACAAACCCAGCTCCTTATTCAGTGCACATACTGGGGTGCAGGGTGAAAGATATCAGATTGGCACACAAAACCCGAGGTTTGGGTCGAGTAGGAATCTACCCACCCTTGTTGGTGAGAGTCCACCCATTACAGAGATGTGTGGACTGGGGAGATCAGAAAAGGATTTTGCCTCACTATCCCACCTCAAACGCAACTCCTTATTCGGGCCAGAGGGGAAGTTAGCTGCCAGGCAGGCGTGCACAAACTAAACTCCGGATTGGGCAAGGGTCTTTCCATGCTGCTTGTGGAGATTCCACCCCCACCTCGGATAGATACATGTGTATTTCAGTGACTCAAAACGATTTTGCCCTGTAATCCCACCTCAGCGGGATTACAGGGCAAACATACATAAACATATATACAAAACATACATTAACATATGCAACTCTTTCAAAACTCCCCCAAAAGCCCACCCACCAATCCTCTCCCCATTTTCTTCACCAAATACCACCCAACTCTATCCAAGCGTGCATGATGGTTGGCCAAAGGAAAAGGTCTTACACCTGTTCCAACTACCGGAGTGTGATGTTTTTCCCGATAGGTATTTTTTGGTGTGTATATATACCTGTACGTGTCTTTGCTGATGGTTTTACAGTTTCTATTAAATTCGTACTGCAACGAGATGGCTTGGAACACTATCTTTAGCTTTTGCGAACTCTATTTCTGCTGCTGGCTTATCTCCACAGCCTATATTTTTCATTTCCTAAAGAACATCATAATAATGCCAACTTTCACTCTCTCCAAGTTTGCCGTAATCCCAGCCTGGACTAAATCCAGCTCCTTCTTCAAGGCAATGTATTTAGCAGAAAGATGCCTGGGGTTGGGGTGTTTGGCACGCTCGCACGCCGAAACCGCGGTCCGGGTCGGGCAGGGGTCTGGTGCGGATTCATGAGAAGAGTCCCCTGGCGATGGGGAGGTGTGAAGTGGGGTGACCCGAAAAGGTTTTTGCAGATAGCAGAGGGGTGGGGTGGGGTGGGCGCTATATGCCAGGCTGGCATACCGAAACCACGGTCTGGGTCGGGCAGGGGTCTGGCCAGAGTTCTTGAGGAGAGTCCCCCCGCAGTGGAGAGATGTGAAGTGGGGTGACCCGAAAAGTTTTTTCTGCAGTAATCCCAGCCCAAACCCAACTCCTTATTCGAGGCTATGTATATGGCAGATAGCAGGGGCGGGAGGGGGGTGGTGTATGCCAGGCTGGCATGCCGAAACCGCAGTCTGGGTCAGGCAGGGTTCTGCCGTGGGTTCCTGAGGAGAGTCCCCCTGCGATGGGGAGATGTGAAGTGGGGTGACCCGAACAGGATTTGCACATTAATCCCAGCCAAAACACAGCTCCTTATTTGAGGCTACGTATATAGCAAATATTGGGTGGGGCGGTGTATGCCAGGCTGGCACACCGAAACCACAGTCCGTGTCAGGCAGGGGTCTGGCCAGAGTTCTTGAGGAGAGTCCTCCCGCGACGGGGAGGTGTGAAGTGGGGTGACCCGAAAGGGAATTGCACAGTAATCCCAGCCCAAACCCAGCTCCTTATTTGAGGCTATGTATATAGTAGATAGCAGGGGGGAGGAGGGGCGGTGTATGCCAGGCTGGCATGCCAAAACTAAGGTCCGGCTCTGGTGCAGCTTCTTTTTGGTCATTCCTACCTTAGCAATGTGAATAAGGAACGAATAAGGAACCAACTTCAGCCCCATACTACTTACGTTTTTATGAATATGTGATTAAGAGCACTGACAGATAATTTTGGCCCTGATCCTGCAAACTGCATGTGGATGTACTGGAACACGTGCACTAAGCCCCATTGTAATCAATAGGGCATACCCCACAAGTAATGATTCTCAGTCAGGACCATGACTTCTTATTGTCAGGTTGTTTTCAGACGAGATGCTACCCTGCATGGCCACCCAAGAGCCACAGAGCTGACCACCCGTCTGAAGGTGGAGGGGCCGGATGCGCGCTTCTGTGAGCTTCGGAGCACCCATTCATGGCCACACATGTCTAAGCGGCAATTGCAAGTCACAAGAACTGGCCGCATGTGCTGGGGAACCTGGGTTCCACAGCGGTGGCGCTGGGGAGATGTCACTTGCAAAGGCCAGCCTGACATGTTCCTCCCTCCCCCATGGTCTGTGGCACGGGGAGTGCATGGGGGCTTGCCTCTGGCTGCGGTAGCCACACTGGGAGCCATGCATTTGAATCCCTCCCCACGCACTCCACCTGCGTGGGTGCTCCGTGGCAGAGCCACGCTGTGGCCATGGACTGCACCCGCGCCCACGGTCTATAATTAGAATCAAGCAAACATGTGCATGCATAATTTTCCTACTGAGGTAGTTATGCATGTTCTTAAATATTTGTATTATAACAATGCAGGCCTCAATATGCATGGCTTTGTGATAAGTGTTGACAATTTTAATCCTGTTTTATGGGTACTGCAGAAAGGCAATCCTGTGTAGATGAATTTGAAGGACAGTTGCTTTGCAGTCATGTAGGCCTGGAATGAGACTGCGAAACTGATTTCATGTGTGCCTCAAGAGGAATTCAAGCCTAACAGTCCAGTGCTGTGGGATTTTCAGCCACTGTACTAGTGGTTTCGTTGCTGAGTGGTTAAGACACTTGACTGCACCCCTGAAGGATGTGGGTTCAAGTCCTGCATAGTCGCACACTGAATGGCCATCTCCAGCCCGTCCATCTGTGAATGGGTACCTTATCCATTGGGTTGAAGAAGTCAAAAGCAGTCTGATGTAGTGCTGACCATATTACTCCCTCATGCAAAGTAGGCTACAGAAACTGGTGTGCCTTAACCACACCAGCCTGATGGACCACATAGCTCAGGATGGACTTTGACTTGACATGTATGGGAAGTCCTATGCCCTTTTCTCCAATGCCTTCTTCTGTTTGTTTCAGAAACACGAGTTCTTTGTGGACATGACCTGTGAGGGCTGCTCTAATGCCGTCACCCGCGTTCTGAACAAACTGGGAGGTGAGTGACGTAGAGAAGGCCATGTGTGACAGGGGCATAGCTTATAATGGGGAGGCACACAGAATGGCTTTTGCATTGTGTGGAGACTGCTGTACTTTCCTTAAGCTGTGCCTGTCTGCTGTGCCAGTAAAACACTGTATGGCCACCCTCCTCCATGTGCACTGCATAGCTTACAGCAATCTGTATGCAAGACTAGTGCTTTGATTGACACCCTCTGATTCAGCCCTGGGGTCAGAAAGGCCTCTCTAGTTGAAACTAATAATTTTATGAGGGACCTTAACTGCCTAATGGAAATATCCAGTAAAATGTGTTTAGTGGCCACTCTTCCCAGCAGAGTCTCTGTTTCCTCTCCTACCTACTGTGATCAAGGTAGCAAGCAGCTCTTTGAAAGCCACCCTGCTCCTGTGGTTGCTAATGCAGCTTAGTTGGTCAGTAACTAATTATTGATCTCTAGTGAGCAAATGTTTAACTCAAATCCCCAGGGCCCTTGGTGAGGTGGCAGAGGGAAGGAGAGCGACCTTATACCTTCCTTGTGACTGCAGCAGATTCTAGGCCGCACTGAATTCCATCCAGTTAAAATGTGTGAAGACCTGATCCAAAATGCATTTAAACCACTGGTGGTCTTTCAGGTGACTCCAGCATCCTCCTGCGCACACAAGACTACAGGCATGAAGCCGCCAGTATCTTGTGCATCCTACCCCAGGAATATTCCTTCATCCTCCTATGCTGCTGCTGTAGGAAATGTAGGGATACCTGTTACAGATTTGGCTGGGGACGCCTGCCTGAACATACCAGTTTTTAACCTGGTCTCCACGGCAAGGAGGGGGTTCTCGGTTACTGCTCCATGGCTGTGGAAGTCCCTCCCCCGGGAGGTTCGTTTATGTCCGGGCTTGAGCACCTTTCAGAGGCAGCGCAAGATTGGACGTTTGGCAGTGGGGGGTTAGGGGAGGAGAGAAGGGTTTGGGTAGGGGGGTATTTTATGTTTCTGTATTTTTATATTTCGATATTGTAAGCTGCCCTGAGCCACCATTGGCAGGAAGGGTGGGGTAAAAATTGCAATAATAAATAAAGTCTTTAAGGTAAATTCTCATAGGAGGAAGTCTCAAAACAAGCAACCCTGCCAAG
Source organism: Sphenodon punctatus (assembly GCA_003113815.1). Taxonomy (NCBI): domain Eukaryota; kingdom Metazoa; phylum Chordata; class Lepidosauria; order Sphenodontia; family Sphenodontidae; genus Sphenodon; species Sphenodon punctatus. The sequence continues at coordinate 2,673,308 of QEPC01006805.1, read as the reverse complement.
TCCCAGAAGGCAGTTAGCTAGAGAGACTACAAGTTGAGTTTCCAAGCAACTGATCAAAGTACCTTCATTTCTTTTCAAGATGTGCCACCACCTGCTCTGGAAAAGCTTTAAAAAGCATCATTACAGAGGAGTGGAGTGGCTGTCAGGGTGTAGTGTGTTATGAGGCGCTCATGCTGATCATCTTGCAACTTTTCTCAGAAATACAAATTTCCTTGGGTGATGCTGAGGAAGCAATAACGGACTTAATGCCAGTCACAGAAGGACTAGCTACTCCCACTCATATAAATGAGATACATTTTTATATATTGAAAGCATCAGACTTTTTTTTTTTTTTAATTGAACCTTCATTCTGTGCATTTGCCTGTAAAAAGGAAGGTGATCTGAGGTTCCAAGCTAGCCATGTGCTAGCTTTAACAGCAGGGGTAACAATAAGCAGCACTGAGCAAAGAAACCCAGTCCCTAGCTTGAACCAATGCAAATCCACTGATTTACACAGCCCAGGTTGGGGTGGGGCACCAACCAATCAAACATGCCTGTGGTCAGAGAGCTCTCCCACTGCCTGCACGGCCTGGGTAGGACGGGGAGCTAAAGAAGTGTGTGTGTGATCCCTCCTCCTCCCTGCTCCTAACCTCCCGCACGCACCATGGCAGCCCCAGCCCCAAGGTGGGTATAGCTGGACTGAACACATGTGCTAACTCGCATGGGTGGCCCTCAGCGTAGGAAGTATCCTTGGAGATTTTCCAAGGAGGCAGCCCAGACTAGCCACCTGCCTGCCCCGGGGCAGTCCTGGGTCAACATCTGGTGGCATGTTTTTACTCTGAATCAGTACAGTTCTCTCTGACTAGCCTCCTGCTGAAATTGCAGTGGTTCTTTGGAGGAATCTTGTATAGAGCCTGATCATGGGAGTAATTAAAGTGAGGGATTTGTCCCCCACAGTGCTGGGGGTATGGGGGCACAGCACATGTGACTCTCGTTTCCCTTGCAAATTTTAGTCCCAAGTTACTACTGTGCCTGCATTAGAAGGGAGGGTGTGGGTGGGGCTTTGAGGGGTTTTTTGTTTGGGGTTGTTTGGGGTTGTTTTTTTGTTTTGTTTGTTTTGCTTAATGGTTGAGCTGTCCTACCTGCCAGCAGGAGACTCTTATGTACAATTGAAAAAATAAAATACAATTTGCCTGCCTGCTTTTGATATTGTATGAGCAAAGTTCCTCTTCCCCACTAATCACTGTGCCATAAACACCTGTTTTAAAGATGAATGCAGAAAAAGACAGTCTTGATACTCTGGTAGCTGCTTAAAAATCACACTCTTGTCCTTAAGCTTGAGTCGAAACCTGGACCTGTTTCACTTAACTATCCTTGTCTGTGGTACTTAAGACTACTTTTATTTATGCTAAATAAGCCTACAATGAGCTGAAAGCCGCCCCGAGCTATTTTCAGGAGGGGCGGGATAAAAATTGATAAAAATAAATAAAATATATTCTTACCAGCCTCTGCCAATGATGTGCTTTTCAAGGAAGTCACTTATCCTCTGTGGGTCAGTTCCCTCTCTGTAAAATGGGGACACTTATCTTTGCTTTGCCTTCGGTAATGGTGTGAGGTATTGGTGCAGGACTCCAGGTAGACTACAGCTCCATCACCAAAAGCTTTTTGTACAGTGCATGCTGATACCCAGTAAAACCACTTCTATGCGCAGCTGCTCTTCGGGGTCACTCCCCAGCCTGGAGGTTAGACTCTCAAACATTTTCCGGGTCCTTACAGACACACACACACCCCCGACCTGATGGGTCATTCCCCAACCTGCAGGTTCAGCTCCAGGCCCTGCTGCAGGCTTGTTCTCTTGTGTCAATTGTCACCGCAGGGCTTGCTTTAAGACCAGGCTAGGCAGGTAGCCATGCAACCGTTTGAGAGTTGATCACCTCCTCCCTAGCTAGGGCCCCACACAGCCCAGCCAGCCTTACTCTGGCTGGGGTTAATTAATTTATTACATTTTTATCCTACCCTTCTCCGAAGACTCGGCAGCGTACAATTCTTCAGTGGCTGGTGAAGGATTGCAATACTGTACCTTCCAGGAGAGAGTTGGTGTCAAGAGGATGAATCCATATAAAGTGCTCTCAGACCCTTGCCGGAACGATGCTATAGGAACACAACCTAGAGCTTCACATCTCTCCGCAGCAGGAGAATTACTCCTTGACCTTTTTTCACCAAGTGTCTTTGCTTGACTTTCTCTTTTGTGTTCTCCCCAAAGAATTATATGGCATGGACTGGACTGTCCTAAGGGCAGGCCTATGATATGCTGGCAGCATCTGTGAAAAGAGAAGTAGGGCTGGGAGGCTGAGGTAAGCTCCTGTGCAAACAAGGATATTGCTAGACAGGAAGGGCACATCCTGCTCATTTCTCATTTAAATTTTAGGTTACGCTAACCACCTCCATTCTAGGTGTATTCAGCATGTCAGGCCTGACCCCTATTCAAAAGGGGAAGGAGAAGAATTTGTGGGGGATGGTGTGGGGTGAGAATTCTGGGTCTTCTGCTTCAAGCAAGATCATCTTCCATATGAGGTATCTCTTCTCCTCCCCCAAGGTGTCCAGTTTGATATTGACCTACACAACAAGAAGGTGAGCATTGAGTCGGAGCACAGTGTTGATACCTTGCTGGATACACTAAAGAAAACTGGAAAGACTGCTTCCTACTTAGGAGAGAAGTAGCATCAAGGTAAGGCTTGGGGAGTCTAGCTCTCTCCTCACTGCAGGGAAGGTCAGTCCATTGCTCGGGGGATCTGCACAGGTAAATAATTAATGCAAAATGCTCTGGGACAAGCCTTGGAATATAGACACTGCCCAGGGAGACCGAAACATTGGTGGTCGTGTAGAGGCGGGGCTTTGGTGGCCTGTTAAGTTAAAGAGCTGGGTAGGCAGAGTCATCTCAAATACCAGACAGCTGGGTCAACATGTGAGCAGACCAGATGAGAGGGGAAGAAGTGGAGGTATGGTTGTTTTGGGGGGCATAGTACCACAAGAATTTTCTTCTTCATATGTGAGGAGAAAAATAATAATTGCAGGTAACATGTATAAATAAAATACCAGTATGGTCTCCAGAATCTTATAATAGAGGATGATGGGGGGAGGGGGGTATCAGGATGTACCAGGCTCCCAAATTTTTCTCAGTGGGTGTGATAAGGTGGCCTTGAGCTGTAGAGTTCCCAAAGATCAACACCACTCCAACTCTTTCCACCACCACATGCACATTTATTTACAGTGCAAAAGTCCAAATATTCCCAAAATCCCAATATAAAGTTCAAAGCACTTCTCACTAAGATACTGCCACCAAGCCAGTCTCTGGGTAGTCCATCCTTTCTCCTTTGCTGCCACCAAACGTGCCTTGGCCTGCCTCCTCTTCCTCCTTCTCTGGTCCTAGGCAGATGCAGGCTGACCCTACAGCACAGCTCCCCCTGCTTTGTATCCCCAGGAGGGGTGTGGCTTGTTTAGGCAGCTCACTCCCTTAAAGGGACAATTACTCCCATTCCTCACCAGGGCTTATCCAGGCCCTAGTCCTGTAGCCACTTAAGGCCAACTGTCACAATGGTCCAGCATGTGGAAGAGATTTGTTCTTCATTGTGCTTGTAACATTGTGGGAGTTTAAAAACACTGTAACATCTTAACAACCTCAAATGGTTATTGGCCTGAAGCATGATGGACGGCACACCCTGGACTTGATTTTCTGCAACGGCCTTGAGGCAGGAAATCCGTTGGTGGGGGGGGTGTCAGCAGTGCCCTTGTCATGGACGGATCATTACCTCTTACGGGTCTGTCTCTGGCACATGTCTGCCCCCAGAGAGGTGCGGAACCAGTTCGGTTGGTTTGCCCCTGGAGATTAATGGAACCCAAAAGGTTCTGGAATTCTCACGGGGAATTACCCTCTGATCTTGACGACCGTTTGCTCGATTACCTTGTTACTCTTTGGAACATCTTGCTGACTGACGCCATTTACCGGATGGCACCTAGGCATCCACTCCCTCAGCATCGGCACCACAGGCCTCCTTATTTCACTGAGGAACTGTGGCAGCTGAAACGGGAAGGGCAGCGGTTGGAGCGACTGTGGCGCTGCTTTCATGCTGAAGCTGATAGCTTGCATCATAGAGCTAGTTTATGAGCCTATGCCATGGCTGTGCGGGCAGCAAAGAAGGAGTTCCTTGCTGCCCTCATAACTTCTGCAAAGTCTTGTCCAGCTGAGCTTTTCTGGATGGAGAGGAGGCTGGTCAGTCCGGCCTCCCTCCGCCTGGAACTGGAATTCTCCAGTGCCCGCTATGACATGTTTGTTGTCTACTTTGCGGATAAAATCACTCGTATTCACCACGACTTTGACGCTGCACTTACTGCAGGACGCGGAGGATGTTCTTGGGGCAGTCAGAGCCATCTCTTGTGAACTGGACCCATGCCCGTCCTGGCTGGTCAAGGCCAGCCAGGAGGCGCTGGGGCCATTGCTGGCGGGGGTGATCACTGCCTTTCTTTGAGAGGAAAGAATGCCGAGCTACTTTAAAGAGGCGGTGGTGCGGCCTCTGCTCAAGAAACCATCTCTTGACGTTGATTGCCTCGTCGGTTATCAGCCAGTCTCTAACCTTCCCTTTTTAGGGAAGGTTATTGAACAGGTTGTGGCTCAACAACTTCAGGAGCACCTGGACTGTATCGGTTTTCTGGATCCCTCACAGTCTGGCTTTGAGCACCGAGACTGCATTCTATTAGATGTGTTGGCTGCTTTTGATACAGGTGACCATGAGATGTTGGTGACTCGCTTGCAGGACCATGCCAGGGTGGGTGGGATTGTTCTTGAATGGTTCCGCTCTTTCCTAGCCAGAAGAACTCCACGAGTGATACTCGGAGATAATTTTTCATCTCCCTGAGACATCTCATGTGGAGTCCCGCAGGGTTCTATTCTGTCCCCTCCTGTTCAACATATATATGCAACCGCTGGGTGAGGTCATGAGAAGGTTTGGTGTCTGGTGTCATCAATATGCTGATGACACCCAACTCTACCTCTCGTTTTCATCCGACCCAGGCCCGGCAGTCTCAGTGTTTATCCAGTGTCTGGCGGCTGTGCGGGGACTGGATGAGGGCGAGCTGACTAAGTTGAATCCTGACAAGACGGAGGCGATGCTAATGGGGAAGGCGGTGGGGTTGGTGTCCCCCATCATTGAAGGGGTTCGCCCCCCACTAGTTCCCCAGGTTCGTAGTCTGGGAGTGCTCTTCGATTCCTGGCTCCACTTGGATGTCCAGGTGGAGGCTGTGATGAGTGCTTTTCGCCAGTTGCATCTGGTTCAGTGGCTTCAGCTGTTTGTCTCAGACTCTGACCTGGCCACTATCATCCATGCTTTCATCACCTCAAGACTGGACTATTGTAACGCACTCTGCGTGGGGCTGCCCATGATGATGGTTTGGAAACTGCAGCTGGTGCAGAATGCGGTGGCCCGTCTCCTTATGGGGATGGGTCACCAGGAGCACATTACACCAGTGCTCCGTTCTCTGCACTGGCTGCCTATTGTCTTCCGAACCTGATTCAAGGGGTTGGTGCTGACCTATAAAGCCCTAAACGGCCTGGACTCCATCTATCTGTAGGATCCCTGAGCTCTGGATCGACCCCTGCTGTTGGCTGGGGGCACCTTCTTGAAGTCCCCCCAGGTATCCCAGGGGGCGACTATGGAGAGGGTGTTTTCGGTGGCCGCACTGAGGCTCTGGAACTCCCTCCCAGCGGAGGCCCCAGACCTCTCCTCTTTTCGATGTCAGTGTAAGTCCTGGCTGTGACTTTTTGGTGAAGGATGGGGGCATTGGGTTTGGGTGGGAAGGGGTTTGGAGGGGAGGGGTTTATGCCTCCTGTAAATTATTTGTTTTATTACTTATTTTTATATTGTATTTGTTACTTGTTTATGATTTATTGTGGTTTTATTTATTTGTTAGCTGTCCCGAGCTGCGTTATTACGAGGGGCAGGATATAAGTTTGGAAATAAATAAATAAAATAAGCTTGTCAAGGAACTGCGTCCCCCTGAGCTCTGCAGAGCTCTTTAGGGATCAACACTCTCCTCTCCAGATGGCTGTGTTTGCTCTGTATTAGTCATTACCAAAGAAGAAAACAAACACTTTTTGGCAGAGCATCGAGTCACCTGGGAACGTTTCACCTTTCTAGAAGTAGCCCAGCTAATTAAAGCTCCACTTAATTAAAATGTTTCCTTACACTGCTGTTCTCATCAGAGTCAGGTTTATGGGGACTTACTCCCTGACACAATTGCTTTCTGAGCTGTCAGGTCACAAAGCGCTAACCACTGATACTGTGGGAAGCAAAGGGCAGGTTCTCTGCACAGAATGGCCTTTCTAAATGCAGAGCCAGAACTCCTGCCAGGGACCTGTGCGGGGAAGGAGACTGAAGAACTGTTGGTGCTTTCTGTGGACAGCCCAAGACAAACTCCATTTGGAAGCCATTTTGCTCCTGTCCTGCATGCAGGCATGATTCCTGGTTAGGAATCTCCCTGCTCTGACTGCATGCCCCCAGTCCTGAGGTCATTGCCCCATCCTGACTGCATCACGTTTATCTCTTTTGAGTTTGTAAAGGATGGTACAGGGGGCTGCTCCAGCAGGGTGGTTGAAGCAGATGGTGTCTCCTGGCCTTCCCTGAGATGACAGGATGGTCTGCGCAGTGGGGAATGGACGAAGTCAAGGAAGAACCTGGCAGTGATTATATGCATGGAAATAGCCACTCATCTGAGAGGTGCTCTCCCCCATGCTTGCTGCCAATCTGAGGTCTGAAGGAAGGTTTGGTTGGGAGGGACTTCACATTCTCTCATGTGGATCATCCTGGTGAAGAGAAACAGGAAGGAGATCATCTCCTTCTACTCAAGAGAGACTTTTGCAACCAGCTTTTCTGTTCCTGGAGCAGAAATCTGAGGGTTGAGAGAGCCTTACATGGACTGATTTTTCTCCTTTGTCCTCACACCTCTAAAACATGCTGTTCTAGTTGAGATGCTTGAAAAAAGGAGTCAGTGCTATTAACCACATTGCACAGAGAAGGAAACCCATTTCCCTCTATTGATCCCTGAACTACCCTTCCTACTAAGTCCCAGTGACCCAATCAAGGCTTTAAAGAGAGTCGCAAGGTGAGGAAACACTTTGTTAGGTATTATTTCTAAGTAACTGGACTACATTTTTTGAGTAGGTGGAAGAACGCTGATTAATCACACACAACCATTCCCGGGTGACTACACTCTGCCAAAGAAGTGCCATGGAAGCGAATAAACAGTGAACAATGCAAAGCAAACATACAAGTCTCCAGAGGAGCAAGCTGTTCCCCAGAGTATATAAGGCTCTTAAGAGGGAGGTAGCACCTTCAGGACAAGAATCCAGAGACTGGAGCACTTGGGAATTGCTCGTTAGTGAAGGAGACTTCAGACTCCAGCCAGAGTTTCTAACCTGGTTGGAGCTTATCACTAATAAAAGATATAGCATCAATTTGATTACTGTTTGGCCAGCATGAAGAGAACAGGCCACTTTGTGGGGACCTGTATTCCAGCGTGGCAGCTCACGCTCTCTCTAAAAGCCTTGGTAGAGAAGCCAGGGCGTAGTGGGCTCAGACTGAAAAACTCTCCTCCAACCCTAGATAACGTTTTTAAGGACAGAGTTGAGGTGCAAATGGAGTGGGATGGGTAGCTTGCTGTGTGAGCTGTATCATCCCAGAGGAGAAAGACAAGAGCTTGGCATCCAGGGCTGTTGGTCTATCCTCTGTCACGGATGGAAGGGCCTGAGCTATATTTTAAAAAGGCACCAGTTAATGAAATAGACTTGGAATCCATCTAACTAAATTTGTGTGTGATGAACCATTCCCAGGTAATGCAGAGGCAGTTAATGGATTCAAGCCTCTGCGTGTGCTTTCTCCAGGAGAGAGAGAGAGCCACGCTGAGGACTACCCATGGAGACAATTTGGTCCATTTCTTCTGAAAGACAGTTGACCGAGTGGAAGAGCTTTGAGACTCTCTTGGGTTCTTTAACTGCTTTCCCCCAGCTGATTAGTTAGCTATAAATTAGGAGGATTTACCTACTGAAAAGTAAGAAGTATATGAGGCCTTAGTTAAGAAATGTACAGAACTAAAGCAGTAAATAGGAAATCTAATGTTAGAATGCAAGGGCGCTCAAGCGTGGTGTATTTTCCTCTAGACTGCAGGTTATTATGTAAAGACACTATAACCCAATTTAACCTTGAGTGCTTTCAAACGTGATGGGTGGCTGGCTTTAGCGTGCTTCTCTCCGCAGCCACTGCCACATTAGAAAGCGGCCACATTGCAGCCGCCTGATATTTGCCCAGACTGGATCTCAATTGTTGTGATCCCCGAGTTGCAGCCCGGGCTGTCTGTCACCATAATATTCAGGATCCAGCCACCAGACCCAGAGTAAAGCGGGTTTTCATGTCTGAAAGCCTGCTTGACTTGGACCCGGTCCGAAGTCCCAGCAGTTCTGGCCACCAGGGCATCTGTCATTGGCCGCCATGGCTGCCTGTCAGCCAGGAGGGGGCGGATCCCTGCCTGCAGTGCGGTGGCAGGCAAACACACATCCGTGCATCTCCCCAGCTCAGCCACCGTCACGTTAGTTCGTGGCCATCTTCTGACCAGAGTGATGGCACCCACCACCACCTGGATAGGTCTGGGGTGGCAGTGGGTGCCGTCACTTCTGAAAAACACCCCCTGACTCCACTAATTTTGTGTAATTTGTTAGGTTACTGCCACAAGTTAAGCTGAGTAAGAGTTAAACCAGTTTTAAGCATGTCTGCTTTACAGGATTGTAGAATTTTTAACTAGATAGCCTTCAAAATCAGTTTTTTAGACTGGTGCAACTTTTACATTATAGATTAAGCCTGTGTTTGTTCAAAATGTTATTTAAAGAAAAATTCTAGTTTTTAAGTACCTCCCATCAGTAGAGAATGAAAAACTGAAAATGCATGAAATGTAAACAAAAAAAAGGGGGGGGGGGGAGTATAAAGCACTGCAAACATTTTCCTTGGGGGACAAAGAGGCAGAAGCCAAGAGTTGCTGAACTTTCTGCTCTGCAGATGACTCATTGTACGGTCTTGGGGAAATCTCTAAGCAGCTTTGCGACTCAGTTTCCCTCTCTGCATGTTGAGGACAGTGCATGCTTACCTCTCAGGGGTGTTTTGAGGACTGTTTAATTAGGACTGTATTTTCAGAATACAGGAGCCTAGAAATCCGTGGGTATTGCATGCTCAAGACATCTGGAAATTAGGGATTTAATATTAGCAGCTCTTCTCTGAAAATGTAAATTGCTACATAAGGGCTAAGTCACAGAAATTGTGGATGTCCATTAATTACGAACCTGGCAACAGTTTCTTGGAGAAGTCTACAGGTGCCTGTCAACAGTGCAGACATTGGCCCTTTTCAAACGGGCCGTGGTGTGTGGGGGATGGATGTGCGCTGCAGTGGGTGGTCAGCTGTTATACGAATGCACACTCATCTCCACCAATCTTCATGTACGGAGCCATCACCGTTTTGGCTGATGGCTCCATGCGTGGGTGGAGTGTGGGAGTGCACACGCACACCCACTCACTTGCCCTGGCAGTCACACAGGTGCCCCCCACACATGGGTGGGGGCGGGGGGCATCTCGTGTGAAATGGGCCTGAGAGAGATCTTCTTACAAAGTCGTCTTGCAAGATGGCAGGCATGGAATCAAGGATGGGAATCTCGCAGTGTATGTACAACATGCTGTTTCAGAATCACAGACTGCTCTAAGCATGTGCAATAGTCATTTGTGCTCTGTAGTAACAGTTAAACTTGTCTGTAGTCAAAAAGTGTAGCATTTTACTGATTATAACTGCATTTGGTAGTATTGGATCATGTTAAGAGAGATGTTTTTACTGCTTAAAACCTCATGTGTATTGATGTAGCAAAAACTACATTATTTGATGTCCTTTCTTTTTTCATTTCTTTTCCTCCCACGGTTCTGCCATGAAATTGACTAAACGTTACCATGACACAATTGTAGTCCTCATTGTGTAGTCTTAGAACAAGTTAAAACTTAGCATATATCATCAACTTAGAATTTTTCTATCTTTAAATACCCTTGTCAAAAGCAATACCTGAGATTAACTTTAACTGGTTGGGGGGGGGGGATGACTTGCTTTGCTCTGAGTTTGCTTTGACCATGTCCCAGCAAGTGTTGTAGTAATATAGCAAATTGACAGGAGAATGTCAGGAGGCATGTAGTACCTGAAATTACTTATAATTCACTTTCTTGACAGTGGGTGTCTCTACACATTATAGTACTTCTGGAGCAAATTTGCTCCGTGATAGTACCGGTGCCATAGTCCAGAGGCAGACCAGTTGGACCAGAGGGTCAAATCACTCCGTATGTAAATTATCTGGAACTCCTTTTTGCGGCCACATTAGGTGTATGCTGCCACCCTATGGATTCTCTCCACTGGGAGAGGGGAGCCCATTAGGTGTCAGCATACACATTTGGAGGCCGGCAAAGGGCAATCTGAAAGCCAGCATTGATGCTGTGCATACGCCTACACTCATTGCTGTTGGCGACTTCCCTCCTCGTATATACTGTTCCTAGCCCTGCTGGGTTGCAGCCAGAATATCTGATGCACCCTCTGCCCTTGTGAACACCCTTTTTGCATCACCCACAGGACAGGAGCCAATTGTACACACATTGCATTCCTCCATCCACTTAATGGTGGAGGATTGTGCCACAGGGCTGAGCAGAGTGAGGGCAAGCACAGGAGGGCCTTTCAGGCCACAGCACCCACAGTGGGGATTGAACCCACTGAGTAACAGGGTTAAAACCTCCCCCATCTCTTGGTTCCAAAATGAGGTGCTGCAGCCCCCAGGCTGGGTCCCGAGTCCCAGGCTTATTTTTTTGGAATGTGGTGTCAGGGTTGAGCAGATGGAGCAGGTGTGCAACAGTCTGGGTAAACTGTGCAGAAACTGCAGCAGCCCAGAGCATACTTCTCTCCCACACCTGCGTCAGAGAGAAGCACCAGCCAGGATGAGGTGGAGCCAGGTGGATGGGTTGAGGGAGGCTCCATTGGCTGCAGCGTGAGGATAGGGATGGGGACAGCACTTTGTAGAAGCACAAAGCTTGGAGGAGAGTTGCATTATTGGAAATCGTTTACAGGGAGCTAAAAGGTAACTGAAAAACTTCCATTGAGGAAATATAACAGCTTGGGGCAAGTGTCTAAACAATCCCACTGCCTCCTGGAGGCAGAGACATCCTCCTGGAGACTCCATAGCTGTGATCCACAAACCCTCCGCTAGTGAAGCTGACAAGCCGCCACAGCCACTACTGAAGCTCTTGTAGCACTGCAACCTAGACTGGCATCTGGTGGTCTGGCTAATGGATGTCACGTGACAGTGGGATGGCACGTACCAACAATTGCTTCCATGTTGTGTTTTTGGCTGCTCCACTGGTTTGCTAAGGATTTCCCTGGATTTGTTCTGGAGAACCAATCTCTGTAAACTCATGTTACCTCCGTGGCTAGATCCCAGGTTTTTGTGAGCAAGCATAATGCTTGCCCCCATGTTAGACACCTCTGACACGGTGGCAAGAGTTGTATGTAGAAGAGTCACCCAATGACTAGCTTTCAAACTAATGGTGTCCCTTTCAGGTCCAACCAGCAGGGGGCATTGTAGTATAACATTTTCTCCTCCCTTCCTTCCTTGTTTTTGCAGGAATATTAACATGGTTTCAATAAGAAGATGGCCTGACTGTTTACACATCTGTTGGAATCCCTTTTCCTCTGCCCTTGGTTGCCCTGCCAGATGCTGGAAAGAAGAGAAAACTTTCAGACTAAAGGATCATGTTATGATTTAACCACAGATATAAAATTACCTTCTAGAAATGTAGAATTTGCAGTCTCCCTCTTTTGATTTGCAATAAACCAAGGAGCTGCTTCTATTTTCAAATACACATTCTGGTTCCTGGTGGGGTTTTTTTTTTAGCCCTGGGGTTTGAGGTGGCTTCTGAGAAAGAAGGGCTTTTAAAAGTAGGAAACTGCTTATTAGTTAAGGGAGGGTCCCCTGCTGTTTGTTCTGCAGTGCTGACCTTTGCATGCTGGCAGCAGACACCGCTCAAGATGCAGGTCTCTGCAGACCTGACATCAAAGGCTTATGAGGCCACACGGGAAATGAGTTAGTGTTTCCGTGTACATTTGTTTCCATCACAGAACGTTAATCATTTTCATTTCAGCAGGGGACTTGAAATGGGAGAGGAGAGGAAGTTTTGCAGTTAGAGGTTCTAGACAGGGATGGGGAACCTGTTGACCAAAGCCGGCGTGGAGCTGGTTTTTCTCTGCCCCCATTCCAGTTACTGGATCTGGCCCATGGATCTAGTCTCCGCCCTCAGGCACTGAAAGCGTGAGCTCAGGGGAAGGGAGTGGAGATGACAGCATGCATGTAAGGACAGGGGATGGATCCATGATATACATCCAGCAGCTGGATCCTCCCTATCTTGAGCACACCCATTAAACATTCCTGCCCCAGCTCCTGTCTGGCCTGCGAAGCTTGTACTGATTTTCAAAATGACTCACTGGAGGAAAAAGGCTCCCCACCACTGTGCTAGAATAGAAGTAGGTGCAAATAAACAGATGCTAGCCTGCACGAATCCTGTGTTCATTCTGGGCAGTCCCCATTTAAAGGGTTTTGCACAACAAACCAATACATGGGCAGGCGTTGCACTCTGCCCACCGCATCCCCTCCCTCATGACTTGCAGCTACAGGGAAATTTGGGTCCAGAAAGCTCCCCCTGCTGTTTGCTTCCTTTTCCCTGCCCCCCCCCCCTTTTTGGAGTGTCATTTTTGAGTGTTCTAAAGTAAAAGTAGAAGCCCCAGGGAGAGGGAGAGCGATGCGCACATTCGCTGCTCTGACCGCTGGAACGGCTCTAGCTGCTTTGCCCGCATGAAGGCTGCAAGCACCCTACTAGATGAGCGCGGACATGTGGGCAAACATTGGTCCAGATTGGCTGACACAATAGGCCCGCAATGCCCCAGGACTATACCGTGAGCACAGGCTCTGTGGCACACAGGAACATGCATCTTGTGGCCATCTCAGCAAATATGGGCTGAAAACCCTCCTGGGGTGGGCTAGGTCTCCTTTTCAGTGTGATGAGGCCCTTCCTTCCAACAGGATCCATTTTTCTTCTGCTCTTTTACGTTTGAAACAAATGTTATGATATTACAATACCACCTTCGGCCTTAACTGAGATTAGGGCCCCACTGTGCCAGGAGGCAGCAGACACACATAATGAGAAGTATTTTGTCTTGTTTTACAGCTTTCTTCAGGGAGGACAATTGGGTCAAGTTTGAAGGAAATCAGTTCTGTATTTTGAAATTCCTAAGCACTTTCATGCCTGTGAGAGGAGTTCATCTGTGAGTTGAGGGTGGTTTAGAACTCTGAAACTTGTGTATTCTAAGGCAGTATTTAGCATGGTGGCTGCTGTTATGCAGATTCCTCACTCTAGCAGAGGCTTGAGTTTGTTGATGGATCTTTTCATAAACCATCTGGAGAAATATCTGTCCACAATGCTTTCAACAAGGGCAGAGGTGGGCAAATGGCAGCTATGGCTCTGACACTTGTAATGCAGCTTTTGCCAGAAGTAGCTACCTTGGGGTATGTCAGTCATGTGGCTCCTTAGATGCAAGGGGAACCAAGCCACCATTTTCAATGCTAGAGCCTCCTGGGGGATCATGGGAGCAGGCGAAGCGTGCTCTGTGCTGCTATTGCTGCTGTGTGAACCCACCAGACCAGACCACCTAGGATCCAGAGCTTTGATGTGAGGGGCGGGTGGAGGAGTTGGGGATGTCACACTAGCCCATCCCTGAGATCGGGGAAGCTGCAATGAATGTCTTGTGGCTCTTGATGATATGAAAATGTTGGTATGTGGCTCTTGGGCTTTGCCTAACCGAGCTCTAGGGCATCCAGCCTTGAAGCAGGGAGCTGAATTTGATGGCTCTTGAGGCCCATCTCAACTCTATGGTATTTTGAGAATCAGTTTAGCTAGAGTCTGTTATGGGTGCCGCTTATTTTTTCCCCATTTCAAAGAAGGTAGCAGGGAAATTGAATGCTAAACGCGAAAATTACTGTGCATCCCTGAGGCTGTGAAATAAAGCACCTCTATGTTAGGATGGTCCAGAACTAAATCTCTCAACTTTCAGCCCAGTTCTTCTGCTTTATTATACCAATCCAGCAGCACAAAGCAGCCTGAACTGCTACCTAGTTGTAAGCCCCTCAGGGTAGGGATGTCTGTAATTATGATTATGCAGCACCAGGTACATTGCTGTTCCTATATAAATAATTCAGGGTTCCCCCTGTGTGGCTTAGGAGTGGCACAGCTGTCTAATCTACTCTATCCCTGGTTTCCTGACAGAAGAATTCCCAAGAGAAAGAAGGCGCCCCCATGCTTTGACAATCTGCCAGCATGGCCTCTTAGGGACAGCGGTAACCTAAATAATTGAGTGCAGCTGTTGGACCATTGCAGAATTGGGGTGTTACAATGGTAGGCCCCAGCAAAAAAGAGCTTCCTAGTCATCTTAGCCACAGTGAGGATTTGCCTCAGGCTCCCTAGCACCATGTTATTATTATTATTTATTAACAAACATTTATATAGCGCCAGCAGTGTACCTGGCACTTTACAAAGTAATAAAATAGACATGGTCCCTGCCCCTAGGACTTACAATCTGAGAGACAGGAGCTGGAGGAGAGACTTAGGAAGGGGAACAGAGGGAGAGACAAGGGGTCTAACATTCATGAAGATGCGAGGTCTCAAGTGCACGTACTTGGCTTGGTTACGATGAGAATGACGCCTTAGGCCCATTAAGAAGATGCTTTACTTTTCCCCGTTTTCTCATTCAAGGTAAACACTGCTGTCTGAGTATTTATTTAATCTTTACTCAGAAATCCCCAGGATGTATAACCGAGCCATGTTAACATTGCTGAAGAAACCTTACCTTCTGGAACTTCCTGGCTTTTATGCCTTCTTATTTCCCTACCTTACCATTGGCTTAAAATTAAGTGGCTTTATTTATTTATTTGATAACTATGCCATTTGCTTCCTTCCAGCCATGGGTATGGCAGACAGTGCCATGGATTTAGTCTGTGCAGTAATTCATACCATGTGTGCACTGGCAATTTGTGTGAGCATGGTACTTTACTTTTCCAAGGGAGCTTAATGGAATGAAGCAGCACAGAGATACAGCTGGCCAGTTCTGCCTCAGTGGTAGTTAAATGGAGACAGCAGTCCTTAGAGAGAGAGCCTTCTGCCAGACCAACAGGCACTCTGGCATTCCTAGATGAAAATCTCAATCTGCCCCATCATAAATCAGGAGACAAGTGGCCTGATGTCTCTACCATCCCCTTCCCCCATCTCCTTTTGCTTTTCCGTGCCCAGACAATTTCAGTGTGGCTTAGCTGGTAGTACTCTTGTCTCTCAGCCAGTAGACAGTGGGGTTGGAACAATAACCAGAACTTGAGGCCAATTTGGAAGCCTAAGAATAAGTATCGGAACAAGTGGCCTGATGTTTTTCAGGGACTGAGCACCCACTGCTCCCATTATGGATTATGGGGAGACAAATTTGGTTTGAGCTGATTGTGAGAAGGTTGTTGTGCTATTGTGTCTCAGCTACACTACAAATATAACATCGCTGAGTCTCAAAGTAGACACAAAGCAAGGGCTTAGGCAGCTCACCATGCCAGTGGGGGTTTCAGGTAGGTACATGTCCCCATGGGCTACTTGTGGCCAGCTGCTGTGCTACTGATTATACTACTGGCTAATGCTTTTGTGTGGTCATTCTACACTTCTGAGCAAGAAAGCTACAGTTGTGCCCGCAGTATATCTTTTCCTTCCCAGTAACAGGTCAAGATGCTCAGGGTGCTGTGTGAACTGTCTTCCAAGCAGCAGCGTTGTTTACTGTTTTGCTGTTTACTGTCAACATTTTGACAGTCTTGCCACCACCCCGATGGTATTTGCCATCAATTTATGGCACTATCTGACATTTTGCGACAGTTCCGGGTATTCTGCGGCACTTGAGATAATAGTGACAATTTCTGACCATTCTGAAAGTTCCAACAGTTTTTCCAACATTTCCGACAGTTTAGCCGACACACATTCCAACACTTTACGGCATTTCCTGACACTTTATGGGACTTTTGACAGTTTCCAACAATTTTTCCGCTGCCAAGAAATAGCGACAGGCAAGAGCGGAAAGCAGCAGCAAGCATTGGAACAAGAATGGGGATGCCGTGTCGGGAAAACAGCAACGGATGGGAGGTTTCCGACAGAATTGTTGGACACTGCCGCATGTCTTTTCAGGCCTAGTCTCCAAGCACAGAACCAAAGGCATAGTTATAGCTATACTAGATACAGGTGATGCAGCTGCATCAGTGTCCAAATGTCTGGGGTGCCCGGGCCTATATTGAAAGGGTACATAAGTGAATGGGTACTTAGCATGTACTGAAGACTTGTTAAGTGCCTCAGGGGACCCATTTCAACCTAGCTACCTACCTATGAAAACAGACTGTAATACGCTGAAATTTTGAACCGGCAACCCTACCATGCACAGAGTAGGCAAAGTAGAGGTGAAAACAGATATAACACTAACTCCACGTTAACACCGCTTTAACATTTCTTATGCATGTTTCAGGGCTGTATTGGTGCCCTATGCAGCCCTGCAACATGCATAAGAAATGTTAAAACAGTGTTAAAGTGGAGTTAGTGTTATGTGTGTTTTCACCTCTACTTTGCCCACTCTGTGCATGGTAGGGTTGCCGGCTCAAAATTTCAAAAGCAAAGGACACTATGAAGCTGTAGGAGTCTGAAAGAAGGGATACCCATTATGTTCTGTAATAAAGGATATCCATGATGTTCCATGGAACTGTGGGACTCTGAAATAAGGGATGTTCCCTTAAAATAAGGGCTATGTGGCAACCTTATTGAGGAGTCAGGTATCAGACTGTCTTACAAAGCTTTATGTTTACTTACATACATACGTATTTGTTTATTTGCGTTCGGCTCCCGCCATGTCTCAATATAAAAAAAAGTACAAAGTACAGAGCACAAAATACAAACATTCAATACAAAACGTCAAGTCATAAATAAACTCAACAGCGGGCTCTTAGTCTGACATAAAACATAATGATACCAGGCAGCGTCCATTTACTATAGGAAGTTGCCTTGCTCTTTTACAGGGCTTACGACGGCAGAGCTTGGCCCCTGAAAGGCCCCCCTTACCAAGGGGATAAGGGGGCGATACCACTAACACAACCCTCCCTTTTTTTGCAGCCACACAAACCCCATAGGCCTTATGTTTACTTACTCTCAGTAGCTCTTACTCTTCCCTTGTCCCTTTTGAAGGGTGGATCCCCTACCGGGGGGCGGGGAACTGGTAGACTGCAAAGCGCTGTGACTGTAACACGCCGAGTATGCCTAGTAGCGTTATAGAAATGTTTAGTAGTAGTCTCGTTTTCACCTCCTCCTCCCCTCGCCATTGTTTCCAATCACTCTATATACCTCACCGCTTTGCTCAGTCTGTAGTTCTAACTCCTGACTTGGCTGGGAAAGGACCCTGTGAAGTCTGAAAGCTTGCATACCTCCACCAACTGGAGTTGGTCCAATAAAAAATATCACTACTAAGCACTCTGAGATACCCTGTGTATAAAAGAGCCTCAAACACCTAAACATTCTCAGCATTTCTTAACACAAACAGATATAATTAGCATTAGCTACTTAAAACCTAACCTTCATTAGCTAAAATTAACACTGGCAATCAGAAGCCAGTTTATCCCAGAAAGCAAAGCAAGCTTGTATTGGGGTGGGAGGAAAGATCGAAAGTGTGAATAAGCACTTTGTGTGGCTAAAGCAGAGAACAAATCCTCTTCCCTACACATAGGTGGGTTCCTTTAGTGCCAAAATGTTTTTAGTGCCAAAATGTGGGCCAGATTTTTCAGAAGCACTGAGCATCCTGCAGCTCCCATTGCATCATCTCTGAGCAGATTTTCAGAAGAGTTCAACATACTGGATAAAAGGGAGCTGAGCTGTTTTGAAAATCTACCCATACCTCTTCAGTGCTTGGATGGAACCGGCATAAATTCATTGAAACAGAATGTTGTTCCAGGATAGGTTCATCTGCTCCTGGACTCTGCCTGCTTTAGGATTTGGTAAACGCTTCTGAGTCTATCATTATCCTAGGACATGGCTCTCTTTCCCCCTGCCATTATCTCATAATGAGAACAGAGCCCTATCATTACTGCATCTCTGATTTTCTTGATGTGTTCAGTGTACCAAGTTTCGGGAATAGCTTATGCATTTAGTTGAGATGCCATCTAACAGCATCTTGCATCTGTCTCTGGAAACATGCCCTTCGAGCCCAAAGCTTTGCTGTGTGGGATTGTCCCTGTAGGCTACAGGATTGTGGATTTGGTGGGTTTAGTTTTTTAAAATTCTGGTGGCATTGGGACTGATGCCTGCTCCTTACACAAGGGTTTAGCTACAGTACAAGCACTGGCATTGCAAACTACTCCATCCTGGCTCCCTCATCGCTGCTCTGAAGGGGAGCCAGTAGATGAGAAGTGGGTATCCATCCTCAGTGACAGCTTTGCGTCTTCTGTAACTGCCAGTTGTGGTGACATTTCCTTTAAGGTGAACACTTCTGTGACAAAAATCAATAGAGGTTAGCAATTTTGCCAAAGAGATTTTTTGAAACATTTCCACTAGAATTTTCTGATTTAAAAATTGTTTTATTTCTCAGGTTTGGGCAACCACACTTAAAAACATTCAAGCAAAAATAGTAGTTATATTTAGAAATTCAAATTGCTCTAACTGAATGGCAAGTGTTTTGAGCCATTATAAACCTGAGATGAATTCCATCTATTATTATAATTTTGTTAACAATGGGTGTCTTCAGACGTTACGCGAACACGGTGAACCACGGTGAATACCCACCTGTGGTCACCGTGTCCCGTACGTCTGTTCACGGCGCGCCAGATGTTGGCCACGGTCAATCGGCACATGGGGTTCGTTTGAACCACGCTTCCCGGGCTAGCCGGGGGAAGGTCCCGGGAAGCGTGGTCAAATGGACTCCGGGCCGTGGCCAAGGAAAAGTAACGTCTGGCCGCGTGCCACGGCCCGGGATCCCCGGCGGGATCCCGGGCCGTGGCACGATCGGCCGGACGCGGCGGCCGCATTGGCCCCGCCGCCCGCCCGTCTCCTCGGAGGGCGGGCGGCGTGGAGGGGGCGGGGCCGCGCGGCCCCGGCCCCGCCCACTTTCCCCGCCGGGGTCTCCCCAGCACATCTGTTGTGCCGTTACGGGGTGACCCCGGCGGGGAACGAAGCCGTTGGTGCCGGTACGGGGCCAACGGCCAACGTCACGTCTGAAAATACCCAATGTATATAGCACATTCAGAATGCTTTACAATCCTTATCTAGTTCCCCGCACAATAACCCTGTAAAGTAGGTTATTATTATTCCCATTTTACAGATAGGGAATAAGGCAGAGAGATAGTGATTTGGTTAAAGTTCCCCAGGGAGTTCATGGCTAAGGAAGAACTTAAACCATGGTCTTCCAGGTCCATAACGCTACAGAGCTAAAAAGTGTCATCTCATTATCAGTCCCTGAGCCACCTGGGCTTCCTTCTCATCCTAAAGGGCATCACAGATACTCCAGTTCAGGAAGTGAATCAGGGTATGTCTAGACATGACGGCTGAGAAGCTGTCACGCCCCAGGGTGAGCCCCCTCACTGCAGGTAGGAGTCTGCCTGGCTGCCAAACAAACATTCCGGCGGCCGGGACGGGAGAGGGCGGGGGATGTGCGGACGTGGGTCCATATGGCCCCGCCCCCATGCTCCTCAGCGTGGCTCCACCTCATCCCTGGCGAGCGGATGTAGCGGCTATGAGGCCACGACAGCCTCCTAGAACTGCTCCGGCCAGGGGCTGGGTTTAGGTGGAGAGGGCCATCAGACGTGATGGCCCGCTGTACCACAGTCCGGGGACATCTACCCTGGAATGTGGCAGTGCTTAACACGGATTGTGCCCTGGCCGGAAGCCCAGCACACATCCCGTGTTAGCCCTGCCATGGTCTGGGGTTACTTCTGTTCCCACCCATGGTGAACATCTGGCAGAGCAGGAGCAGACATGACACCACCGTCCATGGCCACGCTGGGGTAAGCGTGGCCATGGGCGGGGGTGTCACATCTGAAAATACCCTCACTCTCTTATGACTGACTGACTCCTA
The DNA here is from genome assembly GCA_003113815.1 of Sphenodon punctatus. Taxonomy (NCBI): domain Eukaryota; kingdom Metazoa; phylum Chordata; class Lepidosauria; order Sphenodontia; family Sphenodontidae; genus Sphenodon; species Sphenodon punctatus. The sequence continues at coordinate 2,653,043 of QEPC01006805.1, read as the reverse complement.
TGACTTATGGTCTTTTTGCTCACACAGTTGCTATCTGTGTGATTATTACAAATTTTGCGTACCCATCTCATTATTTTCTATCTTGGGTACTTATTTAGCACCTGAACTTCTCACAAAGAAGCTATGGTTATGACTCCTAAGTGGGATCCCAGCATCTTGTGGGCAGGGGCTTACCACCCCAGATAATGTTTGAAGTACTTTGCATGTCTTCGAGTCTACTTGGGGTCATGTTTGAGTATCCAGATGTGGTCATGCAGGCAAAATATTCGGAATCCACTGCTAAGCTTTAACAAATTTACCTTCACAGGGCAGTGCTAGTATCTTCACTGTACAGATGGAGACCCGAGGCACATAAAAATTACGTAGTTTGCCCAAGGTCACACAGGATATTTGTGGCAAATCAAATCCATGCCTTTCAAGTCTCAGACCGTTCCAAGCCATGCGGACCATCAGGTTGGTGTGGTTAAGCCACACCAGTTGCTGTAGCCTATGGTGCATAAGGGACTGCTGATGTGGTCAGCACCACATCCAATCACCTTTTGTAAAGGCGACCCTGATCCTTCCAGGCCCCCTGAATACATAGGCCCCAAGACAGTTGACCCACTTCCCCATACATTTAGCACTGTTTCCTACATTCAGCCCCTCGTTGTCCCCTCGCTCAGAGCAGTAGGTGATGGTGGAACTCTTAGTCTACCTGTCAAGCCTTCCATATCTGGGCAGGCCTTGCCCCTAATGCAGTACTGTTTGTACCAGGGCCCTAACTCTTCCTGAAATGCAGTAGTATTCCAAGAATGTCAGTGTAAATACCCAAAGAATTCAATGGGATTAATCTTATGTGAGAACAATCTTAAAACCACAGGAGGCTGACTTGCTGCTGCTGACTCTCCCCTGCCAAGCACCACCGTGTAACCTGACCCCAAAGGGCAGCGGTGCTTCACCACCCCAAATTCCTCTCCCCTGATAGCTCAAAGGAAGAAAGCATTGTACTGTCCTTGTAGCAAAGACAAGACAAAACAAACCTTCTTGCTCTTCATTTTGCATTCTGAGCTGATAAAACGAGATTTCCTTTCCAGCCAAAACACCAACAAACCAAGGTTTATTTATTTTTTAAAAACTGCTGCTCTCCAAGACCAATTGCAGTTAAATTTGATAACACTGAGGGTGAGAGAGTAGATGGTGGGTGTTTGTAGTCTAAAATAAATGGAGTATTTGTGCATTTGAAATTGCTACTGAAAAGACTTTAAAGAAGAACTCTGTTCTACAGGGACTATGAAACATTGCTATCAGAGAAACCCTAGCAGCCTTTTGGGGTGATTCCTTTTTTATTCTGGAATATTATTCTCATTTTGGGGTAGCCTTCTGAATAAAATACCTGCCCCCAAAATGATATTCGTGCATCTGTATAGTCAGATACTCTTGTTTTTCCCAGACTTTTCAGCCATGTCAGTTCACATATTCAGTTATTTGACCAAACATCCAAACCAAAATGACTGAAACATAAAACCACCTGGAAAACTGAAACACATCTCTGAATGAAGCAGGGATGGGTGGCAGTTTTTGTCTGCTTCGTTGGACCTGGCCTGAAGCAGGCAAAATTGTCAGAGACAATCTTTGCTGCAAACGTTCACCTCAGCTCTCCACGTAGCACACACAAGATGGATAAGACTGGGGTGGGATTAAGAAAGCAAAAGTCACCCTGAATATCAGCCAGAGTTTTAAGCTGAAATAATTGAGCTAATTGCACTCAAGCTTTTACTTCATTAAGAACTGAGAGACTCAAACTTAACAAAGTGGAAGTTCATGTGAATATCTGAATGGGGGTAAATTAAACTCCAAGATTCGTTAATGGAAGCATATTTTGAATGCAATTCAGAGATCAGCAAAGCCCTGATCATCATCCTAGCATCATCATTCTCAGTCTTCTCAATGAAATGACAGACCCCCCTACAAGCTGGGAAATTTTATACTAGTAGTAGTAAAGTTTATTGCATAACCAGAGGTTGTTGCAAACAAAACAAAACAAAAGCACACAATTATAGAATACATACAATGCAAGTCAGTAACATCTACACCATAACAATATATACAAAGCATGATATATCAAACAACAGGCATAAAGTATCCAATAAAATAACATATACTAAAATAAAATGTGCACTGCACGTAGGGTACCAACCGTAAAATAACAAGATGGTATCAAATACATCAAATAATGGAGCCCTACTCCCCTCTCCTAGTAACATACAGCCACCATCTACAAGGAACTCATCTCTACAGTATTCTGGGCTCTAAAATTAAGAAAATTATGCCTCTAGTGCTGTACTTGCACCAAAAACCTAGCAATACTCTCTATCACCAGAAGGTTCATAGCCCGCAAGAGATACTCCAGGAGGGTTTCATCTGCTCTGCCGGGATACTTATCCAAAAAAATCGGCCAAATACTGAGTTCTCGGGGCATCGTACAAGTGACAGTACAGTAACATGTGGGTCAATGACTCAACTGCTAACCGATCAAATGGGCAAAGCCGCTCCTCGTAGGGAAGGCCCTGAAAATGCCCATCCAGGATCTGTGAAGAAAAGGCATTCACCCTAGTGCGAAACCACAGCACTTTAGCCCTTTTTGAGATATGTGCTGTCAAATATCCGGCCATAACCCCTGGGTTTGGGATCCAGTTCAGATAGGGTCGCACGTGGGGGGCAGCCCTGATCTCGGTACTCGCATTCTGGCGTTCGATATCTGCCAGGCAAAATAATACTTCCTTCCTGACTGCCCCTAAAGTCTTCTGCAAGAGATATTATTTAGACATGCCCATCTCGGTTAATAGGTCCACTATTTTGAAACCCCAGGGGCTGAAGTAAGAGTCCCTCCCTACCTCCTTTAACAACTCCGAGCATTGCTTCGAGAAGATTTTAACCCAGCATTTCAGTGCCACCTTGATAGCCACCTGCCTCCAACTTTTCTGGCCACATTTCATAAGTGCAAGGACGTGTGGCGTACCTTTAGGATTACCCAGCAAACCCATAAGAAATCTAGTCTGCGTAACATTAATAGATTTGGAGGAGAAAGGGGCCCATAGTTCTGCCCCATAAAGGGCCTGGGCCCTCACCTTCCCATTATGCACCTGGATAGCAGCTGAAACATCGCACTTCCCTTGCCACACAAAGTACCCAAATATGGCACAGGAAGAGCCCTTTGCAGCTGCTATAGCTCTTGCAATATGCTCCTTCCATAGCCCATTACTCTGGAATAGCAGCCCCAAATATCTAAAAGAAGATACCTGCTGAAGTAAGTCCACCCCAACGGCCCACTGTTGCAGCCTTTTCTTCTTAGAGAAAACCATAACCTTAGATTTAGCAAAGTTTATGGTAAGGCGATTGTCCCTGGAAAACTTAGCAAAGGTATTTAGTTGTCGCAGGAGGCCCACCCTTGTCTGAGACATTAGGACAATATTGTCCGCATAACAAAGGCAACTCACAAATCTGGAAGCCAATCGCAGCGGAAAAAAACTGGATTCTGCCAAAACGGGAATGATGTCATTTATATATAGGTTAAACAGGGCCGGCGCAAGCCGACAGCCCTGTCTAACACCGACATATGTGGTTATGGCTGAAGTAACATGCCCCTGGTCGTCCACCCTCACCATGAGTGAGGAATCATTATGGAGTGATTGCATCAGTGAAAGAAGCCTCAGATCCACAGAAGCAATCCAGAGCTTATTCCACAGGATGCCCCTGTCCAGAGAATCAAAAGTGGGTCTAAGGTCTAAAAAGGCCACATACAATGCCCCATTACGGGCTCTGTACTTGTTGGCGAGATGATCTAAAATAAGGCACTGTTCCATAGTGGAGTGCCCCCCACCCCCCGAAAGCCTGCTTGCTCATCTGAGATAGCTTTGGTCTGCCATATCCACTCCAACAGTTTTCCCAGCAAAAATTTGGCATAGATCTTAGCTATAACGCAGAAAAGGCCAATAGGCCGATAATTGCCATGATCCAATTTCAACCCTTTCTTAAAGATTGGTACAACCATTGCTTTGGCCCAATCCCCCGGTACACATCCGGATTGGTTAATAGTCGAGAATAAGACTGCCACCAGCTTTTGTGGGATTTAAAGATTTCTATATGGATCAGGTCTGGTCCCGGGGCCTTATAATTGCTAAATGAGTCAAGACTTCCACTTCTGCCTCGGTTACAGGTGGCCAGGGCGGAAGATCTTCCATGTTACTCAAAGAGATTACCCCTGGTCGAGCCCCCTCACCTGGATCATATGGCTTCTGGAAATGATCCATCCACATCTGCGGATGTATTGGGGACATTGGGTGAAAACAGACATGACGCTAACCACCCTTTAACCACCCTTGGTGGTCATTTATGCATGTTGCAGGGCTGCATAGGGCACCAATACAGCCCTGCAACATGCATAAATAACCACTAAGGGTGGTTAAAGAGTGGTTAGCGTCATGTCTGTTTTCACCCATTGAGTGCCTCATTCGAGGGAGCGATGTTAATCAATCTCCAAAACTTTCTAGTTTTTTTGCTCTGCTGCCTGAAGGAGCTCTACCCACTGGGATTCCACACAGTCCCTTTTCTTACTCCTGAGCAATTTCTGATATTTTATACTAGCCTGAGGAAACCCCTAGGAAGGAACTGACTAGAACTAATAATTTCTTCCCTGCTAGGAGCAACAACTTTGAGTCCTGTAAGCCAATAAGGCAAGGGCATAGCACTAGCTAGGCTGGACTGGGCCCTTGTACAGAAGATGGACTGGGCAGTTCACCCTCCCAGGGACACACAGCTGCATCAGGACATGTGAGCTCCCCAAGTTGTGGGCCCTCGTGCAGCTGCACCACTGCCCCTATTATATAGCTATGCCCTTGCAATTGGGGAGCTGGAAGTTCAGAAGTCTAATATCAGCTTCTTGTAATGCAGTGGAGTCCATTGCTCCCCCTATGGCTGCTGGTGGAAGTGGCAAGGTAACACATTTGCCTTGTCCTCTTAGGCTGCTGCAAGGGAGTCTTATGGGAGGAGGTGTGTAACTTCTCAAAGATAAGTCCCAATCTTTTGGATCAGCATGTGATTTTCATCAGAGTGGGGAACCTTTCCCCTCCCATGCGCCACTTTGAAAATCAGTGCAAACTCTACAGACTGGCTATAGACATTGGCAGCAAGGTGCCTATTATTATTATTATTATTATTATTATAAACATTTGTATAGCGCCAGTCGTGGGACCTGGTGCTGTACAGAACATAGAAGCAGACGCAGTCCCTGCCTGTGGCTTACAATCTAAAAGACAAGGAGGGGGGACAGTGGGAGAGACAGGGGAGAAGACCGACAAACATTCAGGTGGATGCGAAGACTCAGGTGCGTGTGCTTGGCTTGGTTACAGTCAGGTTGCAGCAGTCTGCAGAGGAGGGCAGACAGTAGGTATATGGGAATGTCTAGCAGGCGTTGGGAAAGGCAGCGAGGAAAAGGTGGGTCTTGCCTAAGGGGTGTGGTCAGGATGAGGCACGGAAGGGAACGGTCCTGATCATGGACCTTTGCCATTGATTCATCCCCTCTCCTTGAGTGCATGGCTTCATCTCTGCTCTCCCTCTAAGCTCCCTCTTTCAGTGATAGGGATATGGACTGGGTCCATGGGCCAGAGTCAAAAATTGGAAAGGGACCAAATAAAAAAAAAACCACCCACAGTTTGGATTTGGTGCACTGGCCAGAAATTCCCCAAGCCTGCTATCCATCACTGGGAGGCTATCAGCATGTTGTGGCTAATCAAGACTGTCAACTTGGACTAAAATAAAGTGGGCTTTCCTGATCCATGAATTGCATTCAAAATGTGCTTACATTAATGGATCTTGGAGTTTAATTTACCCACATTCAGATATTCACATGAACTTCCACTTCCTTAAGTTTTATTCTTTCAGTTCTTAATGAAGTAAAAGCTTGAGCGCAATTAGCTCAATTATTTCAGCTTAAAACTTGAATTTGTTAAAATTCAGTCATCCAATTAGATATCCTGCACCATGTGACAACAGCGATCCCATCAGAAGTTACTGAATCATTGAATTATATATTCATTAAGGTGCATCTAATATCAAATAAGAGAATGAATATCAGAAGTTACATTTCTGAAAAATTCAACAACCCCCTTGCATACTTCATTTGCAAAGTTTGCCAACAACATGCAAATGTTGAATCTGAACTTGCACAGGCAAATCCGAAAACATCAAATATCTGAATTTGTGTAGTCCTACTCCCAGCCTTTCATTCTGAGAACAAGAGCTCAGCTTTGCTTGAGAGAAAAATGCAAGGATTCTAACATACAAAAAGCAGCCTCGGGGCTTACTCTGCAGCTGGTTTATATATAGCTCTGGCTTTTCCCCTCTTTATAATTAACCAGTGATGCTGCAGCTCCTGTTTAGGCCAAAGGAGCAGTTAGACGTGTGTAAATGAGAGAATTTCCAAATAATAACACCCTTTGTGTCCAAAGGAAACCAAACAGACTTTGATTGCAAAGACTGGGAGTTTCTTTCTTTGTGCTCGAAGACCAAATGAGCATTTTGATGGGGTTGGAGGGTAAAAAGTGCTTTAAAACAGCTTTAAAATACCCTTAACCCTCCTACAACCCTTCCCTAATCCCTCACCCCAAAAAGGTGTTAACACAAGTGACAGTGGACTGCCACCATCACAACTTGATCCAAACCAGGAAGCCACTGGCAACCTGATCAGGATCAGGTCCAGCCACAGAACAAACATTCATGGGTGGGGGGGGGACAAGGAGCCACACAAATGGCTCTGGCCGGCCCTGCCCCACGATACACTCAGCGCCCCGCCCCTCACTATGCTGGGCAACCATCCATGGTGGACCCAATCTGGACCAGGCCATGGTGGGTTATAACAAATATGATAGCCCACTATAGCCCACTTTGCCCCAATCAAGAAGATGCCAGCCCAGACTATAACCCAGAGGTCCATGCCCAGGAGAACTCCAGGGCAAACATCTGGAAGGGCTCCAACAAACGTGATGGTTGCCCGGCCAAAGCGGGCCAAAGCGAGCTGCCGTCACGTTTGTTAACACCCAAAGTCTTAGTGATAGAGAAATGTACTGTTTCACGTTGTGTTCAGTCTCCAACAACAACCCAATTGGTGTTTGTTGTGTAGCATTAGTACACATTTCTGTATGCTTTTATCACCAGTATAACCAACATAGTTATACTAGGGCAATCCTTGTAGACGAAGTTATACTGGAGTTAAAGGCCCTTTTTAAACAAGACGCACCCACTCAGTGGACATGGGTGGGTGTGTCTTGTGTGAAAGTGGCAGCAGGTTGGGTGGCAAGCGTGCTCCCGCAAAACACACACCCTCCACCCATTGCCCCCGCATGGAGCAACTGGCAAAAACACAGGTTGCTCCGTGGGGGGACATGGATGGGGATGGGTGGGGGATGGGTGTGCGCCCATCTGCACCACCCCACCCGCACCGGTCCTGCAGTGGCGCACCCACAGATACCACCACCACCCGCAGCAGTGGCCCATTTAAAGATAGCCATACTTGTAGATGAAGTTATACTCTATTATGTGAACAATAAATATACGGATCTAAAGAGTTTACGCCTCTATAACGTATCTACCCTAGGGAATTGTCATGGTATTTCCCTACCAAGAAAACAAGAGGACCAAGGAAGGGTTGTTATAGTGAGGGATCCATTACAGCATAGATATAGAGTTAGTTGCATTTTATTGGTACATTCCATTTCTAAACATACACTAAGAAAATGAACAAGCCGACCTCAGTGCAAGACACGGGCTCAAATCTCTGCTATCAACAAGCTGTGAGCTGGCAACGCATGGTGGGTAATTCTTAGGCAAGTACAGGCAAACACTCTGTACTGCCTCACTTTGCTTTAGTATCCTCCTATGCACTTTCTCCTGCATGTTTTCTGTTACATCCTGAACTTTCTGTGTGTCTAAATCACTCATCCAGATCTTAAACATCTGGCTCTTTGAACTTCTGCATAGAACTTCTCCCAGAACTTTTGTGTGTAAAAAGTTCTTCTGGTAAACTGCTTTCCTCCAGGCAGCTGTGGCTGTCACTTGGTTTCCATGGTAGCCACTCACGTCTACATCTGTGGCTACTTTAGGCTGCCTCAGGGCAGTGGGTATGAAGAAAGCATCCGGAACTTACTTGTGGACTTGTAAACCCAGAAGATTGAAAGACCAGCACTTTAAGGTGTGTGTAAAAATGCTCACTGACTACGCTGCAACATCGTGGGACTCCCCATGCTCCAAGTCAGCTAGTGTCAGCCTTGCAACTGTGGCAGCACTGAAGTGAAAAAATGGAGTAAGGGTGGGAATTTACTTAACGCCTTCTGGTTCTATTAGATCTATCGGTGGCCTTCAATACTGTGAGCCATGAGTTGCTGGTGATGTGCCTGTGGGACCTGGCGGGGGTGGATGGGACCATTTTGCAATGGTTCTGTTCCTACCCCACAGATAGATCTGGGGGCCTCCTGTGTGGGGTTCTGCAGGATTCCATTCTGTCCCCTCTCTTGTTCAACGTGTATATGAAGCCACTCAGGGAGGTCATACGCAGCTCGGGGGTCTGTTGCCATCAGTACGCTGACAACACCCAGCTGTATTTGTCATTTTCATCCAACTCCGGCCCTGCTGTCTTGTTGCTGTCCCTGTGTTTGGCCGCTGTGGGAGACTGGATGAGGTCGAGCCAATTGAAGCTCAGTCCTGATAAGACAGAGGTAACGCTAGCTGGTGAGCTGAGTGAGAAATTTTGGGGGGTATTCGTCCTCCATTGGCTCCATCTGTGCAGAGCCTGGGGGTGCTCCTGGATTCACAGTGACGCCTGGATTCCCAGGTGTTGGCTGTGGCCAGAAGTGTCTTTCACCAATTACATCTGGTGAAGAGGCTCTGCCCATATGTCTCAGACTCCAGCCTCACCACTATCATCCATGCACTTGTCACCTCAAGGCTAGACTATTGCAGTGTGCTCTATGTGGGGCCCATGGTGATGGTTCGGAAGATGCAGCTAATGCAGAATGCATCGGCCCCCCTCCTTACTAGGACAGGCTGCAGGGAGCACACAACACCTGTGCTCCGAGCACCGCATTGGCTGCCTGTTGTCTTCTGGGCCCGATTCAAGGTGCTGGTGTTGACCTTTAAAGCCCTTCACGGCCTAGGCCCTGCTTATCTGAGTTATCACCTCACCCCCTGGGCGGCCCCTGCGGTCATCCGGTGACACCCTCCTGGAAGTCCTGGCTATTGGCAGGTTCAGACGGACAGGAGAGCATTCTCAGCAGCTGCGCCATCACTCTGGAATTTCCTCCTGGTGGAAGCTCACCTCAGCCTGGATCTTCTTGTCTACCGACGAAACTGTAAGAACTGGCTCTTCCGCCAGACATTTGGTGAGGAAGGGTGGGTTGGGTTAGATGGGTTGTGAGGAGGGATTTTTCTGCACAGGTCAGATTTTATTGTTCAGCGTTTTTATTTATATTTTTTGTATTGATATATTTTATTGCATTTTAATTTGATTGTTTATTTATATAATTGTAAGCCACCCCAACTCACTTTTGCGAGAGGGATGGGATAAAAATGGAATAAATAAATAAAACCTATCTTGAGTCAGCTGGATTGGAATATCACGTTCTGTGGGAATCCAGAAAGTTCCATGGAGAGAACCAGGGGAATGTGGGCTGTGCTCCTGAGATAGAGCCTGGAGTCACAGGAGGATATGTGGACTGTGCAGCCTCATAACCAACTCAGGCAGTGGGGAAGTAAATAATAGGACTGTAGGGTTGGAAAGAACCTCAAGGATCATCTAGCCCAACCCCCTGTGCCAAGGCAGGATACCCTGTAACAGCATTGCAGACAGATGCCTGTCCAGCCATGTTTTGAAAACTTCCAGGGAAACCTGAGCGGCTGCGGGTATTTTCAGACATGACGGTGGCCGGCTTTAGCACGCTTTACTCCATAGGTTACCATCATGTTAGAAAAGACTCATCAGGTGTTTGCATGGGCTGGATCTCGGCCGTGGTGGTGGCTAGCCCGGGCTGTGACTCGGGGAAGTCCCCAAGTCACAGCCTGGGCTAGCCACCACCATGGCTGGGATCCTGTTGCCCAACTGGAGTAAAGTGGGATTGAAGGCCACTGTACGCAGTGTGAGGGTGGGGGCAGGCAGATGCACATCTGTGCATCTCTCTGCCCTCCCCGGTGGCCAGGATCCCATGACATTAGTTTGGGGGTCCAGCCGAACCCTGGACGCGGTGGCAGCCCAACCCTGGAAGGGGTAAATCCGTGGCGGCGCCCTAGTTTCGTCACATTCGTTTTCACCCACTGTGCAGGAGGCTGTACTTCCAGGGAAATCCTGCAGTACCTCAGTGCAGTGCCCAGTGGGCAGAGCCATCTGATCTCTGGGACTCTTTAGAGTATGTATGTTTTCGGTAGAGCCAAAACACACACACACGAAAGATAAAGAATATAATAGTAGAGTTGGATTGTGCCATAATAGTCCCAATATACAAAAAGGGGGCCAAAACTGATCCAGCCAATTACAGGCCAATAAGTCTCTTGTCAGTAGTGTCCAAGGTCTACAGCAAATATCTCCTTGGGAAGTTGGTCGAATGGATGGGTCAGGTTAAGGCCATTTCACCGGAACAGGCAGGGTTCCAATACTGCTTTATCCTCCAGTACCTTGTCGCCAAGTATAAAGCATGACATGGGGCTTTTTATGTGGCCTTTCTGGACCTCAGGGCGGCCTTTGATTCTGTGGATCGGGCTGTCCTGTGGCGTAAGCTCCAGGCTTCTTCCATAGACAGGCGCCTGCTGGCTTTGATCTATCTGCTTCATGCTCAGTCATCCCTGGTAATCAAAATGGACCGCTATGGTCATGTCAGCCCCTCAGATTTCACCTCATTGGGTGTCAGACAGGGGTGTGTGTTGGCCCCAGCCCTTTTCAATTTCTTCATCGATGAGGTTATTCCAGCTATGGCCAACACCTGCTATTTTCCACCCAAATTAGCGTCCCGCGCCGTCGGCTGCTTGTGTTATGCCGATGACGTTGCATTATTATCTCAGACTCGGGTAGGGCTGCAGCGACAGCTTCAAGCTTTTGTCGTCTTCTGCCAGGTAAACCACCTGAGTATCAACTACAGAAAGTCTAAAGTATTGTTTTTCTCCTCCAAGTACAAACCGCAGGTTTGGTCAGTGGAGGGCTTTCCGATACAGCAGGTCCAGGTGTTCCAATACCTGGGGATCCTGTTTCACAGGTCGGGCTCCTGGCAGGAGTATATTAATAGAGCCCTCAAAAAGGTTTCTGCCCCTGCCCAGTCCATAAGTAGGCTTTTTGCAAAGCAGGGAAGGATGGCGGTCCTTCCAGCCCTTCAAGTGTTCAATACTAAGGCTAGGGCCCAACTCTTATATGAGGCTGAGTTGTGGGCCCCTTTCCTTTCCCGATCAGTGGACGGGGTGCAAGCCAAGTTTCTGCAAAAGCTGTTGGGAATCCCACAAGGTACCCCTTTAGCGGCCATATGATCTGAGCTGGGTCAAAAACCCTGGTCTCAGGTCGCTTGGGAGGCCGCTCTGCTGTTCTGGCTCAGAGTATATCTTGAGCAGGGTCCACTTTTACTAAAGGGTGTCATGGCGGATCCCTTTGAGGACCAGTGGTCTGCAAAGGTTGTGTGGCAGTTAAAAGAGATGGGCATCTCCCCCGAATACCTTCAGCACAAGCCCCCTCTCTCTCTTAGAAAGGAGATGCTTTCCCGTTCCGGGGATATAGGACATCAGCTGGAGGTTGGTAAAATTAGAGCGTCCCCCCTCATGCGGGATTATTTGATGTTTATCCCGGAGATGGGGCACGTCTCTGCTTATTTGACCAGCCCCATCTCGGGCAGGGCAAAACAACTGCTCTGCAGTGCCCGTTTTAATAGCTTCCCATCCAGTGTTTTGGAGGGACGAATATTGGGGGTGACTTACATGGAGCGTCTATGCCCATTCGACAAACTGGAGGTTGAGTCGGTGGGGCATACAATGTTCAGATGCCACCTGTATGATGGCCCACAACAGGAATTTCTGAGCCCTTTATTAGAGAAGCACCCAGGCAGAACCGACCACGCCCTTTTAGCGTTAGCTCTTGACAGCGCGGACCCCACTTTAATTAAGAACACAGCTGCATTCCTGTTGCAGGCAGTCCATTTCAGGAAGCTGCTTCTAAGTTCCTTAGCTCTGCCAGTGGCAAATGGGAGTGGTTTATTTAATTTATTTATTTATTTATTTAATAGATTTTTATACCGCCCCATCCTGCACAGCAGCTCGGGGCGGTTAACAACAATGTTGACCATAAGTCCCTGTGAAAAACGGTTGAAAACCTAACTGGGCAACCTATCCTTATTGCCCAGTTGTTAGGGAATTTCCCCCCCCCCCC
>QEPC01006805.1:2623195-2640458 GCA_003113815.1 Sphenodon punctatus | reverse complement strand
TTCCCCCCCCCCCCCAATTTAACTAAAATCTATCACAATCTACTGCAATATAAACTACCTGAAAGGCTGGGTGGCTTCTTTTAATCTAGACCTGATTCCTTTAGAGCAAGGCCCAAATGGAACAGCTCAAGTTGGAAAATTGGTTAGAGTACTTTTGGATGCCTCTGTACTGAATCTGAACTTTTTAGGGTTCACTGATGCCTACAGGGGGTCAACTTCTCAGGAGAGGTGCAAAGATCTGAATTCTCCTCATTCCAAGAGTATGAATGAATATGCCTAGGGCTTGTGAGCTTAAAAGTTGTATTTAAAAATAGATAACTCCCCGTTATCTCTTCCACAATCATAGTATAGACAGGCAAACTAGCTCAAATTAGCCAAGGGATGTTCACCAGGCTGGGATGGGTATTGGGTATAACCTTGATTAGCTAACTTGATTCGAAAGCCAAGTTGCCCCTATCGGCACTAGAATAACTACCTTTATTTTTGAAAGCATACGTTTCCTAGGGGTGCTCAATTGGAATGGACCGTGGTGAGCAGAATGGAATGCCCCCCCCAACCCCCACCAGCCAGGGGTGCCCAGTGTAGCTATAATAAATGTTCAGCTAGTGCACCTGGACTCCCAGGCTCGTGGACCCAGGTGCAGCTGCATCAGCTGCACATATGATAGCTATGTCCTGGCCTTTACTTCAAAGTAGACACGTTCTTAGACTCCGAGGAGCTGGTAAGTAAAGAGTATGTTTTTCTCTGCCCCTGTCACTCAGACAGATTGCAAATTACATTGCTCCTGCCAAAGCATAAAAGACAATGTCTTTTGACCACCCCAGGCAGCTTGTCTGTAGGGAACTGCCAGACCCAGACAGGAAAGAGGACATATCAACAAAAACAGAATCTATTATTGGACCTCCCCCAAATAGATGCTAGAATCAGTAAAAGAACATCTCTTAAACAGGCTTAATTAAAGGTGTCAGAATATGGAAACTCATATATACGCATTAACCGGTATGCAAATATTTTATTTCAGAGTGAGACTATAAAAGGCTCAGGAACAGTGGTCAGGGCCAAGTTAAAAATAAAGTGCAGGAAAACACAACTCTGGATGGCACTGCGAGGAGCTGTTGTTTTCCTTCTCTTTTCTCTGGCATTTTGGCCAAGATGGCTCCGGGCTTGGTTTCAAGCTCCCGCAAGCGGAGAGTGAAACTATTCAGCTGTTTTGCTGAAAGCAGACGGGAAGAAAACAAAGTCAAATGAGATGCAGAAATGTAGCTTTTGTGGCTGAATAAGTTTGCAAAAAGCCAACTGAAGCCCCTTGCTTCTTTGGCCCTTGATGTGAGATATAATTTATCTGACTCCAGAGGGCTGATTAGCATGGCTGCTTCATGGCCCAGCAGCTGCGGCAGGAAGTGGCATTGAGGGTGGGAGTGGGTAGCAGGTTGAGAGATTTCTTTTCATGAGGGATAAAGGCAAATGAATGGCACTAAAGCTTTGGAACCTTAGCAGGGGCAACTTGTCAAGGATCCAGCTCTTCTGACTCACAGAGAGATGCTTCAGCTCTCTGGGAGACTTTGCATGATGCAAGGAGCTAAGACTTGCCAATTCTCACGACTGAACTGCTGATCTTGGGATTATAGGTGTTTCTTAAAGCCAGAAATCATGAGCCTCTCAGTAAAATCATGAGAATATCAGCCTTCCTTTTGTGAAAATTAAGTTTCTAATTCTCATGGCTGCAAAGAAAAAATTGCACACCTACTTGTAGTGTGTGTCCTAAAGAGTCAGAATAAGAACACAAAAAAAGAAACCAGGTGGGCTTTTTTGTTTTTTGTTTTTTCCAATTGTATGATTTTAATCCAGTCATGATTTTTAAGTGCCTGATTCATGATTTTTGACCATTTTTACCCATTTCGAATATACTAGCTTTATGTGCATAGTATTCCCTGATAAGCAGAACTACATTTCCCACAAAGCCTTGCATGCATGCATGCATTCATGTGCAGTGAAACCTCAACTGGAAAATTTCATGGCAAAAACTTTGGTTTGCTTTACTGACATTTTTCATTTTACCCCCCAAAATTTCGGTCAAACATTTTTAACCAGAAAAAAAAAATCAACAAGAAGTTGTTCATTTCCCGCCCCCTCCCAGACAAAACTGCACATTTTTTATTGGAAAACATTTTAGCCATACATTTCTGATCTGCTCTTTAGTTCAGTACCTTTACAGTTAATTAGTTAGTTAGTTTAGTTTAGTTAAATTGTTACCCCACCCTTCCCAAATGACTCAGGGAGGCTTACAAAATAGATAAAAATACAGATAAATACAGCATAAGAAGAAGAAAAAAGCCCAAAGCCTCATCCTTTCCCCACCCCCGCCCAACCCCCCCATCACACTCCTACCCCCAAACACGCTCCCCCCCAGCCTCCCATTTCCTAACCCTGCCCACCAAATAGCCTAACAAATAAACAAGTCTTGCACCACCCCCAGAAGATGTCCAGGCTCGGGCTCAAATGAACCTCAGGGGGGAGGGAGTTCCACAACATCGGGGCAACAACAGAGAACGCCTCCCTGTGAGCCCTCACTGTATGAACACTATTAACAGACAACACCCACAGGGAGGCACTCCCGGACGATCGCAGGGGCCGCAGTGGGGCATGGAAGGACAAGCGGTCTTTCAGATATGTGGGGCCCAGACCGTTTAGGGCTTTAAAGGTCAAAACCAGCACCTTGAATTGTGCCTGGAAAGCTATAGGCAGCGAGTGCAGACTTCGGAGCACCGGTATGATGTGCTCCTGGCACCCTGGCCCCAAAAGGAGGTGAGCTGCCGCATTCTACACCAGCTGCAGCTTCCGAACAGTCACCAAGGGCAGACCAATGTAGCGTGCATTACAGTAGTCTAGTCTCGAGGTGATGAAAGCATGGATAATGGTGGCCAGATCTGAGTCAGAAAGAAAAGGCTGCAGCCTCCTCACCAGCTGGAGTTGGTGAAAAGCACTTCTGACCACTGCCGCTACCTGACAATCCAGGCACAACAAAGGATCCAGAAGGACTCCGAGGCTACAAGTCTGACTGATCAGAGGGGGCTGGACTCTGTCAATGACAGGAGTCCCAATTCCCTCAAGATCACATGACCGGCCAACCATCATCACCTCAGTCTTGTCTGGATTCAGCTTCAATTGGGTCATCCTCATCCAGTCTCTGACAGCAGCCAGGCATCAGGTAAGCACTGAGACTGCAGGGCCTGGGTCAGATGAAAAAGAGAGAGAGAGCTGAGTGTCATCAGCATACTGATGGCACTTCACCCCAAACCTCCGAATGACCTTGCCCAGTGGCCTCATATACACATTGAAAAAGAGGGGAGGAAAGAATAGAACCCTGCAGGACCCCACAGGGGAGGTCCTGAGAGGACAAAGAGCAATCGCCCATCACCACCCTCTGGGACCTCCCTAACAGGAAGAAGTGGAACCATTCAAGAGCAGTCAACTGTATCAAAGGCCACCGGAAGATCTAACAGGATCAACAAGGCAGAATTCCCACTGTCATTCTCCAGGCACAGGTCATCGACAAGTGCAAGGCCACAAGTGCAGTCTCCGTACCATGCCTAGGACGAAAACCCAACTGAAACAGGTCCAGGAATCCGATGGCATTGAGATGAGCCTGGAGCTGTTGGGAAACCACCCGTTCAATAACCTTCCCTAAAAAGGAAACGTTAGAGACAAGTTGATAGCTGGCCAGGGCGTCAGCATCCATACATGGCTTCTTAAGCAAGGGTCGGACAACCACAGTTTTAAGAATGTCCAACACCCTACCCTCCCGAAGGGAGGCACTGACAACCCCAGCCAGCAACAGCCAAACGTCTCCTGGCTGGCTTTCACCAGCCACGACGGGCATTGATCTAATTCACAACTGGTCGTCCTCACCGCCCCAAGCATCTCACCCGCATTGGTGGGTGATACCAACTGAAACTGATCCAAATAAACAGGACAAGACTGAGCCTCCATAACCTCAGACTCTCTGCACACAAAATGGCAGCCCCTAAGTGGCGGTGAATATGAGCAATTTTGTCTGCAAAGTAATTAATAAAAATGTCACAGAGGGCATCAGATGATTCCACCTCTGGGTGGAGGCAGACCGGATTAACCAGGTCCCTCACCAACCAGAACAGATCCACTGGACGAGACTTGGCAGATGCTATGATAGCGGAGAAGAAAACTTACTTCACCACCATCACAACTATAGCATAGTCCTTTTAGAATTATCTATGCTGCAATCGGTCAGCTTCAGCACGAATTGAGCGCCACCTGCGCTCTAACCGCTTCCGCTGCCTCAGGGCCTCTGTATACGAGGGAATACAGCAGTGGGAGTTGACATCTGGGTGCAACCGTGTTGAGGGCCATGGTCAAGATGTCATTCCATAAAGCGACCGAGTCAGCTGTGTAGTGGGGTGGTCAGTACACCAGCAGAATCCCTAATCAATCTCTCCCCAGCTAAATCCAACATGAGGCGGACACACTCCATATTGGATGAGTCAGGCACCAGATACCTTTGAAAGGTCAAGGTGTCTTTACAGATCACAGCTACTCTGCCCTCACGGCCTCAATCCTAGACCAATGGTGCATCAAGTACCCAGCTGGCACCACCTATGCTTCATCCAGCCAGGTCTCTGTAATGCAGATGAGGTCGGCAGACTCATCCTGAATAAGAGAATGGATCATTGATGTTTTATTAGCCACTGACCTCGCTTTAAGTAGCATCAGTGTCAGATCAGAGGCCTTACCAGCCATGAGCCCCAAACATCCCAAAACAGGGGTGTGACCGGGGTGGGGGGATTTGGGACACACTCGCACTGGTTCTCACGCGACCACAGACTTAATCCCAGAAACGGGGGCACGCGCCCTGCATTAAGAATGCCCGTCAGGATAGTGTGTGAGTCTTTACCTCTAGTTAAAGAGAACAGAGCCCTATCATCATAGGGCGAGCGATACCTGGGAAGCCGAGGTGCACCCTCACACTCTGCTCTCACGCACTCCAGGGATTCGGGGAGGAAGGGGGACAAGGTGAGGTCTTGTGCAAGGGGACAGGGGAGGGGAGTCCCGAAGGGTAGGGGAACACGGGGACACTTGCACCAGGGAAGGGGACAAACCCAGGGGAGGGGAGAAACACTCAAGGAAGGCCCACTCAACTCACGGACGTAGTCTCACAGTCTCGTAGTTTTCAGGTCTCAGGGAAAGGGGGTCCATGCACGCTTCACAACAGCTTCAATCACAATTTGTCTTAGAGCACTCAAAACGCCAAGCAACAGGGGGCCGGTCTCTCAGAAATCACCAGCGCCGCTGTGTGCGCGGCACTGGTTTATATGCTGCAAGCCCCGCCCCCGTGGACACCCTCAGACGCTCCGAGCGCCACAGCAGGGGCGGGGGA
Source organism: Sphenodon punctatus (assembly GCA_003113815.1). Lineage (NCBI taxonomy): Eukaryota > Metazoa > Chordata > Lepidosauria > Sphenodontia > Sphenodontidae > Sphenodon > Sphenodon punctatus. Next base: position 2,635,048 of record QEPC01006805.1, on the reverse strand, counting down.
ACTCGAACGTGCCTCGGTGTTGGGGGCGTGGCCAGTGTGCGCGCCTCTGTTCCTGTGGCTGCGGGGCTTACTGGGGCCGGGGGGATTCCCTGTGTGTCGGGCGATGGTGGGGGCGTGGCTAGCGAGCGCGCCTCCGTCCCCGAAGCCAAGGGGTTCTCTGGGGGGGCGGGGTTCTTTTGGGGGCGGGGTCAGTGCTCCCTGCGGGACAATGTGGTTTCGCCGGGGTGTGTGTGTCTCCCTTGCAATTGACCCCGCCTGCGCGCCAGGCGCCTTACAAGGAGAGAAGCAGGACACAGGGACCCACACCAGTTTTCTATCCCGAAAGTCCCAATGGTCTGTCCTCCCCCCACACCCTTGCCATGCCTCCCCATGCCCAGCACAACCCCAATAGCTGCCCCCTCCCAACCCCCTCCACACAGGCTTCCCCCGTTGGCATATAATTAGCAGTTCCTGCCCCCCGAAATGTCCTACAAAGACCTCAAGAGGCAGGTAGCCGGAGAGGGTTTCCCAAGCCCAGCATCCCCATGACAAAAATGGTCAGCAGGGAAACCTTCCACCCTCTTCCCCTCCCCTCCCTTCCCCCGTGCTTGAACCTCCCCCCTCACAGGGGGGGCATGGCACTTCCTCACACCCTTTCCCCCTGTATCCATACCCCCCCCCTCTCACAGGGAGGCTGGGACATTCGCTCCCAACCAATTCCCCCCTACCCATACCGCCCCCCCCCCTCACAGGGAGGCTGGGACATTCGCTCCTAACCCTCTATGCTTAAAACCCATACCCCTCCCTCCCAACCATTCCCTCCACCCATCTAAAAACAATTTTAAAATGATGCAAAACAAACCCCTCCACCCCCACAGGCCCATGAACAGCTGACAAATGTCAGCCACCGCCAAGAGAGGGGGAAGATATATGAGGAAGATGCAACATTGCTAGCACTCTCAGTTTTATCATGAGTCATGCAATACTTGATGATCCTTTCACAGCCTTAGGGTGCAATCCTCATTTGCCAGGTACACAAAGGGGTTCCATGCACATAAGTGATGTGCCAAAGTGCTGCACTAGACTTCCAGTGAGTGCCAAATCCTCCTTCACAGCAAGAGGCATTGCTGTGCAACATAACCATGGCCATTAGGCTGCTGTCCATAATGTGGGAAAGCAGAACACACCTCTGTACCCAGACCAGGGCATACTTACAAGTTGTCAGACCACGTGTAAGTGCTGACCAAGGGGAGCTGTGCTGAGCTCTGTGGGAGGAAGGGGTGACATTGCAACTGTGAGAGTGGGTAATGGGCAATGATGCCATTCACAGCAAACAAATATTTGACATCCCTGGCCCTTAAGTCTAAAGTACGGTGCAGCTTACATGTATGTAACCCCCTTGTGCACCTGGTGAATGTGGACTGAGTCTTTAGGCTTTCAAGTCATTTAATATTGCAAGAAGTACAGCTTTCCTGAAGATGCAGGAAGTGAAGGTGGAATTGGGCCAGCAGAATGCTCTTGACTGGAAAGTGCTCTTGACTGGAAAAAGATTGAGAACCCCTGATTTAAAACATCACCAAGTATCCAGTTTCCCTACTGGGTACAGTTTGATCTTGTACTAGATATAGTCCCCTGTGACATGTTTTAAGCAGATGGAAAATAAAGATTATGAAATAGCTAGCAAGTATGTTGAAAAAAGAAAAACACAGTGTTTCCCCGTAGGAGAAGGGAAGTTCAGGAATGCAGACAGGAATCCACTGCATCTCTCTTATTAGAGCTGAAACAAATATCCATGGAAACAAATAAATCCATCAAATTCATGCTATTTGAACCAGACATGACAAAGGCCATTTTTACATGGATGTGCCCCCGCGGGGTGTGCGGGCGGGCGTCCGTGTACACACCGCGGCAGCGGGTGGGGGGATGGGTGGTTTGTCCATGCGAACAGCACAGGCGGTGGGTGGAGGTGCGCGCGCGCTCCCAACACACATACACCTCCATCCATCACCCACCCACAGAGCCATCCATCAAACCAGAGGAGGCTCCGTGGGTGGAGGTGGGTGTGTGCGCCCATAGAACTGGGTGCACACCCACCTTCACCCACCACAGTAGCACACCCCACCCGCAGCTGCCTGTGTAAAAAGGGCCAATGTGAATAACAACTACTATTTGTTATCATTTTGTTGGATATCCATGTCAGTTATTTCAATTTGGTAACTTCACTAATTTCAGTTATTGCAGTTATTCCAGTTCAGTTATTCAATTATTTGGCTGTTTCGGTATTTCAGTCTCAGCATTTTAGCACTATTTTCACGTTATTTTGCATTCACAATTACTGAAATGAAGTAAGTAACCAAACTAGTGAAATAACCAAACTCAATAACCGAAATAGTGGAATAAACAAAGCAACTCAGCTGGATTATCCAAAAAAGCAGATATGTGAATACCCATTTTGGATGCAGATATTATTTGGCTATTCAGAGGGCTATGTAAAAATTGGGCTATGTAAAAATGTAAAAATTGGGCTATGTAAAAATTGAAGAAAAATTCTACTATTTCTTTTAGTTCTACCTCTTCCTCCATCAGAGGGGCAAATTGTCTGCTGCTTTTTCATGGCTCTTTTTGGAGTCCTGTCTTTTGCCATCTGCAGGCATCTGAGAGCAGAGTTTAGCCCATGGAGCATCCTGCCAGCTTCCTGCAGGCTAGAATTAAATGCACAATGGCTAGGCATCCTAACAGCAGTTTCTAAATTAATTCATCGCCAAGAATATGCCGCTTTGGTCAGAATCATTCCGTTGATGTTAGATATGCATTGAACAACCGGGTAGATGTGACCAGAGCCCAAGCACAGAGAATGACTAATGTGGAGTGGAGACAAAACCACACAGATTATTCAGAACAGTGCAGCACTAAAACTCTTGCAAATGCCCTGAGCCAAGTTAGACAGCAGTAACTTTCCATGCTGCTAACTGACTCGAGGTCCTTGTTATCCAGACTTTCTGCACAGAACCAGCTAGCTGGGAGTATGGGGGAGACACTGCACTGTTTGCAATCTATTGTTATGGCTGGTATTGTGGGTGTCTCAAGATAACTCTCAGGACCAGATAACAACCAGCTCCAATGCTGCATAGTTTTCCAGTTACAAATTTAGCATGATTAAAGGCCATATAGCATAATATTAAAGACTTCCCAGTACCCCCCCCCCCCAGTCCCTTATTTCAAAGGATGCCCCACTCAGCATCTGTATTAAGCAGCGGCATTGAGCACCTCTCCCCTCCTTCCCCCCTCTGCAGTTGAAGTGTCTCTGGGTGTTTTTAGACACGCGCCTCCCCACCCTTTACCCAATTTTCATCCATGTTGCAGGGCTACATTGGCGCCCTATGCAGCCCTGTAACATGCGTAATGGGTGGGGAGGCGTTTGTCTAACAACATCCATTGTCAACACAGCAAGGAGTCCTGCTTCTGCCACCTGTGGCTCTTGACAGTTCCTCCTCCACACTTGGGCCAGCAGCAGGGAGAAGGAAATGACAGGAGCCATAGATGCCAGCGGCAGGATCTCTTTCTGCTGCAGATTGGGGAGGGAAGGGAGGAGAGAGGTGCCCCTGCCCATTCTACTCCTGCAGTGAAAGTGGCTGTGGGGAAGGCGCTGCTGTGGGGCTCGGCCTCCAACCTCAGTATGGAGGCTCTGGCCCCTCCCTCACAGTATTCATGGCAGTGGAGAGCAAGAAGACCCAGCCAGTACTGGGGCTTTCTGTGTCCTCCCTCCCTCCATTTCCTGCTAGAAATAGGACATCGCAACACTCTGCAGGGGGACAGGATTACTTCAGAAGTTGGCAGGGGAATCCTTTTACCCTGTCCCCTCCAGGCTGCCACCACAGAAAGGTGGGAAGCCTACACAAAAAGCACTTACTCTGGGAGCCATAGGAGCAATAGCAGCCTGCCAGGCCATAGCAAAGCACAGGGGCTGAGGCATCTGCCCTATCTACCCCACACTAGAGCCGGCCCTGTGTGTATAGCCCTATTACATATAAGGAATCTCTTTTTATTTGTCAAATATGGACCATTCATTTAAATACAGGTTATTAGGAACATTATTACCCCCCGCCCCCCCAACGTCATGTGGGTTTGATGGAACCTGTCACTGAGGATCTCCACGGTATAGAGAGAGAGTTGGGGTGAGGGAGCTTGGGAGCTGAAGCAGAGAGACACAGGGAAATAACCAGGAGATGGGGAAGTGGGTGGGAAGAAAACGGAGTAGAATGGGCAAAGATGGGGAAAACGGGGAGGTGACATGGGCAGAAAGGAGAGTGAGGAGAAGCAAAAGAATGAACCTGAGGAAGCTAGAAACCACGTACTAAACTTAATGATTGTGCTTGAGAGACAAATGTACAAATGTGGCATCACTTACAAGTTCAGCCAATACCTGGACCCCTTAATGCTCATCACAAACTGTCACAACTTTGCTAACACCCTCCTTCCCCTCTGGATAGGGTGGCCAGATATGCAAATTTTAGAGGACACTTATGAGAAATACAGGTTGCAGGGGTGCATTGGAGCCAATGGAGCCCTGGAACGTATAATTCTCATAAGTGGCCTCTATCCGGCCACCCTACCTCTGGAGCCAAGACTTTATGGAGCGACCCTAGCTGATGGTGGTCAAGATGGGTGTAGTGCTGGTGAGAAATAAATACTACAAAAAATTGCCCCCAGTACCACATAAACCTCCACCAAAGGCTTTTGAGGACAAAAATCGAACTTTGGCTCCTTTCTCCCTTTAACTCAAGTGCCATTTCTGCCTTTGAAAATCTACCCCTTAAAGAACTGTCGTCATGAAAGGAGTTTTGTGAGGATCTTACCTCATCAAAGGGAGGGAGCTTCCCTATTAGCAAAAACATTAAGTTCTGTGTCTTTGAACAAGTCTCCAAACCTTGCAGTACAGGAGCTTTGTGAACATTCTGGGGTAAATTTTTCCAGGGTAGTTTACTATAAAATTTTCCAGGGAGATTTTCCCACCTAGCATGAACAAGGCATCTGTGTCTACAGCTGAATAAATGCTAAGATGGGGATCAGGAAATTTCATGTTTCAGGCCATCAGCCATTTTCCACAGGGGTAAGGAGAGGAGTACCTCCCTCATGTTGATCATTGCCCAGATCACTTGAGGGCTATTCACCTTTCTACGAAGTGCCTGCCAAGCACTTTGGGGATTGATGGTTTGGTTTCAGATGTAATCTGAGCAATTTCTCTTGATTGCTTTCCCTGCATTTTAAAATCCTCTGCTGAAAAACTGAAATACATTTATCCCAAAGGCTGATGTTCGTGTTAGCCCTTTGCACTATCACTGAGGTTGTCTATAATAGGGACAGGTGATGCAGCTGCACTGGGGTCCATGTGCTAGGGGGCCCCACGCTCCCTGGTGCAGCTGCATCCCCTGCTACTGGGAGGGAGGGCAGGATGGCCCATTCCATCTTCTGCACCAGGGTCCATTCCATCCTAGCTACACCTCTGGGCTGTCTTTTCCCCCTAAAATGTTCTCATCATTGGGAAAATGCAGTACAAAGCCAGGGTTGCCAGTAAAAATATCATCAGTCAAGGACACTATGGAGCTGTGGTGCCTGTTCTATGGAGTTATGAGACTTTGTGGAATTCTAGGTAGCTGTGATGTACTGTTCTGTGGTGGTCTACTAAGTTGTGCTGTCTCTTCTATATGAAGTGCTTCTGTTCTATAGAGTTCTAAGTATCTATGGTCTTCTTTTTCTGTGGGGGTCTATGGAGCTGTGGTGCTTGGTCTAGGGAACTGTGGGGTTCTATTCTGTGGAATTCTAGATAGCTATGGGGTTCTATTTTGTGGAGATGCACTGAGCTGTGGTGTCTGTTCTAAATGGCTGTGGGGTTCTTGTTTTGTGAAGTTCTAGACAACTACGATGCTGTGTTCTGTGGAAGTTATGGAGCTGTGGTGCCTGTTTTATGGACTTCTCTGAAACTATGGGATTTTGAGATACAGGGCATCCCTTAAAATATAGGACACGTGGTAACCTTACCAAATACTTTTATCTATCTGGCCTCAAAGATTACACCATAGGGTTTCTTATTTATTTATTTATTTATTTATTTATTTAATTTTGTATACTGTCCTATTATAAGAGCCCTTGGCAGAACATTGCTCTCAGATTTCGCCTGGGTTGCCCTATGGAATGTAGGGTATGCAGAAGGGGGGAGAAGTTCCAAACCTTTTTCAATAGAGCAGGTGTTTGGCAAGAGGAACTCTATTATTCACAAAAGGATCAGACCAGAGTCATTCCATAAGAAGATGATGGGTTGTGAGGCCACTACTGTTTTGCTTGTCTTGTCTACTCTCAACAGACAAAGAAAAAGGAACTTCTCCAAAGGCTGGGTTGTTAATGCGGCCAGCTCTGGGAGCTGGTGTGAAGCAGTACTTAATCAAATGTTCTTGGGGCAAGTGCATTAGGTTTATCCTGTTTTACTTCAAAAGGAACCGGCTGTGAACACTGAAAAACCAAAAAAAATAATTTCAATTTACAGAAACTACGTTTGACTAAAAAGTTAGTCTTTTGTTTTTAAAATAATGTTTAAAAACAAAAAGCTAAAATCTTTTACTGAAAACCAAGCTGGAAAATGTACACATTAGAAGAACCAAATCAAAACAAAAATGTACTGAAAAAGTCTGGATTTCTGTTTTCGAGTTCTGTTTTCCTACCCTGCCTCACTGCACCTACTACTGTTTTCTTATGAGTGTAATACACAAGCAAAAGGAACTCACTTTCTCTTTTATGGAGAAAACTCCATAAATATTTGAATTAATATTTGAATTAATATTTTCCTTGTGTTTGGTGCCAAAATGCTTGTTCCCTCCAAACTGCTGCCAAAGGACAACAAAGCAGGCAGTTCCACAGGGAAGGTTCCAATTTCCAGAGTAACTGGGGCAGTTTTTAATAGGCTGTGCCAAGCTGAATGATGGGGACAGGCCAATTGTGGACAAGCCTGGACTCTTTTTCACAGTGCCACTCTTATTATTTAATGGTTTCCTTTCAGTTTGGTTTCTTAAATTCAGCTACTTCCCTGTGAGGGGAGAAGTCAAGAAAAGCAGAGATCTGGCATCTGCAAAGTTCTTTGCTGGGGCTGTTCTGCTGGCAGAGCTTTACAGAGATGAAGGGTGCTTCCCTTTAGGGAGGTGGTAATTAGGTTTAAGAGGAACCCGTTATTATTTGTTTGTTTAAAGTTATATGCTGTCCTTCCCATAACAGCTCAGGGTGGCTAACTATAATTGATAAAAAAAACCTAAAACATATTTAAAAACCCCAATTCCCTCCCCGGGAACCCCCCTCTGAAAACTTTCCCTAACCCAACCCACAACCACACATAACCTCCCAACCAACCCCAAACCCCAGCCCCACCTGCCAAATGCCTACCAACAAGAAATGTTTTACACTCCCTCCGGAAGATGCTCAAACTTGGGTTCATGTGAACTTCCAGGGGAAGGAGTTCCGCAGAACTGGGGCAGTGACTGAGAATGCCCCCCTGCGCACCCCCATCCCACAGACAAGAGTAACAGATGGAGTCCGCAGGAGAGCACTCCCGGAAGACCACAGTGGCCCCAACAGAGCATGGTAGGACAGGTGATCTTTCTGATACGCTGGGCCCAAGCCGTTTAGGGTTTCAAAAGTCAAAACTAGTACCTCGAATTGTGCCCAGAAAGGTATAGGCAGCCGGTGCAGACTCCGGAGCACTAGTGTAATGTGCTTCCGGTGACCCGTCCCAGAAAGGAGCCAGCCCACTGCGTTCTGCACCAGCTGCAGCTTCCAAACAGTCATCAAGGGCAGCCCTACATAGAGCCCATTGCAGTAATCTAGCCTCAAGGTGACGAAAGCATGAATGATGGTGGCCAGGTCTGAATCAGAAAGAAAAGGACGCAGCCGGCCACTAGGGATGGGACTTTCGGGTTCGGTTTTAACTGAGACAGCCTGAAAATGACTGTCTCAGTTCAAAACCGATGGATCCTAAAATCGGGCTGTCTTGGTTCCTGATTTTCAGATCTTATGTTCCCATTGAAGTCAATGGGAAGAGGCTGGGTAAACCTCCCCCATCCCCTTCCCGGCCTCGGAGTGTAGGGGCTGGGATCCACATTCCTAAACACTCCCACCCCCTGGGGCCCTGCACTTACTGCTGCTGGTCTGAGTGGGTCTGGATCCAGAGGATGGGGGTAAAGAAGGGCTCTGCTGCCAGAAGCCAGGCCTCCTCTGCTGCTGGGTGGTGACAGGAGCCAGCTCCACTGCCAGGCCACCAGGTCTTCTCTGCTGCATGGACGTCCTGGCTGCCCGGCAAAGGAGCTGGCTCCCACCAGCAGCAGAGGAAGCCCGGTCGCCAACAGTGGATCCAGCTCCACTGCCGGGCAGCTGGGCCTTCTCCCCTGCCAGGTGGCAGAGCCGCAGCAGCAGAGGCCTCAATCTTCTCCTCTTGTCCAGGTCCACAAGGAAATGCTGCTGGAGTGGCAGCACACATGCACAAAATAGCCACCGAGGCCATTCTGCACACGTGCAACCCTTTTCCAAAATGGTGCCGGGAGCATCGGCGCCATTTTGGAAGAGGGAAGTCATTCTGCACATGTGTGGAGCCATTTCCATGCATGCACAAAATAGCTTCCCTCTTCCAAAATGGTGCCAATGCCATTTTGGAAGAGGGCAACACAAGCAGTGCCCTCCCTGCCCTTGAGGACCCCCCACCCCAGAAGCTCAGGCAGTGCTGCTCACCTCACAGCTGAGTCAGTGCCTCACTCTCCTGACAGACACGACCATGTAATCTGCTGTGGCCCATGGTAGCGAGGCTGGTGGTGGCGGCGTGACTTTATGCTGCACTTCCAGGTGTGAAGGAGGATGGCCAAAATACACATGTGCAAGCTCTATATGAACATCTGTGCATGCGTCAAAGCTGGTGAAGGCTGGGCGTTCGGGTGGGCCACCACACTGCGCTGTTGTTGCTGGGGGAGGAGCTGGAGCCTGAGAGGTGGAGTCAGGATGTCTCACTGATTTACAGAGTTCTATGAGGGACAATTCCCAACGTTTTGCAGTATGGGCAGCAGCTGGAGCTGTCCATACTGCATGCATTCAGGGCCGTACTTCTTCCTTTTAGCTTGTGGGGGCAGTCTTACAAGAGCCCCTATAGGGCAGCAATTTTAGTGGGTGTCTGAGCCACCATCATAGACACCCAGACCAGCAGGCTGCAGCAGCTTGGAATGCAGGGTGTGCACATGGGCAGGGTCTGGTGCCACTGCCAGCCACTCAGAATCAATCATGCAAATTACTTTGCATATAATACCAATGTTTAGGCAGGTGGGCTGCTGGGGAGGTGGAGCCAAGCAAGCAGCCAGGCAGAACTTAGGAAGGTTGAGCTGTGCGCGGGCTTTTCACACCAAGCTAGTGCATGCTTGTCTCTGCTCTGCCTCATGACTCATCTGCCTTTGCTGCTGCTCAGCGCCATTTTGGGATTCATCATTTTTGCTGCTCCTCTCTCTAGAGACTGCAGTTTGCCTGCCAGTGCCTGCCCTGCCCTGCCCTGCCCTCTGCCTGACCAACAGTTTTGTGTCTGCCTGCCTACTTAGCCTAGGGGGGAAAGGAAGATTTATATTTGCCTTGTGTGCTGTGGGTGCGATGGCACCATTTGCTTTTGCTGCTGTGCCCTTGGCACTGTGTGTGTGAGTAGTGGCTTCTAAGTTCTTCTTCTTTGGGAGACAACAACAAACGAGCAGGCATTTTCAGATTCTTTTTTGGAGACACACTAATAAGTGTGTCTCTGTGTGTCTGAATTTAGACTGGTCTGGACTCTGGTCCTGGTCCTGACCTGGGGGTCATTATGAGTGTCTGCCTGCCTGGCCCGGGAGGGAGGGAGGAAGGAAATAGTTGGAAGCCTGGGTTAACTTACGGGTACAATAACTGCAGACCTTGCCTGGTCTTGGGCTTTTTGGGGGGAGGAGCGGGGTGGGGTAGAGGGACTAAAATGCTATATTGGCTAAGTTCAAGAGGAGTTTTTACTTTTCAGTCTGATCACACTGATCATCTGATCACACTGCCCCTGCCCAGAGGGGTAGTAGTATATGCATTTCTCTGGTGGCTGCTGCAGGGTGGTGCCCCAAAGAGGAGGCAGGAATATCATCAGATCACACTGTCCCTGTCCAGAGGGGTCAGAGTGTCATCTGACCCCTCTAGTTACCGACCAGTCTCCCTCCTTCCCTTTGCCTCAAAGCTTCTGGAACGTGTCGTCTACTCCTGCTGCCTGGACCTCCTCTCTGCCAACTCCTCCCTGGACCCTCTCCAATCCGGCTTCCACCCCCGCCACTCTACTGAAACTGCCCTGGCCAAGATCACCAATGATCTACTTGTCGCTAACTCTAAGCGCCTCTACTCCATTCTTGTCTTCCTTGACCTCTCTGCTGCCTTTGACACTGTCGACCACTTGCTTCTATTGGACTCGCTTTACTCTTTGGGCTTCCGTGGCTCTGTCCTTGACTGGTTCTCCTCCTACCTCTCTGACCGCTCCTTTAATGTGTCCCTTCCCAATTCCAGCTCCTCCTCCCTCCCCCTTTCATTTGGGGTTCCCCAAGGCTCTGTCCTTGGCCCTCTCCTCTTCTCTATTTACACCCTGTCCCTTGGCAAAATTATTGCCTCCCACAGATTCCAATATCATCTCTACGCTGATGACACCCAACTCTATCTTTCTCTTATACGTATCTTGGAGAATAAAGGCCTGTGTGGAACAGAGACAACAATCTCAAGGCTCTGTGAGGGGGTAGAGGGAGGTTTTTGAAGGCCGAGGGGGTGTGTGTGTCTCACATGAAGACCCCAAGGCCTCTGTTTCTGACCTCATTCATTTAATATACAGAGGAAAGAGAGGCCCTGTCTGAGGCTTCCTGAGGTTTGAGGTAAATTGCCCCACCGCCATCTCTAGGAGTGGTAAAGGCAACATTTATGTAACCAGTAACATTACCTTTTATTTTCTCTAGTGCCTGAAAGGAGAAGTGTGGCAGAGTTCAAGCCATTGTTTTATTTATTTCTTTTAGAGAGGCATCCTAAAATACAGAAGTCAGCCTTTGCTATTGCCTTTGGCACCTGACAGAGGGCTTACACAGCAGATGCTGGGGATACATTTGCATTTGAATCTTATAAGAAGCCCAGCAAATAGCTACAGTAGAGATACAGTCTGGCTGGGGCACAGAGCACTTTGGCTAATGAATGGACTATGCAGAAGAGGCAGGTGCCGGAAGGAAGTCTCTAAAGAAGGAGAGAACATTGGCAGGTCCTCCTCTCACATCTTTTTCTGTCCCTATCCCCGAAATCAAGACTAAAATAACAAACTGCCACTCTGTTCCAAGATTTGCTTATTTCACCCTCTCAGAGCTAAGTTCCAGGCTTCTGGGACTTTCAGTCTCTGCAGGTATGAGATTTACTCCCCTCGGAGGATTCCAGTCACCTGGCTATGCTTCTCTACTTTCTACACATTGGTCTACAAGCTGAGCGTAACCCTTCTCATTGGGCGCCAACTGTCATGGGTTGGAGGTCCGCACCCCCACTTTACCAGGTTTGAGTGACTCAGTTTCCCTCGCGTACAGCCCACTTGGATCAGTTTTCTCTCTCTGGCTGATTCAAGCCTGCCGCAGGAGCAACCCTTTTGTCACTCAAGGGCCCAATCCTTCCCGTTTACAGACTCTTTAATCTCTGGGTTCGCAAGAGCTTGAGAACTCTTGTTGCTCACTTGTGTTCCAATGTTAGACACAGACACTTCTTCATAAAGATAAGAAGTTAGTTTATTGATTACATAAGCAAGATTGTTGATACAGAGTGGTTACTAGAAATCAAAGGTAAATA
>QEPC01006805.1:2534312-2621020 GCA_003113815.1 Sphenodon punctatus | reverse complement strand
AAAAAACCGGCACACTGAAATCCGGTACCGGGGGCCGGATTACCGGGCCGAATCCGATAATGCCGGTACGCCCGATACCGGCATTATCGGATACCGGTAGATCCGGAATTCCCATCCCTACTAACCACTGCAAAAACCCTAGTCCACGCTCTAGTCATCTCTCTCCTTGACTACTGCAACTTGGGGTGGGTGGGTTGGGTTAAGGTGGGTGGTTGGGTATGGGCTTTTAAAGTTGTTTTAATTGTCATTTTATCACTGTGTATTTTAATATGTTTTCAATGTTTTTTAAATGTTGTTAGCTGCCCCGAGATGCCTGAGGCAGGAGGGGGTGGCATATAAGTTTTAATATAAATAAATAAATATAAATACATTTTAAAACTTCCTCCTTGCTGGTCTCCCCTGCTCTGATCTTGCTCTCCGCTCAACGCTCTGCTGCCAAAGTTATCCACCTTGCCTGTTGCTTTGACCACATTCAGCCCCTCCTCTCTGCCCTACACTGGCTACCTCTATGTGAATGCATTCAGCACAAGCTCACTGTCTTCACCTTCAAGGTTCTTCATGGCCTTGCTCTCCCATATCTCTCTGCTCTTGTATCCTGCCACATTCCTGCCTGGGAGCTTCGCTCTTCCTCTGCCCTCACCCTCGCCTGCTTGAGACCCTCTTGCTCTTCAAAACATCTTTGTCACATCTCTCTTGCTGCCCACCATTCCTGGAACTCCCTCCCTGGATACATTCATTCTGCTCCCCAACTTTCAGATCCCTCCTGAAAACCTACCTCTTCCATCAGGCTTTCCGTGGCTCATCATGAATGAAACTGCATCCTCCTCCTCCCTCCCTCCGAATCTAGTTCCCTGTAACTAAAAGAAGCACGTGCACCTGCATCTTCTCAACCTCATGAATGTATCATTGTCTCTCCTGATGTTCACCTCTCCCTCGTCTCCCCTTTCCTTGTCTCTTGGTTTGTAAGCCTTTGGGGTAGGGACCTGTCTGCAACTACTGACTGTACAGTGCCAGGTACATCACTGGCACTATATAAATTAATTGATACCATACTTAGAAATACATCCCCATAAGCAAAAGAACTGCAATCTACTGGCCTAGGACGATGGGAAAGAAGCTGTTGATTCCTATAAAGTCAAAGTATATCCTACCTCTTTTATCTGGCTTTCCCTTGTTCATTGCCCTTATAAATTGCCTAGCTCCTCACCCCAATTCAAGGTGCTGATTTTGAACTTTAAAGCCCTAAACAGCCTGCATCCCACTAATCTGAAAGATCTCCTGTCCTACCGTGCTCTGTCGTAGCCTCTGAAGTTGGCTGGAAGCGCTCTCCTGTGGGTTCCATGAGTTACTCTTGTCCACGGGACGGGGGTCACTGTCCCATTCTCAGTCGCTTCCCCAATGCTATGGAACGCCCTTCCCCCAGAGGTTCACTCGAGTCCGAGTCTGAGCATCTTCTGGAGGTGGTGAAAAATGTTTTTATTTGGTAAGGCATTTGGAAGGTGGGGATAGGGGACTGAGGTTGTTTGGGGGTTGTGTGTGGTTGCGGTTTGGGGGGAGGGAAGTTTGTGGGGGGACTTTATCGGGGTGGGGGCAGGGAATGGATTTATTTATTTATTTTAGTCGATTTCTTAGCTGCCCCCTCCTACCACAGTAGCTCAGGGCAGCGTACAACAAAGCTAAAACACATAAATACAACAAAACATAACAACAGCCAAAATATAAAAAATACAAACAATAAAATATAAAATATATAAAACTGACTCAGGCGGAGCCACAATAACCCTCTCTCCATCAACCCTCCACCCTCACCCATCTCCCTCACCAAGTCTTTGGAAAGAGGGGAGATCTGGGGCTAGGCAGACCTCTGTCGAGAGGGAGTTCCACAGCTGTAAAGTGGCGACCAAGAACGCTACCCTCATCATCGCCACCCAGGCTACCTGGGGAACTCCTAGGGAGGCATCCCCAGCTGACCACAGGGGTCTGTCCAGAGTCTGGGGGGTGAGGCAATCCTGCAGATAAGTGGGGCCCAGGCCGTTTAGGGCTTTATAGGTCAATAGTAACACCTTGAATCGGGCCCAGAAGACTATAGGCAGCCAGTGCAGAGAAGGGAGCACTGGTGTAATGTGCTCACAGTGACCCGTCCCCGTAAGGAGATGGGCCGCCGCATTCTGCACCAGCTGCAGCCTCTGGACCATCACCAGAGGCAGCCCCACGTAGAGCGCATTGCAATAGCCCAGTCTTGAGGTGATGAAAGCATGGATGACTTCACCACGGCTGCCACCTGGACATCCAGGCGGAACCGTGAGTCCAGGAGCACCAGACTATGGGCATGAGGGACCAACAGCAGGCAAATCCCCATCAATGACGGGGGCTAACCCTACCCACCAGCATCAGCTCCATCTTGTCAGGATTCAGCTTCAGATGGCTCGCCCTCATTCTGTTCCCCACAGCCGCCAAACACCAGGGGTGAAAACAGACATGACGTTAACCACCCTTTAACCACCCTTGGTGGTCATTTATGCATGTTTCTGGGTTGCATAGGGCACCAATACAGCCCTGCAACATGCATAAATAACCACCAAGGGTGGTTAAAGGGTGGTTAGCATCATGTTTGTTTTCACCCCAGGTAAGCNAAAAAACCGGCACACTGAAATCCGGTACCGGGGGCCGGATTACCGGGCCGAATCCGATAATGCCGGTACGCCCGATACCGGCATTATCGGATACCGGTAGATCCGGAATTCCCATCCCTACTAACCACTGCAAAAACCCTAGTCCACGCTCTAGTCATCTCTCTCCTTGACTACTGCAACTTGGGGTGGGTGGGTTGGGTTAAGGTGGGTGGTTGGGTATGGGCTTTTAAAGTTGTTTTAATTGTCATTTTATCACTGTGTATTTTAATATGTTTTCAATGTTTTTTAAATGTTGTTAGCTGCCCCGAGATGCCTGAGGCAGGAGGGGGTGGCATATAAGTTTTAATATAAATAAATAAATATAAATACATTTTAAAACTTCCTCCTTGCTGGTCTCCCCTGCTCTGATCTTGCTCTCCGCTCAACGCTCTGCTGCCAAAGTTATCCACCTTGCCTGTTGCTTTGACCACATTCAGCCCCTCCTCTCTGCCCTACACTGGCTACCTCTATGTGAATGCATTCAGCACAAGCTCACTGTCTTCACCTTCAAGGTTCTTCATGGCCTTGCTCTCCCATATCTCTCTGCTCTTGTATCCTGCCACATTCCTGCCTGGGAGCTTCGCTCCTCCTCTGCCCTCACCCTCGCCTGCTTGAGACCCTCTTGCTCTTCAAAACATCTTTGTCACATCTCTCTTGCTGCCCACCATTCCTGGAACTCCCTCCCTGGATACATTCATTCTGCTCCCCAACTTTCAGATCCCTCCTGAAAACCTACCTCTTCCATCAGGCTTTCCGTGGCTCATCATGAATGAAACTGCATCCTCCTCCTCCCTCCCTCCGAATCTAGTTCCCTGTAACTAAAAGAAGCACGTGCACCTGCATCTTCTCAACCTCATGAATGTATCATTGTCTCTCCTGATGTTCACCTCTCCCTCGTCTCCCCTTTCCTTGTCTCTTGGTTTGTAAGCCTTTGGGGTAGGGACCTGTCTGCAACTACTGACTGTACAGTGCCAGGTACATCACTGGCACTATATAAATTAATTGATACCATACTTAGAAATACATCCCCATAAGCAAAAGAACTGCAATCTACTGGCCTAGGACGATGGGAAAGAAGCTGTTGATTCCTATAAAGTCAAAGTATATCCTACCTCTTTTATCTGGCTTTCCCTTGTTCATTGCCCTTATAAATTGCCTAGCTCCTCACCCCAATTCAAGGTGCTGATTTTGAACTTTAAAGCCCTAAACAGCCTGCATCCCACTAATCTGAAAGATCTCCTGTCCTACCGTGCTCTGTCGTAGCCTCTGAAGTTGGCTGGAAGCGCTCTCCTGTGGGTTCCATGAGTTACTCTTGTCCACGGGACGGGGGTCACTGTCCCATTCTCAGTCGCTTCCCCAATGCTATGGAACGCCCTTCCCCCAGAGGTTCACTCGAGTCCGAGTCTGAGCATCTTCTGGAGGTGGTGAAAAATGTTTTTATTTGGTAAGGCATTTGGAAGGTGGGGATAGGGGACTGAGGTTGTTTGGGGGTTGTGTGTGGTTGCGGTTTGGGGGGAGGGAAGTTTGTGGGGGGACTTTATCGGGGTGGGGGCAGGGAATGGATTTATTTATTTATTTTAGTCGATTTCTTAGCTGCCCCCTCCTACCACAGTAGCTCAGGGCAGCGTACAACAAAGCTAAAACACATAAATACAACAAAACATAACAACAGCCAAAATATAAAAAATACAAACAATAAAATATAAAATATATAAAACTGACTCAGGCGGAGCCACAATAACCCTCTCTCCATCAACCCTCCACCCTCACCCATCTCCCTCACCAAGTCTTTGGAAAGAGGGGAGATCTGGGGCTAGGCAGACCTCTGTCGAGAGGGAGTTCCACAGCTGTAAAGTGGCGACCAAGAACGCTACCCTCATCATCGCCACCCAGGCTACCTGGGGAACTCCTAGGGAGGCATCCCCAGCTGACCACAGGGGTCTGTCCAGAGTCTGGGGGGTGAGGCAATCCTGCAGATAAGTGGGGCCCAGGCCGTTTAGGGCTTTATAGGTCAATAGTAACACCTTGAATCGGGCCCAGAAGACTATAGGCAGCCAGTGCAGAGAAGGGAGCACTGGTGTAATGTGCTCACAGTGACCCGTCCCCGTAAGGAGATGGGCCGCCGCATTCTGCACCAGCTGCAGCCTCTGGACCATCACCAGAGGCAGCCCCACGTAGAGCGCATTGCAATAGCCCAGTCTTGAGGTGATGAAAGCATGGATGACTTCACCACGGCTGCCACCTGGACATCCAGGCGGAACCGTGAGTCCAGGAGCACCAGACTATGGGCATGAGGGACCAACAGCAGGCAAATCCCCATCAATGACGGGGGCTAACCCTACCCACCAGCATCAGCTCCATCTTGTCAGGATTCAGCTTCAGATGGCTCGCCCTCATTCTGTTCCCCACAGCCGCCAAACACCAGGGGTGAAAACAGACATGACGTTAACCACCCTTTAACCACCCTTGGTGGTCATTTATGCATGTTTCTGGGTTGCATAGGGCACCAATACAGCCCTGCAACATGCATAAATAACCACCAAGGGTGGTTAAAGGGTGGTTAGCATCATGTTTGTTTTCACCCCAGGTAAGCAGTAAGCACCGAGACTGCAAGGTTTGGGTCAGCTGAAAAAGATAGTTAAAGTTGGGTGTCATCAGCATACTAATGACACTGCACACCAAACCTTTGAATGACCTCGCCCAAAGGCTGCATATACACATTGAACAGGAGAGGGGGGGAAATAGAGCCTTGTGGGACTTCACATTTGAGGTCCCGAGGAGAAGATAACACTCACCCAGCACTACAGATTGAGTTCTTCCGGCCAGGAAAGAGCGGAACCATTCAAGAAAAGTTCCGCCCACCCCAGCTGGGTCCCGCAAGCTTGTCACCAACATCTCGTGGTCAATGGTATCAAATGCAGCTGAAAGAACTAACAGGATCAACAAGGTCGAGCGACCCTGGTCAAATTCACAGCAAAGGTCATCGACCCAGGCCACAAGCGCAGTCTCAGTGCCAAATCCCGGATGAAAGCCAGACTGTGAGGGATCGAGAAAACAGATGCAGTCCAGATGCCCCTGAAGTTGCTGAGCCACTACCCACTCAATAACCTTCCCTAAAAAGGGAAGATTAGAGGCCAATAGCTGGTGAGGGAGTTAACGTCCAATGATAGTTTCTTGAGCAGAGGCCGCACCACTGCGTCGTTGAGGTGGTTCGGCACTCTGCCTTTCCTAAAGGAGGCATTGACCACCCCAGCCAACAACGGTCCCAGCGTCTCCCGGCTGGCCTTAACCAGCCAGGACAGGCACAGGTCAAGTTCACAAAAAGCGGCCCTCACAGCACCCTGGACATCCCCCACATTAGTGGGCGACACCAAGGTCCCATAAAACATTTTACGTTTTAGTGGGGGGGGGGGGGTTGATTGTAATTCGCCTTGCGCCATCATGGGAAGGGCAGCATGTTTAAATAAAATAAATAAATAAATAGCTCATTTATGCTTCTCCTTATACTTTCTTATCCTTCAGGCTCTAATCTCCCTCCTCTCCTTGTAACTAAGGGTACTTTCAGACGTTACGGGCGGCCGGTTCACCACAGCGAACCACCAGGGGGGGCGAACAGCGCAACCACGCCCGGGGGTTGGAAAACGACCCAAACAGACGTGCCGGGAACGGGACCACGGCCCGGAACCGGGCCGCACCATCACGGCCCGTGGCAGCACAACAGACGTGCAGCCGAACCCCCGGCGGGCGCTAAACCCCCACAAGGCACCGGGCAGGGGCGGGACACAGACATGGCCGACTGAGGGCAAACGAAGCCACAAGGCACACAAGGGAACGCCCACACAAGGGAAACGGGAAGGGAGGGGGGAAGAGCGAGAACAGGCTGACAGCCGGCTCACACAGCGGTCCCGCAGCAGGGCACAATGCACGGCCACACGCCCGGGCACACACACTCACACCAGGGAAAGGCCGGGAAGGGGGGAAGGGGCGCCCGGAACGCCCCACCCGGAACACCGGCAGGGGGGGGGGGGGCACCACCACGGGGCAAGGCACGGACAGCAGCAACCCCCACCCCCACACCACCCCAGTCCAGTCCAGTCCAAGGAGGCGCCCCCACAGGAACAGAGGCAGTCACGGCCGGGGGGGGGGGGCGGACCCCCGGAGCAAGGCACGTTGGGGGCCCCCAAAGCACAGCGAGGCCGGCGGAGGGGCGCCAGGAGGAGGAGGAAGGGGGCCCCACAGTCAAAGGCTGGCACAGGCAGGGCAGCCGGGTCCAGCGGTGCTCCTCCGCAGCACCAGCGACGCTCAGGCAGCACCCACGGAGTCACGGGGATGGAGGGGGCCCAGGACCACGGCCAGGGGCAGCAGCAAGCAGCGAGGCGGGCGGGAGCTCACCGAGGTGGGGTCCGCAGGTCGGGAGCGGCCAGCGGGGACCAGGGCCCCCCCCCGGGCCGGGGCGGGAGCCCACACGGGGGCACCACCCCGGGGGGGGCAGGCCAGCGACGCGGGGCTCACGGGCCGCTGCCGGGGGCCCCGCTGGCCCCAGGGCCCGGGTGGCCCGCCCGGTGGACCAGGTGGGGCCAGTGCAGCATGCCCCGGCGGTACCCCTGCAAGGACATGTAGTGGGCGATCAGGTAGTAGGCCTCGAAGGGATCGGGCATGGTGAGGGCCAGCTGCACATCCACACGCGCCCACACCGCCAACAGGGATGACATCTCCACCGCGGAGGGCTCCGGCACACAGCAGGCAGCAGAAGGGGGCCACGGAAGATGCCCCAGCTCCAGAAGCCGCTGGAACGCCGCCCCACGGGTGCGCTGGTACCCACGGGCCCCGTGAACACAGGAGAAGTAGCTCACGGCCAAGGCAGGGCCACCCTCGGCCAGGCACTCCGAGTAGGCGCCCAGACCACACACCACCAGCGCTGACACGGTCTCCGAGGCGCTCCAGGGCACATGGGCGCACAGCACCTCCGGGATGCGCCCCTCGGGGAAACGAGCCAGCCCCAGGGCCTCCGCATGCAGCCGGCAATCACGGGCGCTCACCACATGGCCAAAGTAACGGAGCCCGGAGCTCAGGCTCTCGTAGGCACCTGCACGGCTCCCCGGCCCGGCCAGGAGCAGCTGCACGGCAGGGGTGTGCCACAGGTCGCACAGAGACATGGTCTCGCGGAAGGCCCAGATATGGGGGGCCCCTTGGGGGCCGGACAGCGGGAGCCCCATGGATGGGCAGCCAGCCATGGTCCAGCACAACAGGGAATGGGACACGGAGCCCGGAGGGCACACAGACTGCCCAGGGCCGGGAGAGGCTCGGCCCGGCCCCCGGGACAGGGAACACGGGCCCGCACCGCAACATTGTAGCACAACAGAGCGAGGCGTGGGGTGCGGGCCCGGCACAGCTGCAGAGAACAACAGCGAGCTCTCTGTCTGCCTAATCGCACCTTCAAGGCCATCCCGCTACAAACAGCGAGGGGAGGGGGCCCGGGGTGCTGGGGGCGGGAGCAGCCGGAACGCACCGGCACAGGGCGCGCGCAGGCCCGCGAGGCCGACCCCCGGGCGGAGCCACCAGCACCGGGCCGCCATAAGCGCTCCCAGCCCCCACCGGGGCCCCAGCACCATGGAGCGCGATAGGGCAGGTGGGAACTGGATGTTCCTCGCGCTCGCGGCTGAGTGGCACCGTGACCACACTGAGCAGCTGTGCCTCCTGACCGAGAGGGTGCACCTGGCCGTCCGCCTGCGCTATGTCCTGGCCCTGCGGGCTGGCGTGCGCCTCCGGGGCCAGCAGGCCCGCAGGAGAGTCCGTGCCCGGCTCAGGGCTCGGCGCCGGGCCTGGGGGGCGTGGCTGGCCGCCTGCCGGAGCCTCACCCGGCCCGCTGCGCTCCGAGGGGCCGCGAGGCGGTTCCGCTGGGCAACGCAGACCCTCCGCCGGGCAGCGCTGCTGGCTATGCCCATAGCGCGGAGCCTATGGGTCACGGAGCGGCCCCAGGCCTGGTGGGAGCGGGCCCAGGCCCACTGGGGGGAGGCCGAGTGGGGGTCCCACTTCCGGATGGGCAAGGCCACCCTGCTGCGCCTAGCGGAGCTCCTCACGCCCTGGCTGGAGCGGCAGCACACCTCCATGCGGGAGCCCATCCCCATGGTCCAGCGGGTGGCCATAGGGGTCTGGGCCCTCGCAACGCCCGACTCCTGCCGCTCCGTGTCCCAGCACTTCGGGGTGGGGCTCAGCACGGTCGCCTGCATCGTGCGGGATGTGTGCGAGGCTGTGGAGGGCGTGCTCCTCGACAGGACCATCCAGCTCCTGGACCAGGGCGCTGTGATGGCTGGCTTCGCGGCCGGGGGCTTCCCGAACTGCATCGGAGCCGTGGACGGCACACACATCGAGATCCTGCGCCCGGCCGCGGGGGAGGCCCTGGAGTATGTGAACCGGCACGGATACTACTCCCTGCACCTGCAGGGGGTGGTGGACCACCGGGCCCGCTTCATAGACATCTACACGGGCAACTCCGGCCGGAGTCACGACGCCAGGATCATGACCATCTCCCCCTTCTATGCCCGCATGTACCGGGGGGACTTCGCGGACATGGGCATGAGGTGGATCGAGGGGGTTCCCATGCCCCCCTGCATCCTGGGGGACCCCGCCTACCCCCTGACCCGCTGGCTGATGAAGGTCTACCCTGTCCCGAGCACCCCTGCGGAGCAGGTATACAATACCCGCCTGTGTGCGAGCCGGACCGTGGTGGAGCGTGCCTTCGGGGCCCTGAAGCAGCGCTGGAGGAGTATAGCTGGCCGCCTGGACTTCACCGTCCCCACCTCCGCCCTGGTGATCGGTGCCTGCTGCGTTCTGCACAATGTGTGCGAGACCGAGGGGGCGGCCCTGGAGTACCCCGAGCCCCACCGGCCCCCCGGTCCTGTTCCCCTGTACGTGAACGCAGGGAACCCCCGGGAGTACCGGTATGCCAAAAGGATCCGGAACGCCCTTGCAACCCACATCGCCCGGGGGGGCCCGCTGTGAGGGCCTTCCCGCCCCTGGGGGCCCCACCCCCCGTTCCGTGCCAATGCCCCTGTACACGCGGTCCCACAGCCCTGTCCCCCCCACAAACGGGCCGGGGACAACTGTCTCTTTACAACACTTTATTGCCCACACAGTTCACACAATCACCCTGTGCCCCCTCCCCACCCCCGTGCCCGTGACCCCGTCCACCACCCGCCCTCATGTGGCCCTCCCCCTCCCCCCCCTTCCCACCATCCCCCCGCGTTTCCTGGGCCGACCCCTCGTGCGGCCGCTTGGGCCCACCGAGCTCTGGGAGCTCCCCTCCCCCCCACTGTCCGTGTCCCCTGCCGTGTCCTGGGCCGGTCCCGGCCCCGGCAGGGGGCCGGGCGGCGGATGGGCAGCTGTGCCCGGTGCCCCGGTCGCGCCCCGGGGGGGCTGGACCCTCCGGAGGCCCGGGGGCACTGGGAGGCGCATGCGAGGGCCCTGGGGCCGGGGGGGCGCCAGGGGCGGCAGGGCTGGGCCCGGGGGCGCCGAGGGGCCCGGCATGGGGACCTGGGCGGGCAGGGCGCCCGGAGGTGCGCCGGCCATCACGTAGGCACACATGGTGCCCGCATGCAGGAGCAGGGAGGTCCCAATGTCGTGGGACCTGTCCATCTTTGCACTGTGCTCCCGCACCATGCCCTGTATGTCCTGCCGGAGGCCCCTGAGCAGCCCCTGCTGCCGCTGGTGCTCCCGGCGCTCCCGCCTCCGCTCCAGGCGCACCTCCGCCTCCAGCCGGCGGTCTGTCTCCAGGGCCTTCTCCATGGACCGCTCTATGGCCGCCTCCATGCGGTCCACGGAGGCGATCATGCGCTCCCCCTGTTCCTCCGCCCTGCGGACGATGTCCTCCGCTTGCTCCTCCCTGCGCCTGCGGACCCGCGCCCGGTACTCCCGCATCCGCTGGGCTGGGGCCGCGGCCGGCGGAGGCGCCGCGCGCGGGGGCTGCCCTGTGGAAATGGGCGGGTGGGTCAGTGCAGGGCCCTGTCCCCTAGCGGGGTCGGGTCCCGGGGCCCCCTGCCCCCCCTCCCCCACTGAGGCCGGAGGCCCCCCTGGGCTGGCGCCCGGGGGGCCCTCCCGCCATCCCAGCCCTCCCGCCTTACCTGGGTCCGGCACCTGCTCTCCTGTGCCCTCCGCGGGGGCCTGCACCGTCTCGCTGGCCCGGTCCTGGGGCTCCCCATGTCCTGCGGGCGGGAGAGGGGGGAGCGGGTGAAGGGGGCTGGTTGTGGCCCCTGCAGCAGGGCCCCCACCCCCGCCCCTGCCACCGGCCCCCTGGTCTTGCCCCCCCCTGCCCTGGGGGCCCGCTTACCCTCTATGTCCGTCTCCGAGCCTTCGGAGCCCGGCGCCTCACCCTGGGAGTGCTCCCCCTGGGACCACTGGCTGAGGGTGGTGAAGGTGCCGACCTCCGACTCCGCCTGGCCGGCCCGGCGTTGGGATGTCTCCGGGCTGCTGCTGGGGGGGGGCCTTGGGGCTTCTGCGGGTCCCGGGTGGTCCTCCTGGGGGTGGGGGTCCCCTGAGCTCGTGTCTACCGGGCGGGCGGCGAGGGGAGGGGGTACCTCGGCCCGCTCCCTGCCCTGGACCACAGCGCTGCCCACCAGGCGTGGGGCAACGATGGAGCCCTTCATGTGAAGGATGCGGTCCAGGGCATCGTAGTAGGGGGCGGTGCGGGCCCCGTGGCCGGAGCGGCTGTTATTGTCCTTGAGGGCCTTGTACCCCCTCTTGAGCTCCTTGGCCTTCGAGCGACACTGGTTGACAGTGCGCTCGTGCCCCGCCGCCTCCATGTCGCGCACGATGTCCCGGTAGACATGCTCGTTGCGCTGGTTTATTGCGAGCTCCACCTGGTACTCGAGGGTCCCCCAGATCCGTATGAAGTCCCGGGTCTCCTGGAGGCCCCACTGTCCCCCTCTGTGATAGGCCTTCCTCCGGCTGGGCCCCTGCTGTTCCTCCTCCCGGTGCAGCTCCTGCTGCACCTGCCTCTGCTCCTCCTCCACCTCCTCCTGGGGGTGCGCCTCCAGGGGCCGGGGGCCGGGCTCCTCCTGGGGCTCGTCCGCCCGGGCCGACTTTCGTGTCTGGGGGGGGGAAGGGGGGTGGTTGGTTGCTGGGTGAGGGTGTGGGCCCTCTCGGGGGCCCCCTGCCCCCCTGCCCTCCGCCCGGGGTCCCCCTGCCCCCCTGCCTTCCGCCCGGGGTCCCCCCGGCCCCCTCCACAGGGGGTTCCCCTGTGCCCCCTGTTCCCCTCCCAGTGGGTGCCCTTACCCGTTTCCTGGGTGCCTCCTGTGGGCCTGTTCCGGCCGCTGTCCCCGGGGCGGCGCGACCCGGCTGCAGCTGTGGTTGGTGTTCCCGGGGCGCCTCCCTGGTCGGGTGCTCCCGTGTGCCCCCTTCCTGCACCTGTGCCCCCTCCGCCTGCATCGCTGGGCCTGGCTGCACGTCCTCCGCCTCCTGTCCCGCCGCTGTCGCTGTTCGTGCCTCCGCTCTCTTCCGCTTCCCTCCTCGCTCCATCCCGCCACGCTTGCTTGCTGCTGCTCTCGCTTTAAATCTCCCTCCGGTGTTTGTGTTGGTGCTGGTTGCCTGGCAGCGACGCTGCGTGCCTCGTCCCCGGCCGGGGCTCCATTTTTTTGGTTCCGCTGGGGGATTGGCGTCCAGACGTTACTTTTGCTTGGTTCCCTGTGGGGGTTGGTTTGACCACGCTTCCCGAGACCTTCCCCCGGCTAGCCCGGGAAGCGTGGTTCAAACTGACCCCATGTGGGTATTGAGCGTGATGAACATCTGGCGCACGCCGTTCAGACGTTCCGGGCCCTTTGGCCCCACGGGGGGGTTGAGCGTGGTTCAGTGTGGTTCACCGTGATCTCGTAACGTCTGAAATCACCCTAAGCTAAGTAGATGGACCTGCAACTTCTCATCTTCATGCATGTATCCCTGTCTTTCTCCATGTTGCCTTCCCTTTTGTCTCCCCTTCCTTGTCCATCTGAGATTGTAAGACCCTTGGGGCAGTGACCTTTCTCTAATCACAACTGTTCAGCACCAGGCCTATTACTGGTGCTATATAAATAATAGATAATAAACAATAATATAAGCAAGGGCAGAGAGAATCCACTCAGCTTGTACCACTGCCCTACAAAATAAACAGGTGACTAAGTGCCTGGAATGTATGGAGGCCTCTTTGAAACTCATTAACACAGAGGTGTTTTTGACAAGGATTTTCAGGGAATAGCTTGCTGCTGGGAACTAGAGAAGAGAGGCTGGGACGGGAGTCAACTCCCTGACACGTCAGCTTGCTCTCCATTCCAGATGCAACTTATCACTTGGCTCAGGGAGACGGGGAAGCTAAAATGCTTCTCCCTCCCTGTCATCTAGATAGGCACTCATTATGTGAGAGCCCTGAAGGGAGGGAGATAGAGATGTATTTTCTAACTGCACTGAAATGCACTGAATTAGGTAGAAGAGGCTCACCGAGGGAAAGAGAGGAGCATAGGTAAATCTCTCTATCTCTCTCCCTCTCTCTTTCTTTCTTCTTACTTTCCATCCAGCAGTGAAACAGATTTGCTCACTTCTGGGTAAATCAATAACACCTTCTGTTTTTAATTCCCTGGAAAGTGACAGGCTGGAGTGGTGAAATCTTTGAAAGCTGGCATAAAAGAAATCCCAGACACTGTAGAGAGAACTCAGCTGGAACAGTACCTCAGTGAAGTTTACTTCATGCTTGAGGGAGCCAACACAGTTATCCAACCTCTCACTTGCTTTGGAAGGAAAAGGGTTATTCACTAGGGTACGAAGGTGTGTGTCTGTCTGTGTCCATCCTATTGGCAGGGCACAAAACTGAAACTCAGGAGACTTCAACCACAGGTGTCATAGATGACCTTGAATTAGTCATTTAGTCTAGCACTGCCTCCCTCCCACGTGTGTAAAATGGGGCTAATATTTGTATGTGTTGTGAAGCTAAGGAGATAGCTTTTCAAAAATAACATTCACGCATGCAATTTTTGTTGATTCTCCAGGTGAACTAACCACCCCAAGCCTGGGAATTGCTGCTCTAGGTTCTTTTACTTTCCATTTGTCTAGTGAAGATTCCCAGTGGGTCATTTTTAACACTAAAAAAAGGATGTGTTCACAAAAGAGTTTTGAATCAATTTTTTAAGCAAATAAATTAAATAACTTACTGGCAGGCCCTGTATGCTGAATTTCCATCCTTTTGCAAGGAAGCAAAGATCTAGATCAAGAGTGGGGAACCTCTGGTCCATGTATCAGATCTAGCACAGATTTATTTGGTCTCTTTCTAGTTTTTGGATCTGGCCCATGGGATCCAGTCCCTATCCTCAAGCACTGAAAGACTGATCTCAGGAGAAAGGAGCAGAGATCAGGGCATGCACTGAAGGACAGAGGATGTATCCATGGTATAGATGATCTGGACCCTCCCCTCCTTCCTCCATCCTTAACACACCCCTTAAGCACTCCCACCCCCAACTCCTGTCCATCCTGTGGAGTCTGTAATAATTGTTAAGGTGGCCTATGGCCAGTCATGTCCATGGGAGGTGGAAGGTTTGATCTAGGTAGATCCCTTAAAAATCAGGATTTGTATTCAAAGCTTCAGCAGTAGTAAGACTGAATAGTCTTGCAAAAGGGCAAGAGTGTCTGTGGGCTGGAAATGGAGCTTGGCTGGTGAGGCAAAGGAGCTGGAGTTGAGTTAGCTAGTAAAGGCAACTAGTGGTAGATTGGTCCTGGTTCTTAGTCACTTTACAAGCAAAAAGACTAGGAGTCCATGAGCAACAAGAGCAATGGCTACTGCAGTGGAAGCTGAGGGAACAGTGGAAGAATGGAGACATAGAGTGTTAACAGATGTGACACTGACCCACTTTGGCCCACCGTGGCCCTGGAACCACCGGCACGTGTTCATGTGCCACCAGATGTGGGCCCGCTTCTGTTCCAGGGTGGGTAGTTGGCCCGGGACAAATCCCTGGAAAATCTCAGAGACGCAGCCTGGAACATGGGACCGCGTATCTGTTTGGGTCCTGCCTATCCCCACCACGGGGCGGGGGCCACCATGGCCATCCGTCATGACTATTTGCCATGGCTGCAATTCATGGCAGGGGGTGGGACGCTGGGAGCAGGGTGGAAGCAGGGATGGTTGCCCGCACATCTGTTGCGTTCCCTCCTCCGGGGCATGCAGGCTGTGTGACAGCTGCATGTTTCAGGCACGTTTGTTTCGTGCCACTTGCCAACCCAGAGAATGGCGGCCATGGTTTTCCACCCTGGGCCGAAGAGCCACCTCGTCGCCTTCATGTTTGTTTTTCCCTGAAGAAGATCGTTCTTGACTGTGGACCAGAAGAGTCTTATGTCTGCATGAAATGTCAGCTCATTAACCTCATGGAAGAGAAGATCTATGGTTTGAATGCAGCTGGAGACATTAATGGAGTCTCAAAGTGGAAGAGCTTGTTAAGTCAAGAAGTGAAGAGATTACACCACAAATGTGACATTTCCAAACACTGTCCCAACAACAAGACCAGGAGAGAATACTTCTACAGGAGGAGTGTGACCCATGGAGGAATGTGTCCATGAAGAGAAGGCAAAGGAAAAGATGAGCTAGTATAGGGGAGAGCGAGCTGAAGAACAGATTTTCTGTTTTAGGGAATGAAGAAAAGACACAGATAGAATTTGGAGCTATGAAACAGAGAAGAAGGGAAGATGGTCCCAGGAGAAGAAAGGAAGAAATGACAGCAAGCCAAGGAAAGGAGTTCAAGGAAGAATTAAAGTTCTACAACTACAAGGTTAAAGAGGAGGCAACAAGATCTGAAGACAGAGAAAGCAGGAGATAGGAAGGAACCTCAGAAGAAACCAAGTCACCCCATTTCCAGTCAGAGAAGAGTGTTGGTGATTTGGGATTCCCTCCTGAGGGGAACAGAGGAATCTATTTGCCAGCCTGACTCCACGTCCCAAAAGGCGTGCTGTCTGCCTGGAGCCCCAATTAGAGATATCCACTCCCTGCTGCCGCTCATTTATATGGGAACAAATGATATTGCAAGGAATAACAGTGAGAAGGTAAAAGATGACATTGAGGCTCTGGGAATAAATCTGAAGGGCAAGGTGGTGTTCTGTTCTCCTCTATCCTCACAGTGGAAGGTAAAGGTCAAGGAAGAATCAGTCATATCATGGAGGTCGATGGAATTTTGAGAAGATAGACTCCTGGTAGAAAATGGACTTCACCTAACCAAGAATGGAAAAAGGATTCTAGGTGATCAACATAACTATGTGAGGAATACTTTAAACTAGGTTTGAAGGGGGCTGAGGGCAACGGTAAACAGAACTGCAAACACAACGATATAATGAATGGTGACTTAAATTACCATTTTGAAAGCAGGATGGCTCTCGGTCAAAATAAAAACTGTAATCTAGTTGGGACATTGCAGGAGAGTGGTAGGAAACATCTTAGATGTCTGTATACTAATTCAAGGAGTCGGCATCAAAACGGAAGAATTTGAATTGTTGGTAGAGGAGGTAAAACCAGATATTACAGGAAAAACTGAATCTTGGTGGAACAGTAGTAGTCATGACTAGAATACAGGTATTGAAGGGTATGTATTATTAAGGAAAGATAGGAATAATGGTAAAGGGGAGGGGCAGCATTATACATCAATAACATGATTGACAGTGAACAAATAAAGAATGATGACATGGAGAAAACAGAATCGATTTGGGCAAAGATCACCTTAGGTAAGACTGGTAAAAGGGGATCTTTTTGAGCTGTATCAGGGTTTGCTATAGACCTCCAAGTTCAGATTTGAACATGGACATAGACTTATTTAATATTATTAAAGAAAGAAATACTACTGGGAACTGTGTGATTATGGGAGACTTTAATTTTCCAGATATCGACTGGAAAATTAATGCTACTAATAACAGTAGGGTGTTGATCTTTTTCTCAGGCCTCTTTTGTTTTTAAGGTTTTAAGTAATACTTGGTATTGTACTGTATTTTATATTTTGTATTTTATATGTTGTGCACTGCCCCGAGCTGTCATTGGGCAGGAGGGTAAGGTATATAAACACTGTAAATAAATAAATAAATAACTCCTGGAAGTGATAAATGACAGATTTCTTCATCAAATTGCCACTCAACCAACCAAAGGAGATGCTATTTTACATCCAATTATAGTAAATAGTGAAGATATCATTGAGAATTTCATTATTGGGGATAATCTTGGACCTAGTGATCATGAATTAATTCAGTTTAATTTAGTGTTCTGGTTGGTTCTGGTCTCTCCTTGTAGCTATTGGCGGGATTTTTCTGTGCAGATAGTTGGGGTGTCAGTGTGACAGGACCTGCAGTGGTGCAAGGGGTTGGACAAGAGGACCCTGGAGGTCCCTTCCAGCTCTTAGTAGGGAGCCTCTTTCCTGTGTGTGTGATCTCAACTGGAGATGAATGTATGACATGAAATTCTGATCTTGATCTGCATTTCCTTAAAGTTACAGATCCACGGTTGGCTGATTCTAATCTGCACAGCCCACGTGCCTCTTACCCTACAGCACTGACAGATGTTGTCCCTACAGCACTGACAGATGTTGATGGGCAGCGACAGTGTGACAGACACTCCTGGTGGGTAATGGGAAGCCAGGCCAGCACTATTAATCCTTGGACATTTCCTTCCGTTGTTTGTTTGCCAAGTTCCTGAGATCTTTCCCAAGCCTTTTCAGGCTTTGCCACACTAGTGACTTAGTCTAGCCTCACCTCACACTGAATTTTCCCAGCTGAGCAATGGAGGCAGGACCATTCTCAGACCTCAGATTGGACTCCCACTGATTTTTATTTAAACAGCTGCAGCCAGCTGGGTCAAGGCAGAGGCCACAAGCTGTAAGTTATATTGATGCTCCAAGAGGAGACATCAAGGCAGAGAAATAGGTTACTTTTAGTAAGCTAAAAAAGGGAAGAGCCCTAGTGATAGCGAGAGACAAACATCTCAGGGACAGTGACTTTCCCCTCAATACAGCGCTGCCAAAACACCTCAGTCAGAGATCTGCAAAATCCCATCCTTAGCTCTGCCAACGGACCTCACAACAGCCCCTGTTATTCCCATCACAGGCTTCTCAGGAACAAGATACCTATCTTAACAAAACATGCTAAGCTCTATGATGGTTTCTGATATGAATAAGAAATTACCATTTGCAACACATTCTACTGCAGAAATGCTCCTCTGCCTACCACTACCCTCACTGACCAACCTCAGAGTCTTCTACTCCTGAAACCATCTTTGCCCCTTCACCCATGCTGCCCCCTAAACCTAGAACTCTCTCCCAGAATACATATGCTCTGCTCCCTTCCTCACAACCTTCAAATCTCTCCTAAAAATTCACCTCTTCCATCAGGCCTTTCCTTAGCTTTTCATTCCCTTAGATTGCTCACGGATGCTTCTCCTTATACTGTCTTATCTTTCATGAGGATGTGCACTTGCAACCTGTCAACTTCATGTATGTATCCTTGCCTCTTCCTATGTCCCTTTGACAGGCTGGTGGCCCAGCCTGACAGTAAGTTCTCTCATGACCAGAGAGAACTGGTCTCATGTTTTCACTGGCCGCCAACTTGACTTCCCAGTCCTCTGGATGTTGCCTCTGTCTCAGGGAAGGTGTTCTACATAATACTCGCTTACTTTGCTGTTTGAGAATATCGCCACCATCAGCGCATATGTTCTTCATTGGGGAATTAACTCCTGACCACGGTTAGTCCCACCCATGGGCCTCCACCCATGGTGTGCCTCGCACACAGTTCACTGTCCTCCTTCTGGAGGGATGGACCTTGTCTGCAATCTTCACATGTTTTATTACTCTTCTGGACTTTCTGGGAAGTTGGAGGGGTCACTCACTCAAGTCCTCTCACTCTTCCTGCTTCTGCACTCAGCAGCTCTGATAGGCATCTCCTACCTAGAGCCCTAGCTCTGGAGCCTGCTGAAGTGCTCACTACTGCCCTGGGTGCCTCAAGGGCCCCTAAGCCTAGGCTCCCAGGGTAATGTTCCATGTTCCATTTTGGAAAACGGCAGTTGGTCTGTGCATGCACAAAATGGTCACTGCACATGTGCAGACTGGGTGTCCTTCTCCAAAATGGTGGCGATGCTGCCATCACCATTTTGCACAAAATTGACAGGTGGCCATTTGTGTATGTGCAATGAATTTTTATTTTATTGTTTTTTTAAAAAAAAATTAGAATGAAAAAGTTAACGAAAATGGGGTTTTTCTGAAAATCCAAAAATGGATGGATGGTTTTTTACCAGAAAATGAAAGAGGTAAATTCTGAACACCCCTTGAAAACATTAATTTAACTTTTTTTATATTAACTGTGCCATAAAGCGCCAACTGTTTCGTTTTTTAAATGTGTTTTTAAAAAAATTAATCTTCCTGCGCCTTCCCCGTCTTGGTGTAGCTGCATGCTCTCGCTTGGGTGGGGCTAATGGTGGGGCCACGTTATCCCCATCTCCCTCCTCCAGATCTGCCTGTGGAAACTGAGGCAGCATGGAGGGGGAGGCAATCATGAACAGTGGCTGGTTGACCTGTGTGAGCACAGGGCAGAGTGAACTTGGGTGGTTTTCCTGGTTTCACTGCAGGGTTGAATGCTGGGGAAACTAGGGCAGGCGCGATCCAGGTGGGGTGGCATGAACTGCTGAAGTGGGTCGACTAATGGCGCCTGCCCCTGAGTGACAACTGCTGCGCTAGCAACAGCTACATGCTGAAGATGGGAGCTATGGATCTAGAGAGACTGGGACAACAGAACTCCTATCTCCTTGCTTGCCTTCTCCAGCATGCTGTCCGAGTGCTCCAGCGGACGCCAGAAGCGGGCCCAGGGCCTGTCCTCCTGCCAGCTGTCCAGGTGGGCCTTGGCAGCAAAGGTCTTGCTTTCTTGTCGCACAAGCTACTCATGCTTCTGGGCCTGATCTCATCGTCCTGCTGCGCTGTCTTCCCAAGCAGCTCCCTTGCAAAATCCTCCCTGTGCTACCTACCGGTTGCGGATCCCAGGTCCTGGTTCCACAGGGCACCTGTGGCAGGGGGTTCCGGGTTCAGTGGCAGACCTGTAGCAAGGTGACAAGGGAAGCCATTAGTTCAGACTGCCCCACCCCATCCTGGTGTTTCAGGATGTTTTCAGACGTGACGGGGCAGCTTTGCCCCATCCCGAAAACAACCCAGAGATTCCCCGCCGGGATCACCCAGGCACGGCAAACAGACATGCCGGGGATCCCGGCAGGGAATCAGGGAGGGGGTGGGGCCATGCGGTGCAACGTGCAGCCGCATGGCCCTGCCCCCACCACACTGCCTCGCCGCCCGCCCTCTGGGGAGACAGGCGGGCGGCGAGGCCAATGCCACCGCAGCGTCTGGCCGAGTTCACCACGGCCCGGAATCCCGCCGGGGATTCCGGGCCATGATCGCCGACCAGACGTTACTTTTTATTGATGCCCGCCTGGAATCACTTTCACCACACTTCTGCGGATTTTCGCGCCGGTAGCCTGGGAAGCATGGTTGAAATTGACCCCATGTGGGTATTCAGCGTGGCGAACATCTGTGTGGCCGCCGATCACGCGCACAACTTCCGCTTCCAGTTCATGTAAAACAGTGCTGCGGCTGCTTCTCCGCTCCCGCGCCTGATCCCCGCTGCACGTGTAAAAACGGCCTTAGGCCACTACAAGACAAATTTGCTCATGAGTAGTGAAAAATGCACGTGTTTTAATGCTCGTTTAAACACCTAAACCGTTTTAAATGTGCATTTGCCATGATCGTGTAAAAGCCCAAATCGTTTTGAATGTGTTTTTTAAATAATGCACATTTTTCAAAACCGGTTTTGGCATCCCCCGATCATCAAAGGGGCTCAAAACCGGTTTTTAAAAATGTGCATTATTTAAAAACCACATTCAAAACGGTTTTGGCTTTTACACGATCATGGCAAATGCACATTTAAAACGGTTTAGGTGTTTAAACGAGCATGAAAACATGCACATTTTTCACCAATCATGCACAAATTTGTCTCGTCTAAAAGTGGCCTCAGGGAGTAGACCACCAGAGTCTCGGTGCTTGTGTCTGCCTCGATCCTTACTTGGTCCATGGGAGAGGGGGACAGGCATGGAGGGATCTCTGCCAGCAGTCATGGCTTCCATGGGGGGGAGCAGAAGCAGTTGGATTAGTTGCAGTGGGAACAGGCAGTGAGGGAGTCGTATCCACCCCCATCTGGTCCCTGGTGAAGGTGCAGCCATAGAGATGGGATGCCACGATGGCTCCATCAACGCAGAGGAACCGGTCAAGGAGCTCAAAATAGGGGGAAGTTTGCCTCTCGCAGCCAGAGGTGAAGTTGTTCCCTCTTATCTCATTGTACCCCCCTCCCCCCATACAAGTCATTGGCCCACTGCCGGCACTGGTTCATGTCCCTGTGGTATCCCTGCTGAGCCATTTGGAGAGAGATCTCATGGAACACCACCTCATTCTGATAGCATTTCATCAGCTTCTACTGTACACTATGCTCCCCCCAACGAGCGTCTTTTCCTCGCTCCAGGTAATACGCCTCTGGCAGGCAGATCAGTAGGCAGTTAGTGCTTGTGAAACCCTGGAGGTAGCGGGGAGTAGGGGGGCCGGTAGCTGCACCTGCGAACACAGTAAAGGGGGGGAAACCACATAATTTGACAGCAATATACTGAAACATTTATCATGCAGCTGTGTAAAAGCAACCCCTCCCCTCCCTCCCTCGCCCCCAGTGCATTAACTTACCATAGTTGATTGGCTGTCATTCTGAGCCATGTTAGTTCTCCTTAAAATGTAAATGTAATTATTCGTGAGGAGAGAGCTTTGGGTACATGCTGCAAACCAGGACAACACACATTGAATTTGGTGTGTGTTGGCCTTCTAAGGTGGATGTAGAGTGAGAGCAGAGAGAGGGGCTGGAGTGGTTGCCCCACAAAAAGCTCCAGGCTTTTTTCCCATATCTCTATGGGTGTTTTTACACACACATCTCTCCTGGATGTTTGCTGTTACATCCTGAACTTTCTGTGTGCCTAAATCACTCACCCAGATCTTCAACATCTGGATCTTTGACGTTTGTTGTGTAGGGTAATGAGCATTAGTACACATTTCTGTATGCTTTTATCACCAGTATAACCAACATAGTTATACTAGGGCAACCCTTGTAGATGAAGTTATCCTGGAGTTATAGGCCCTTTTTAAACAAGACGCACCCACTCAGTGGACATGGGTGGGTGTGTCTTGTGTGAAAGTGGCAGCAGGTTGGGTGGCAAGCGTGCGCCCGCAAAACACGCACCCTCCACCCATTGCCCCCGCATGGAGCAACTGGCAAAAACACAGGTTGCTCCGTGGGGGGACATGGGTGTGGATGGGTGTGCACCCATCTGCACCACCCCACCCGCACTGCTCCTGCAGTGGCGCACCCACAGATACCACCACCACCCCCAGCAGTGGCCCATTTAAAGATAGCCATACTTGTAGATGAAGTTATACTCTATTATGTGAACAATAAATATACGGATCTAAAGAGTTTTACGCCTGTATAACGTATCTACCGTAGGGAATTGTCATGGTATTTCCCTACCAAGAAAACATGCATGTACAAGAGGACCAAGGAAGGGTTGTTATAGTGAGGGATCCATTACAGCATAGATATAGAGTTAGTTGCATTTTATTGGTACATTCCATTTCTAAACATACACTAAGAAAATGAACAAGCCGACCTCAGTGCAAGACACAGGCTCAAATCTCTGCTATCAACAAGCTGTGAGCTGGCAACGCATGGTGGGTAATTCTTAGGCAAGTACAGGCAAACACTCTGTACCGCCTCACTTTGCTTTAGTATCCTCCTATGCACTATTACTCTGGCACGTTGCCTGTGTAACTGGAGTAACTGTAAAATAGTGTCTTCCCAGGCCAACTGCATAAATGATGGCATGTGTTTAACCTTTCTGGGAATCCATATCCTTTACAGTCTCATGTTTAAGAGGATGAAACACAATGATCAGGGTCAGATTAACCATTATATTGTGTGTTTTTACACACACATTTCTCCTGTATGTTTGCTGTTACATCCTGAACTTTCTGTGTGTCTAAATCACTCATCTAGGGGGGGATTCAGACGTTCTGATTTATGCGATTTTTTTAAAAAAATGAATGTTTCATGCCTGTCTGAACACTTAAATTCGATTAAATGGAGTCAATATCGCACTAAAGCAATGCGTGTTGAAAAGCTACTCAAACCTACCTTTTTGCTGTCCGTTTTCAATAAATCCGCACTTAACAGCAGTGTGAAAGCAACATCGTACTGGTTTTAACTAGTGTGTAATCTTTTCTGATGTGAATGCAACCGTGCTTCCAAGTGCGCTGTTTTACTCCTGCCCCTACCGGAAGCAGTGAGACCAGCTGGAGCCCTGTAGTTGCCTCGCTGGGTGCAGGCTGCAGCCAGCTTCTCCCCAAAAAAGTTCTTCCCCTCCATGTTTCCCCTCCATGCTTCTCCCCAAAAAAGTTCTTCCCTCCAAGGGACTTTCAATCATCTGCCTCTGCCTCTACCGTAGTGCTGCAGCAGTAGCAGCAGCGGGATACCGGAAAGAAACCAGGGAGAGAATGCGAGGGGCTTCTTTCCAGCAGCCTCAGGCTCTCCGTTTTTATTCCCTGATTCTACAAAGTAGCAACCTTTGCTACAAAGGTTGTAGCAAAGGTTGTTGCAAAGTTTGCAAAGTTGCAGCAAAGGTTGTAGCAAAGTTGTACTTTGCTACAAAGTAGCAACCTTCTGGCTCCCCACAGGCCACTTCCTGTAACTGAACCGTACTGAGCAGCCGGGTAAGCACGCACTACAAGAAGGTCTGAATGCATTATTTCGCTGTACTTAAAATCGGTATGGCATGCATGTGAATGCAACAGGACTTGTTAACAGCGAACTATTGAGAACCAGTTTTTAAAAATCCAGATAATTGCTGCACGTGTGAATTCGCCCTAAGCCCCTCAAGGGCAGGAACCCACCTCTAATCAGAACTGTTGAGCACCAGGCATATTGCAGGTATTATGTAAATAATAATAAATAATAATACTAAACTACTTACTACTGAACCGGCATCTGTCTGTAACTGAAGACACAGGGTGCTTTCAGATATCATAGGAGCATCCCTGGCTTTACGGTAGCACCACAGAGTTCCATATACCATACCAGTTCGCTTCACGGTTAGTTGGTTACCATGTAGTATCATGGTTCAAGGCCATCCTGTGGTGTTATCACTGAGCCCCGCAGGAGGTCCCTATGACATCTGAAAGCATCCTTCCAAACCATGGTGTTCTGCTGCCCAGAGCTTACAGTGTGGGTGGGGGGCAGTGCTGCTGTTTCTCACTGATCAGCTGATATGGGGCACCATGCCCTGTCTTCATTGCAAGTCGAGGCTTGCAGTGTGGGCAAGGACAAGGGGGCGCTCCTGCTCAGTGAGGAACAGGAGTGCTGCACCCCCACCACACTTCAAGCTCAGGGCTTGGGCTTGCAATGCAGGTGGAGGAGGGCATTTTCCTGCTTCCTGCTGAGGTCAGCAAGGAGGCAAGAGTTCCTGGGCCCAACTGCCCTTCTGTGCTACTTTCTGCAGTCCTTACTAGCACTGCCCCCAGAAGGCTGCTGGCCTGGGCAGGGTATCCTCCCTATCCAATGGGCAGACCAGTCCTGCTAGTATGGGAAGTGGACATTTTTAAGTGAATTCATTTCTAGCCAAATGTGTCCTTTTGACAGGCCTGAGAATCCTGTTTCAGTTTCAGACCATACACACAACAGACTTGTAAGCAAAACACATGCTGCTCACACAAACACATATCCTGCCAGTGTGGTTTCAGTATGTCTGCTGAAAAAATGGGGCTTGCAAAACTTGTGCCTGAGAGGAGCCAAGGGAACTTCTCATGCACAGGTAGTGCAAAGTTACTGACACACTATAACAGCCTCCCTGTGAGCGATGCCAGTGGAGACGTGGCTTTTTTGGCTCCCTTTGTCCTGGGCTGAGCTGCATCTCCTGACTTACCCAGCCACATCTGCAGCACCACACCCTTGCTGGGTCAGGCACGTGTCCCCAGCAGCAGGGCAGCAGTTCTGTATAGCTGGCAGACACATCAGAAGGAGGAGAGGGAGATGCTCAGAGCACAGTGCAGTCGCCAAACTAATTGCACAATGAAAGGGGTGGGGAGAGGAAGCATTTTAACAGGATTTCACAAATGCTGTGTTAGTGAGAGGACAATAAAGGCCTGTTCCTCAGCAACCCTGAGGGAATGGTTAATTTTTTAAGAGTCCTGTTTAATTCTCATGTTTAATTGCCCTCCTTGTCCTTTCCCAATACACCACAGATTATGCATTGCCCGTATGGGGCATTCCGTTTCTATCTGCTCTGGAACCAATCCAGAACAGCTTTTTGAGAGCTATTATGAGTGTGCCCAGAGAAACCCCGCAGGTAATTTTAAGAGCGGAGGCCCGTGTACTCCCTCTTAGGACCCATGCTCTCCAGGTGATAGCAAACGTTTGGATTAAGACGACTCTATTCCCTCCGCCTGGGGAGTCATTGTTGATGCTAACCCTGGAGTGCGGGTTGGGGATTACGTGGCTTAGAAGGGTTGAGCATGAAATCCACTTGCTGGGGTTTGCGATGGAGAGTCTAACCCAGTTTGGAGGGATTGCGGCGAGACAACTTCTTAAAAGACGGATTTTGGATCAGTCCTTACAAGCTGAGAGGGAGCGGATGGTGGCTCAGAAAATTACTCTAACCTATGCCCCTTATAAGGAGGAATCCGTAGCACCATATTATTTGTTTGCGTAGGATAACCCTGGGTTGTGGGGCGCCTTTCTCAAAATAAGGACCAATACATTGGCCTCAGCGGTACGAGAAGGCCGATATAAGATGGTTCCTTGGGCCCTTCGGATTTGTCCCATATGCTCTTTAGGGGAAGTAGATACTATGGAACACATGATCTTTCGCTGTCCGGCTCTAGTGGGACCCAGATGTAAATACCTGGGGAGGCTGGGGGCGCCTCAGGACCTTGTTCCTAAGGGATTGCAGTGGCTCCTTAACCTGGAGGATACTGCTCAAGCGAGAACTGTAGCATGGTTTGCTTTAGCTATCCAAGGTATTCGCAGCCCCTACTTCACCTGACCATAGTATTTGGTGGGACGGTAACATACCCAGGTTGGTTGGGTTGGTATAGGGGGATTTATGTGTAATGGATGGCTTTGGGGTTATGCTCTTTTCTCCGAATAGTTGTAATCGCCCTCCCTTCTTTTCTCCCCCTTCAGGGAGACGAGACAAAATAGGAACAGTATGTGGACTTTAAGCCCACTTTTTATTGTAGGTTTTCACGGTAGTGTTGCCTGCATCTTGCGAACGGCTAATGGTTACAACTATACATTTGCTGTATCATTTTATTTATTTATTTATTTGTGCTTTATCTTGTACAAGATTGTTATAGCCCAGGAGGCAAACAATAAAAGTTTTGATTTGAATACACCACAGATCCCAGAACAAGCGTGTGTCTTTCTGCTGCACTGACTACCACACACTTGAGTTACACACTTCTAGCGCAGCAGAGAAACAGAGTTTTTAAAAGCACAGGCCTGCATTCCCCCAAAGAAGCCAGGACAAGATATTTTAAGTCTGGTTTTCAGAAAGTGCTTGGCAGTTACTCTCCTTTTTAAAAACAGTGTTTTTTAATGTGTTCACAGTTAGCAACACTAAAATTATGGCACCCACAAGCAAGCTTGCCAACATGCTTCATTTGGAAGCCATTTTGATTTCACCAGGTTCCTCCTAGGGAGCCGTAGCCCTCCCCTGCATATGCTGTTTTCTGGGCCGAGCCTCCTTTTTAAGCTCATTCGGGGCACTTTTTGTACTAACAGAGGAGATCGCTTCTCTCTACCAGGAAGCAGCAAAAGGCCAGAATATAGATTCATAGATTTTAATGCCACTTGCCACTACAATCATCTAGTCTGGCTTTGTTAATAGGATTGGCTGTTGAGGCACTCAGTGAGACCTGCACCCCCTTCCAGTTCCTGGATCTGGCCCATGGATCCAGTCTCAACCCACAAGCACTGAAAAATGAGCTTGGGAGGAAGGGAGTGGAGATGAGAGCATACATTCAAGGACAGGGGATGAATCCATGGCATAGATCCATGATCTTATCCCTCCCCCATTCTTCCTCTATCCTGAGCACAACTCTTCTGCGCTCCCATCCCCAACTTCTATAAGAAGTTGGACTGCCCTGAGGGATTGCTGGAGGGGGCTAGGCAAGGATCCCGGGAAGAGCTGGGCTCAGCTGGGCTGGGCTGCAAAAGCTGCCCTGAGGGATCACCTGCAGCTGTGTGACTTTGCTTCTTCTTCCCCAGGTAATCGCCATAAAAAGGGGGCTGCCCTGAGGGCAGCACCCTCTCGGCACCGCCAAAGGGCGAAGAGCCATTGGCGGGGCGTTAGCGGGTGGAGGTGGCCACCCTGTTTGTGGAAGCCAGGGAGCACCTGTTATACCAGAGGGGGCTGGGAGCTGGTTGGGCTTGCCCTACAACAACCTGCCCCCACCAGAGCCTACTGGGGAGTGACTGGGCACCTTGGCCCCTGTTCTACTTTCCCCTCTCCTAGTGGCAGAGGGAGAGGGGGCGGAACCAAAGGGGCTTTTCCCGGCGGCTTTGGGGGAGGGTTTCCATTCCCCCACGGCCTCACCTCACTGCCGCTGCCGTTGATGCGGCTTCCATTGCTGCTACCAAGAAGGGGCTGTGGTCCCTGACAGGCTCCAAGCTGCCCGGCCCAGGTGACATCCACCCCCTACACCTGTTGGAGGAGGGGAGCGTGGCCGGTGCTCGGCTAGCCGACGGACTTCCGGCCCGGCGGGGTCAAAGACCACCTGCTGCCCAGCCGCGCCGCAGGCAACGCGTCGAGATCCGGGCGGGCAAGGGTGGGAGTTGTTGTGTTTTTTTATGTTTTTATAATTTGGAGTGGGACAGAGGCATAAGGGGGGATGGAAAATTTGTTTGTGGGGGAGTTGCAAGGGGACTGGGTTAGGGGGGCAAGGATGGATCCCCTTGGTGAGAGGGGGGAGTGCAGTCCTTGGGGAAGGGGGTGGTCTCCCCTGATGCCAGGGTGGAGCAGCTGAAGGGGGGCTGGGGCTGGGGGGCCATGCTGGGGGGGGGGGCTTCAGCCATTGGGGTCATGATGGGACAGGGGAGATATGGGTCTAAACGGGGTGGTATAAGATCAGTGAAGCGGGACAGGTGCCTGTTGCAGGTCCCGCTCACTCACCCCTTAGTGGCTGGACAGGGAAACCGAGATCAGAGGACCGCCAACCCTTCGCTGCTGCTGTTGAACGTGAGATCGGTGGTCAACAAAGCAACAACTATCCAGGAACTGGTCCTGGACTGTGCCACTGATCTTGTGGGCATTACGGAAAACTGGCTGGACCTTGAGTCGGGGCCTGTCTTGACTGACCTTGTTCCAGCCGGGTATTCCGTGCAGCATCAGCCACGGTCGGAGGGACGGGGGAGCGGTGTACCTATGATTTTTAGAGAGCGGTGGTCGATTAGGAGATATCTGGTGCAAACCATGGTAGGTATTGAGGCTCTTCACCTGGTGTTTGACTTGGCAGGGGGACAGTTTGGGTGTGCTGCTCGTATACCATACACCTACCTGTACGACAGCTTCTCTACATGCTCTGGCAGAGGCGGTGGCGGAAGTGGTGTTGCGGTCCCCAAAGGTATTAGTCTGGGGGGATCTCAACATTCACCCCGACGCCAATCTCAGGGGGCAGAGCATGAGTTCATGGCCACCATGGCAACCATGGGCCTGTCCCAGATGGTCAGCAACCCGACACATCAGGGGGACATACACTTGATCTCATGTTTTGCACCGGCCTTGAGGC
The DNA here is from genome assembly GCA_003113815.1 of Sphenodon punctatus. Taxonomy (NCBI): domain Eukaryota; kingdom Metazoa; phylum Chordata; class Lepidosauria; order Sphenodontia; family Sphenodontidae; genus Sphenodon; species Sphenodon punctatus. The sequence goes on along the minus strand of QEPC01006805.1, from coordinate 2,592,462 downwards.
GGGTGCTCCGCCATTGGGTGAGATATCAATGGTGCCCTTGTCATGGTCGGATCATTATCTCCTATGGACCTCTCTCCTAGCACATGTCTGCCCCTGAAGGGTGTGGAGCCAATTTGAATGGTTCGCCCCCGGAGGCTAATGGAACCAGAACAGTTCCGGTTGGCACTCGGGGAGTTACCCTCTGACCTCGACGACCATCTCATCGATGACCTTGTCACACTATGGAACACTCTGCTGACTGAGGCCATTGATCAGACAGCTCCTAGACGTCCGCTACCCAAGCAACAGTACCACAGGCCTCCGTGGTTTTTGGAAGAGCTGCAAGGGCTGAAGTTAGAAGGGTGGTGGTTGGAGCGACAGTGGCGTCGTTATCGTACTGAAGCTGACAGATTGCAGCATAGAGCCAGTTTACGAGCATATGCCGAGGTATGAGGACAGCGGAAAAAACTTTTTTCATTGCTCTTATAGCATCCACAAAATCACGCCCAGAGGAGCTGTTCCGGGTGGTGCGGGGGCTGGTCAGTCTGGCCTCTCTCCACCCTGGAGTGGAGTCATCTACAGCATGCTGTGATAGGTTTGTGAATTATTTTGTGGATAAAATTGCTTAGATTCACTATGATTTCAATGCTGCACTTATTACGCTAGGAGAACCAGAGGTTATGGAAGTCACGCCTTGTCCAGTTTTATGGGATCAATTTCAGTTGGTGACACACGCTGATGCGGTCGAGACCCTTGGGGCTGTTAGGGCCACCTCTTGTGAATTAGATCTGTGCCCATCTTGGCTAATTAAAACTTACCAGGAGACAATGGGGCCGTTGCTGGTGGGGGTGGTCAATGCCTCCCTTCGGGAGGTCAGAGTGCCGGGCTGCCTCAAAGATGCAGTGGTGTGGCCTTTGCTCAAGAAACCTTTGCTTGACAACCTTCCCTTTTTAGGAAAGGTTATTGAGTGGGTGGTGGCTCAGCAGTTGCAGGGGCATCTCGACCGCGGCGGTTTTCTTGATCCCTCACAGTCAGGATTTTGTCCAGGTCATGGCATGGAGACTGCACTTGTGGCCTTGGTGGATGATCTGCGCCGAGAGATGGACTAGGGCCACTCGACCCTGTTGGTCCTATTAGATCTGTCAGCTGCTTTTGATACACTGGTTCACGAGATGTTGGTGGCGCACCTGTGGGAATGTGCTGGGGTGGACGGGACTGTTCCCGAATGGTTCCACTCGTTCCTGACCAGGAGAACCCAACGAGTGGTACTCGGGGAGTGTTTTTCATCATACCGAGACCTCATGTGTGGTGTCCCGCAGGGTTCAGTGTTGTCCCCCCCTCTTGTTCAATGTATACATGCAGCCTCTTGCCAAGGTGATCAGGAGGTTTGGGGTATGGTGTCACCAGTATGCTGATGACACTCAGCTATACCTCTCTTTTTCAACCGACCCAGACCCTGCAGTCTCCGTGCTTACTCAATGTCTGACGGCTGTGGGGGATTGGATGAGGGCTAATCGACTGACACTGAATCCTGACAAGACGGAGGTGATGCTGGTGGGGAAGGTGATGGAGTTAACAGCCCCTATCATTCATGGGGTCTGTCCTCCATTGGTTGCCCAGGTACGGAGTCTGGGGGTACTCCTTGATGCGCAGCTCCACCTGGATGTCCAGGTGGAGGCTGTGGTGAGGGGTGCCTTTCGCCAATTACATCTGGTACGTCAGCTTAGGCCGTACGTGTCGGACTCTGACCTAGCCACCATCATTCATGCTTTCATCACCTCTAGACTAGACTATGGTAACGCACTCTACATGCGGCTACCCATGGTGATGGTCCAGAGGCTGCAGCTGGTGCAGAATGCGACGGCCCATCTCCTGGTGGGACTGGACCACTGGGAGCACATTACACCAGTGCTCCGTTCTCTGCACTGGCTGCCGATAGTCTTCCAAGCCCGATTCAAGGTGTTGGTTTTAACTTATAAAGCCCTAAATGGTCTGGGCCCTGTCTATCTGTGAGACTGCCTCACCCCCCAGGTACTGGACCGGCCCCTGCGGTCATCGGGGGCTGCCCTCCTTGTGGTCTCCCGAGTTTTCTGGGCGGGCCACTCAGGGGAGGGCATTCTCGGTGGCCGCATCGAGACTGTGGAACTCCCTTCCGGTGGGGGTGCGTCTGGCCCCGACCTCCCCTCCTTTCGTAAAAGCTACAAGATCTGGCTGTTCCACCAGGCATTTGGCGGGGGAGATGGGGAGGGGGTGGGGGGAGGAGAGGGATGAGGGGGTAGTAGTATGTTTTATAGTTGTATGATTTTAATTGTTGAAATATATTGTTGTGATCCGCCCCGAGCTGCCTGTGGCAGGAGGGGCGGGATACTAAATATTTTAAATAAATAAATAAATAAATAAGACCCATGGAGGTTGGACTAATTTTCAAAGTGGCCCATGACAACTTTGGAAGGGAAAAGTTTCTTCATCCCTGCCCTGAAAGGTAGCTATGGCTCAGAAATACCAGCCTTAGGTTCCCCACACCTGCCTTAGGGGGCTTAGTGCACCAGCTCCCACAGGAATCAATCCTGCCAGGTGCTGAGCAATCTCAACATCTACTGAATTCAAGCTCAGCATCTCACAAGACCATGCCCATACTACTCAATCTCTCATAGTCTAGTATTTTCATGGTCGTGCCCCTCCTGCCTTTATGTTCTTGAGGGCCCAGAGTAGTTGATTTGGTTGCTTCTCTGAGACAGACCTCTTTTCCCATCACCTCAATATCACATGCTATTTCTCAGTGTTTGCTGCCCTTGCGGGAGGTAACTGCCCTTTCTCAAAGCACCCACTGGCCCTGTTCTTCTGAAATAGAACAAGAAATGGCCTGCAACATGCATGCCCACCACAAAGATAAGGGACCCAGTTACTTGTAGCTAGAATTGTTTCTGCTTATTATTTTTGCTAGCTTGTCCTGCAGAGGCCTGGTAATCAGTGTTTGCATGTCATATGGAGAAACTGCCCCAAGCAGGCATATCCCAACAATCTCTGTTTAGAAAAGGAGTTTCTATTTATTCAGGCAAGCTACAGACCATTCTCCCATTCTACCTTTCAATGTGATTCAGTTGAGTTATAGCTTCCAAATGGTGACAAACACCGTATGTCCAGAAAAACCAATCCAGCGCTTTCTTAGGGTGTTAACAAATGAGACGATAGCCAGCTGGAGTCTGGGTTCAGTCCATGCACCCCCCACTCACATGGACTAACAGGCGAACCTAATAAACGGGGGGGGGGGGGAGGGCGTGCCACACTCCAGCCCCACCCCCTCATGACCCACAGCTGTGGTGAACTCTGAGTACAGGAACCTGCCCCCCACTGTGTCCTTCTTTCTGTTTCTCCCCCTCCCCGCTTTTTGGAGAGCTGTTTTGGAGCACTCCAAAAGCAAAAATGAGAGAGTGAGAGAGAGTAGAGAGAGCTTTTTCTCCTCAGACCACTCTAGGTGCTTTGCCCATGCATGTAGAAGCTAATAGACAGGAGGTGACCATATGGGTGCATATTAGCCTACATGGCAGACAAAGGGATTCTCCAGACCACACCGTGAGTGGTGGCTGTGGGGCAGGTAAGTGGGGGATGTGGACAAACATCTGGTGACCACCTAATATGAGCAGGTGGACACACACCTGGTGGGGGCTATTGTGGGCTATTGTCTTGTTTGTTAACACCCTTAGATATTTATAGGTAAGGCCCCCATTGTGCACATCAGTCTGGTTCGTACCATATCCAAAGATGTTGCAAGGTTGACTATGGGTGAAAACACACAAGACATTAGCCCACACCAGGTGTGTGGTCCACCCACTCACTTATTAGGTGGCTGCCAGATGTTATCCAGAACCTGCCACCTGGCCACCACCCATCTGCCACTCATGGCCTCTTCCAGGAGATCGCAGGTGTGGTGTAACAGAGCCCACTGGGGTTCACCTCAGCCTCCTGGTACCCCATTACCCACCTATTATCTGGTACCTTTCCACTGCCACCACCCAGAATTTACTTAGGCTGTGAGTCTCATCCCTCTGGGGAGAATGAGAACTCTACCTTTTCTCTTTAAACAGACAGGCCCGCAAGCCAGAATAATTCAGTTCCCGAGTACTGCCATCGGAGCGTACAGAGGTGTATTCGCTAACACACACACACACACACAGATCTTTTAGATCAGAAAAAGGAATATTACTTTAATGGTATCTTAAACCAAACATCACAGGCTACAACCATGTGAGGTACTTTGAATCCTTGAGCAAAAGCAATTGATCAGAACACAGTTAGGCTCAAGGGCCCTTTTTGTAGCATCTAGCCTAAACTGGTCCCGCAGATGTAACATTCAATTACTCACAGCTTTAGGTGCGCCTTTGCCTTGCAGCAAAGGGGTTCAGTCCTTAGGTTCAGTTTAGTCCAAACAGGCCAGGAGCCATTCCCTTAGCTCCATAGCAAAAGGTCAGTATATCAGAGCAAACAGAAGTAAAAGTGGAAGTCTCTCCTGAGAGGTGTGACTTGGTCTTTTTAAAAGCCCCCTACCCCTCCTTCATGATTGGTCCTTGGGAGGTTACCTGGCTGTACCTACTCCAATCAGAGAAAGATACCCCCAGCCATGCTGGCTGTAGACCCCTTCCCCCAGTATTGCGAAATCCTGCCATGCGGCCGGTTGTGAAACCAGGCCTAGTCAACCTGGAAGCCAGAGTGTCAGTGTCACATGGAAGGGCCCTCCGCTTCCCAAAATGGCGGCGGGGGGGGGGTTTGCCACGCCCCGACATCTCAGGAGGGAGCACGGAGCAACCCAAGGCAGGCAAAAGCCTGTATGTGCTGCCCAGGGACCTGATTGGTCGCCCGGGCAGCACATGACATTAAAAGAGGCCATGGATTGGCTGGTGCAGGAGGGAGCAGCCCCTTCCGTTTGGCTAGGGGGTGGAGACGCCATTACAACACTGCAGACTGGGTCAGAGAGCCTCAGTTGCAGCGAAGACACAGTACAGCAAGCAGTAGCTGGTAGTGCTGTGACCACGATGGGGAAGCAGAAGAAAGGAAAAGGAACGAACAGCAAAAAAGCGGGGGGCGGCTGCGGAGGCAGCTGCTGCTCTGGGGGAGGTGAGTGAGGTGCCCCCACCCCCACCCACGAGAAGGGAAATGAGGGACTGCCTCCAAGCCTGCGAGGCCCTGGCGGCGTCCCTTGTGGGCGACGAGCAGAGTGGGGGGAGCGGGCCTAGCCCCACAACTGGAGTGGTGCCCCCGATTACCCCTCCACATGATTCAGGGGAGCAAAGGGGGGGCATAACCCACCCACTGCGGAGGGGGGATAGGCGCAGGGCCCCCCCTTTGCGGTACAGGGAGGACAGTGTTGGGGACCCCTACCCACATCAGTCTGGGCAATGGGCCCCTATGGATGGCCAAGGGCTGGAATGGCTGTGGGGGGACACGGCCTACCCTCCTGCCCTGGATAGGGCGGCCACACAAGCCCCTCCCCAAGGGATGAACATTCCCCCTGATCAAATGGGATTGAGAGGGGTGGGGCGGGAGCAAAATTTGGGAACTGGAGGGTACCCCCCCTTCAGCAGCTTTGGGGGGCCCCCAAGGTAGGGCCCCCAAGGGCCTGAGGACAATTTGTATCCCCAAGCAGGAGGATGAGAAAATAGGGGAGACAACGAGGATGATGAGAGAAGTGGGAAAGATACGGAACGGGGAGACCAGGAGCTATGGAACCGAATTCGGGCCCTGGAACGTGAACTCAGGGCCTGGGATGAGCAGAGAAGACAGGCAACAGAAACCAGACAGGAAGACCCCAGGTGGCAGTTACCATGGGTACCGGAAGGTGGGTATAACGGCACATGGGGAGCAAGAAGGGGAAACACGAGGGCAAGGTTTAGGGACACATTGGTTGGCAAACACGTCCGCACAGCTACAACGCCAACTGGGGCACCTGGGGACGCGCGCAGAACCTGGGAGGAGCAGGGGGTGTGCGGGCCTGAACAGGACCCAGACGGAATACCAACCCCTCCAGGCCCCCATTTCTGTGCGGAGTCAGGTGGGACAGACACTATGGTGGAATGGCTCATGGGTTAGGGTCACACCCATCCCCCCGCCCGGGGGACCAAGGGCTGGGGATGGTGGCTTGCAGCCTTGGGGGACAAGAGGGCAAACCGGGGGGTGGTATACAAGGGCGCAACAAGCGCTTCCGCAAAATCCAGTAGGGGCAGTTGGGGGTTTCCGCCCCCTCCCTCCCCTGGGGGGGGGATACTCCGACCTCTCAGCTCCCATAGGGGAGCACCTCCCCTATGCTACTAGGGAAAAAATCTGGAAAGGGGAATATATAGATACATTTGCCCTCCTTTTCAGTGATCCCATTGTGGATCCTGCTGAAGAGGAAGAAAAGACAGATAAGAAAAAACCTCGGCGCCCCAAAACTGATAGGAATTGGGCCAATTGTTCCTCAGCTTTCTCAATTTATTTGGGGGTCTCACTAGAAGTCTACCCAGATCGAGCCATAGAATTATTGAAATATGCCGACATAATAAAAAGGGCATATGGTGTGGGCCTCCCAGGTGCCTGGCTTCGCTATGACGAGGCTTTTAGGCACAGGGCGGCTTTCACCCCAGTTTTGCGGTGGGATTGCCACGCTCAGGACCTCTGGCTTGACTGCATGGTCGACATGAGGAACACTCCCAAAACCGACAGTGTCCATGTCCTAATAAAACGGGGAGTGGCCCCGGCTAATGACCCCAATAGATTCAAGAATAAGCACACTGGAAAGGGGACATGCTGGGAATATAACAATAGCGGTCATTGCACCAGAGGGACATGTGCATTCTGCCTGTGCAGTATGCGGAGGGGACACATCCCTCTTTAAATTGTTACAGGGGAAAACAGAACGGAGGTAGGCGAAACACCTCGGGACCAGGCCCGAACTCGAATAACCAAGGTGGACAGCAGGGAACCAGGAAGGGGAAGGGGCCCAACCCCAATTAATGTACAGGAATTAGAGGCAGCTCTCCTATACCACCCTGATAGGTCGGAGGTGGAATATGTGTTAAATGGTTTTAAACTTGGTTTTGTTATCCCTGCGGGCTTAGTAGGACATGGAAGGGAACCACCCAACCTGAAATCTGTAAAGGGAATGGAAGGGATAGTCCGGAATAAGATCAATGACGAGGTGAAAGGAGGGAGAATAGCAGGTCCGTTCTCCAAGACCCCCCTCAATGCCTTTGTGGTATCCCCATTGGGGATTGTACCAAAAAAGGCACCGGGCGAATTTCGCCTCATACATCACCTATCATATCCGAGGGGTCGTTCGGTCAATGATGCAATACCAAGGGAGTTAACATCTGTACAGTACACATCATTTGATGAGGCAATAGAGAGAATCAGGATGTTTGGAAAGGGTGCCAGCTTAACGAAGTGCGACGTGAAGTCGGCATTTCGCCTTCTGCCCGTTCACCCAGAGAGCTTCCACCTGTTAGGAATGAAGTTCGAAGGGGCATATTACTACGATCGGGCCATGCCCATGGGTTGCTCAATATCCTGTTCGGCGTTTGAACGTTTCAGCTCCCTTGTCGAATGGATATTCCGGCAGGGCGTGCAGCGGGGTCAAGTATCAAAATATCTGGATGATTTTTTGATACTTGTCTCCCCGGCGCAGGGTGAGGGTGAACAATTATTGAAGGAATTTGAACGATTGGCAGCCCGATTGGGCCTTCCCTTAGCACCAGAGAAAACGGAGGGACCATCCACCAGAATCACATACCTGGGACTAGAAATAGATACAGTATTAATGATGTCACGCCTACCCGGGGATAAGCTCGAAGTACTGCGAGAGAAGTTGCAGGTGTGCAGAGCAGCAAAAAAGGTTACGATTCGTAATCTTCAGTCATTACTGGGAAGTTTAAACTTCGCCTGCAGGGTATTAGTGCCCTGGTGGGCCTTTTTGTCCCGGCTGTACACACCATTGGCAGGGAACCCCCCACAATACCATCACGTAAGAGTGACATGGGACATGAGGGAGGATCTAGGTACCTGGGCCGAATTCCTAAAAGAATACAACGGAGTAAGTTTCTGGAGGGACAAGTTGAATTTGGGGACACAATTGCAGGTACATACGGACTCAGCAGGGGGTGTTGGTTTCGGCATATACTTCGGAGGACGCTGGTGTGCGGCCCAATGGCCACTGACATGGACTGTATCAGGGGTTACCCGTGATCTAACTTTCCTTGAGCTTTTCCCTATAGTCTTGGCAGTGCATTTATGGGCGAGGGAATTTGCCAATCGAGCGGTGACATTCTGGTGCGATAATCTGGCCGTGGTACACGTCATCAACTCCATGACCTGTCGTTCCAGAAGGGTCATGAAGCTTGTGAGGGCAATGGTATTAAAATGTCTGGAGCACAACATACTGTTTACTTCCCGTCATGTTCCCGGGGTAGATAATAGAGTAGCTGACGCTTTGTCTCGGTTGCAGATGGAGAGATTCCGGGAGTTAGCGCCGGCAGTCGCACCATTCCCAGAGCCGCTCCCTGAGGGCGTATGGAACCTTGGAGAGTGGACATGATGACCATTGTACAGAGATCATTGGCCTCACGTACCCAGGCGTCATATAGACGAGCATATAGGGAATTTCAGGCTTTTAGGCTTAGTATGGGCTGGGGGGATAAATTTCCAATACAAGAGGATGAAATGTTACAGTTCATGTTGCGCCTACATAACAGGAGTTTGTCAGGAAGGACCATAGCGGGGAAAGTAGCTGCGCTGGCATTTGTCAGCCAACTGGCCGGCTTTCCCCCTCTGGATAGAGGTTTCTATGCAAAAAGAATGATAGAAAGCTGGGACAGGGAAGAGAGCCCAGCAGGGTGATACAAGGGCCCCCATTTCCATTCCCGTTCTTAGGTCCCTCTGCAAGGCCTTAGCAGGCATTTGTTTTAATCATTATGAAGAGTTACTTTTTTCGACAGTTTTTAAAGTTTCGTTTTTTGGAGCATTTAGGGTGAGTGAGGTTGCTGCTGAGAGCAGAAGTGACCGATCAGGGAGGGCATTGGCCTCTGGGGATATTTGGTCCTTCTCCGATTCAATTAAGATAGTGATAAGACGTTCCAAAACAGACCAGAAAGGGAAAGGACAAGTGGTTAGATTGAGGCAGATCAGGGATCGAGAAATTTGCCCGGTGCAGGCCATCAAGAACTATTTGGCCTCACGCCCTATTAGCACGGGTAATTTGTTCATCCATAAGGATGGAACCCCTCTCACACGGCACCAATTTATCATGGTACTTAAGGCAGCTGTTAGGGCAGTTGGTCTGCCACCTGAACTATATGGATCCCATTCATTTAGAAGAGGAGCTGCAACTACAGCAGCAGCGGCAGGCCTATCCGAATGGGACATACGTGCCATAGGGAGATGGCGATCTCGTGCTTTCCAGGGGTACATAAGGCCCCAAAACACGTACTAATCTCTCAATTTTGCATTTCTCTAGGCGCCATTCAACATCAGGGAAGCAAGCCTGTGGTTTGGATTGTGGGCCACAGTCTGGTTCGGCGCGCTGGAGATGCAGCGAAATACAACCCAGGGGGAATACAGCTGGGCCTTTCGCACATCGCATGCATAGTATGGATGGGACAGGGGGCATGAAGTGGGACCAAGTGGTGCCCACTTTAAACAGGGCTCGACACCAGCCTTCCCCCAGTGTTATAATTTTACATGCAGCGGAAAATGACTTAGGAGTAGCCACTAGTGTAAATTTGGCAATAAAAATAAAGACCCAGCTGCTGCTGATAAAAAAGTTATTCCCGGGAGCCAAAATAGTTTGGACGCGCCTAGTACCATGCATAAGATGGGGGGTAACTGACCATCCCCCAAAAATCGATAAATCCCGTAGGAATGTAACTAGGGAAATTACGAAATGGTGGGGCGGTTTGGGTGGCCTGTGCATAAGGCATGATTAATTGACCCATAGGAGAACTGAATTATTTTTAAAGGGACGGGGTCCATTTATCCCGAGAAAGCAATTCACTGTATTTGGCTAAACTGATGGAGGAATTGAGAAACCTAGTTTGAGCAGCAGTTGGTGGGGGAACGGGACGAGCTGATGCAGCACCCCGTTCAGGTGGCGGGGGTCCAGTATGGTTAATAGGTTTGAGGATAGGTAGTTTAGGATAGACAAATGAATCATCTCCCTAAGAGATGGGGTGGCGATACCTGGCGATAAGCAGGGTACAGCTTACAACAGGATCGTCACCCTGGGAGGGGTCTGTTGCGGGGGGGGGGGAAAGGGCAAGCATGGGCCTCAGACCTCAAGACACCTTCCTCCTTACTCGTGCCCGTTAGGGCGTTTTTCCCTTCGGCCTTGGCCAGGGCTCTGTTTGAAGGGAAATGCTTATATAAGGTTGGATTCTGTGCTGGCATTGGAGGGCACATCCAAGCCAGACACCTGTTACGGTTTAAATAGGTTTCATAACAAAAAATACTGGACCCGTAATTGCTTAGCAGCAATCCCCACCAACTTCACTGATTCTGTTTGATTAAACAGTGCAGCCAGTTCAATCCATTTACTGTCTCCATGTCTCATTTCCTGGGGGGTGCGCCGGCAAAGGCAGGGATGCTCCCAGCAGCTTCTGCCACAGCAGGTGTCAGGACTCTGGCCTTGAACTTGTGCCCTTAGGGTTCCAAGCCCGGGAGCTGACACCTTCACACTATCAGGGTGTTTTGGCCAGTGCCCAGGGCTAGTAATAATAGCTTTCCACCACTCTGGTCAGGCCACACACACCCTTGGTCCTCCTCTGCTCCATGCTCCCAGCTTCCTGGTTGGCTACTGGCCTGAGTATAAGGCCAGTCAGCAGCTACAGGAAGCTGGATGGTCAGTGGATCATCAGTCACTTCCTGTGTCCTTGTTTCTGATGGCTTCCCCTGATGCCTGCATGAACCCTGGACCTGCTCTGCACTCCCCATTCCTGGTGTGTCTTTTGGATCAGTGCAAGGCTGGCCCTTCTCATCCCTCTGTCCCTCTCTGGTGAGCATGGTTATCTGGGTATTGGGGATCTGCATCTGCTAAGATGGCGGTGGGGGTTTGCTGTCTATGGGGGTCTAGCATCCGCTACCCGCACCCCCTAGCAATGCCCGGGGAAGTCCCCTAGTGATACCATGGGGGAGCCCATCCTACCCAGCACCAGTGCTGCTCCAGCCTGTTTCCTGTCTCATCTGTCTCGCCTTGTTGAACCCAGTCTGATCCCATTCCTGATCTGAGTCTGCTTGTCCTGACCTGAGTCCATCTGTCCGTCTCGTCCAGTCCGCCTGTCTGCCCATGATGTCCAGTCCATTTGTCAGCCCTGCCTTTGTCTTCGCTACTTCTTTGGTTTGTGCGCTGACCCCCATTTTCGATTGTCTGGACTTGATCCTGCTTTTTTTTACCACAGCACTGATCCTGCACTGAACAACCTACACCATAATCCTGGACCTGACCCTGCACATCTCACCCCAGAACTGATCCTGCCACAACTCATTGCGCCCCTAGGCTGTGCCCATGACAGTGGGCCCACTGTGTGGATGAATCTAGCCCAAAGCACGCCCACATGTCTGTGTCTCGCCAAGTAGGTTCACCCACAGCCTCATCCATATCCAGGTCCACCAGCACCACAGAGTCACACCTAGCGCACCTGGCCAGCTGACAGGCGGGATGGGGAGAGGGGAGAGTGCTAGTGCACCTGGCCTCCTGACAGGCGGGCCTGGGAGAGGGAGGCAGGGGGTGCAGGAAATGAGGCGCTACCTCCCCTGCCCACCAGCCACCCCAGGCAGCCTAGACCATTTGAGGAGCAACCTCCAAGCCAATGAAATATGAGCAGGGGGCTGCCTGTTTATGAGGTTAGACATGCTAAACCTGTGAGTGGTGGCTGAGTGTGGGCTGTCCGGACCGATCACGGAGTCCAGCAGGCTAACATGTCTGTTTTCACCCTGTGCTTGTCTAATAGATGCAGGAACTGTGTGGGATACTGTTCTTTACTGGGTTGAAGTCAAGGCATAGCAAGGCTGTGGTGGCCAAGGCATGGGCTCATGTCCCAATTATGGACCCCATTAACAGAAAGGAGCCAGGGTCTCTCCAAGCAGTGGCCCAGGAAGGGGGTCCATGGCCAGCCTTGGCCTCCCTCCACCACCCTGGCTCCCAGCAAGTCCCCACCCCATGGAGTGGCAGCAACTCTCCAGGAAGGACATTTTAAGAGTGGGTGGGATCAGGGCCAGCACTTCACCCCTGCCCACTCTGAATACTGGATATCAGACAGCTGTGACTGAGCATTGCAACCAAGTCTGACCAGACTCTGTGATTCACCACAGAGTCATGTGTTTCTGGATTCCTCTCCAGTCCCAGGAGTCTCTAGCATACTGCTGGAAACTATCTCAGTTAATTGCATATGTTTGCCTTTCTCCACCTAACCCTAACAAATCAACAGCCCCCTGCTTGCTAGCAATGTTTGGATTGCAACTGAAAACATACAGAGCACTTTGCAGAACAATAAGTTCTTCCAGACTTTCCCTAGAGCATGTCCTCCTAGAAGAAATATTGCAGTCTAATTGGCATGCTTCTCCACAGTGGAGTTCCCTTTCTCTACCACCACAATGCCATTTCCTATTGACTGGGTAGAACGGTTTTATCCTTTTCTTTGGGGATGGCACTTACCCCAGTAGTGCTCTTCACATTACATATTAATTTGCCACAAAACATGCCGATACACTGGAATCTTCGTGCCCAGCCTGATTAATTTCTTCTTCATGAAAAATAATAACCATCAGCCAGAGACTGAGGCCATTCCAAGTCTGTCTGTTGGTTTCGAAGGATGCCTGGACTGCAATTTTGCCTACTCTGTATTTAGTATTTCCATTCTCTTTCCTACCAAGAGACATATAGGTCCACAGCAAATAATCACTCAGAGCAGAGATGAGTTTATACTGTTACATGGGATACATGTTGCATCCCTTGTCTCTCCCTCTGTTCCCCCTTCCCTGTCTCCCCTCCCTCTGTCTTTAGATTGTAAGCTCTCGGGCAGGGACCGTGTCTATCGTATTTTCTGTAAAGCGCCAGGTACATTGCTTGCGCTATATAAATACTTATAATAACAATAATAATAATGCATGTGAGATATTGAGGACTTACTCAGAAGCAGATGTATCCCATGACATCCCTAAAGTGGTGCCTAAGTGTTACATTTATTTACATACATCCTGTCTCATTTTATGTCATCCACTCAGTTACGGCAGACTGAGATGGCAGCTCCATCTGCTCTGGAAATACATCCCTGCAGAAGATGAAGGAAGGAAGCACTCCTTCTACAGGAGGAGTTGTGAGTGGGACAGGCCTGTTCCTTTCTCACAATAATCTTGAGCACTGGACAGAGATGTTGAACTCCTGCTCTGAAATACGGCAACATTTGTGGCCCAACAGCACTTAGGGTGAAAACAGATGGGGCTGGAGCCAGCTGGAGTGAGGAGTCGCTCCGTGGAGTCCCCACATAGCTGCCACTCCCTGGTTGAGCACAGCACCCCAACAAATGAGCCGGCACCACATTCTGTTCCTCTCTCCTCCAAGTTGTGATCACTTCACAGACGGCTTGGTCTACACAGGATTACGGTGTAGGTGGTTCAGTGCAGGATCAGTGCTGTGGTAAAAAAAATTAGGATCAGGTCCAGATAATCAAAAACAGGAGTCAGCTGCTGCTCCCAGGACTCTATAGTCCCAGAGGAGAGGACCTGAACGCGCACACCCCAGTATACAAGGGCAGCCATGAGGGCACACCATGGCCCATCCCAACAGATGGGAGGTGGCCACGGGGATGTGCGGTACCCTGGGTTGGTCTGCACAACATCATCGGCCTTCCCAGGATGATGCTGTGAGTAGCAGCCTGTGGCAGGTGGATGGTGAACATCTGGCAAGTACCTAATACATGGGCCCTTGGCTCCAGAGCTGCTGCTGGCTATTCTGGGATACCTTCTCATCTGTTACACCCTTAATTCTTGTGCATTTTTTCTAAATAATTAAACTATAACCTCCGTTCTAGAGAAAGTGGGCACCACAGGTCACAACTGAAATGTAAGGCCAAATCTGTGGGTGAGAAGGCACTACTGGTGAAGGGTTGTCTGCCTCCTAACTGGTTTTCGCCTGGACACAAAAGGAATTGGGAGTCTTTATCCGGTGTCCAGATTGACATCTGACCCAGATGATAAATGTCCAGAAATCAGTCTGTTCTATGATACTATGGGGCTGAGGTGTTTGGAAAGAAAGGATTTATTTTTTTAAAAATTAATATTTATTTAAGTGTGTAGACTAGCCATCACGCTAACATAAAAAACACGTACAATCACATAACACAAATCAACAAACAATAATACCCAGCTAAGATCCAGTAGCAGAGATCAGGGAACATGTCCCAGTACCACCCTCCCACCTTCAGTAGCTGCAAGGGCTTTCCTGTCCTTTCGCATTACTAAAACCTTATAGAGGAAATGGGCTACATTCCTTGTAATTATTTCATCCCGGCCTTCCAGCAACTTCATCACTGCCTGTTTATCATTTCTATTAGGATTAAGATGAGGGGAAATCCATTTAGCACGAAGGTTAGTGTAGAGTTCACAGAACAGGAAGATATGGACCAAGGTATCAGGCAACCGCAGAGGGCAGTCACAAAGCAAAGCATCCAAGTGTCCCCCCTGAAACCGTCCCTCAACTGTACCAGAAGGATTTTTTAATTCCATAAGATATTTACATTTGTATAAACATATGAGTGCAAATTTGTGCAAACCAACATCATCTAGGTTTTTGTTCCCAATGACATGCTAGTTAGTTACAGTGCAGGTAAGAGATAAGGTATATCAGCAGAGCTGTGCAAGGTCCCACAGCTGGTTCATCCCCTCTTCTCTTCTTACACTGTTTATGAATGGCTGTCACCATTCATCAGTAACTTCCATCTTGTTCTGCGAGCTTTGGATCATTTTCACATGAGTTTTAATCTTTTTCCAGTAGGCCTGGCTCACCATTTCTGCATCTAGCACTATTATATTCTCCCACAAATAAGTCTCTTAAGACCCCTGGAAGTTTCCTCAAGAAAGCTTTGCCTAGTTCTGAGTTGTCTAAAGTTCTCCAGGATTACAAGATCCAAAACTTTAGCCTGGTCTACCAACATCTCACTCGCACTAACAATGCAGTTCCTCTCAAGAAAATAAAAGCAAGCATTGGCAATGTGTCTAGAAGGCATTATCGCTGGGGGGGTCTGGACTGTGGTGCTGGAACCTATGCAGAGAGTGGGACTTTATTTCTGTGCTGGATCATCATAAGCAGCTGGGAAAAGGGGGTATGCGCTAGAACCCCCCAAAGGAAATGTTAATAGACAGCTCATCTCCTATTTTCTTATGTAACTGCAGACTCGGAGCAAGTTGTGTTTCATTTTTGTAAATGATCGGCGCTCATCCGCCACGTAGATGAAGAAATCCCTGTTATAATTATCTTGCTGGTTCCGTCATTGGGTTCATTTTATTGGATACTTTTGCCGTAGGCCAGAACAAGGAGCATAAAGCAATTGCCACGTTGCAAGCATGAGCAGAGGTGGTTCCTTTCTTTATATCATTTTTTTTCTTGTAAAAACTTTTCCAGATGTTTTTTTTTTTGTCTTAACAGGACAAGTACCAACAGCTGCATCATTTCAAGTCCTTAGCTCATGAGGAGGCACAATCAGTCGACTGCAGAGAACATTCAACTCTGTAGGGGCAAGCCAATGAAACTCTGGCTCAGCAAAAGCAGTACGCGGATCCAACAAGAAATTTCCAGGTTGCATCAGAACCAAGCCACCCTTTCGTTGCAAGGCTGGGATGAAGGAGAATTAGGCTGCAGAATCTGGATCTTAGAAAACCTGTGCAGGTTCACCTCCTATCTTGCAAACCCTGGAGTGGCAGTGTGGCCTGATGTGCCAATAGCCCAATACGGTATTGGAGGGTGCTAACAACTGCAGATCAGCACTAAATGGGCTTGATGAGAACAATATAAATAAACAAATAAAAGAAAATATTTTTTCACTCAGCGTATGATTGGGTTGTGGAATCTACTGCCAGAGGCTGTGGTAAGGGCCAGTACTATAGCTGAGTTTAAAAGAGGTTTGGACAAGTTTCTGGAAGATAGTTCCATTAGCAGCTATTAGCCAGACAGGATCAGGGAACATGACGGGAGCTGGGGGAAAACAACAGGGAATGGATCCCCTATTGTGACCTGTTGGGTGCTTCTCCCAAGCCACCATGATTGGCCACTGTCCGAGACAGGATGCTGGGCTAGACTAGCCCCGGCTAGATGAACCATTGGTCTGATCCAGTATGGCACTTCTTATGTTCTTAATAAATGGAAGAAATTCTCTAGCCTGTGAAATACAGGAAGTCAGTCTGGATAATCTCAATTGCCCTTCTGACCTGGAGATCTATGAATCTTCAAGAAAGCCCAGCACTGGACTATTTTTTCATTGATGTCAATAGTAAAACATTCACTGACTTTAAAAGGAGAAAAGTTAGGTCAAATGAAGACTTTTCAAAACTCCACCCTTAGGTCCTCCAAAGAGCCACCTGTTCAAGGTGAGCTTCCAGATGAATTTCATCACTCTCTTATTGACTGTCTCCTGAAGGCAAGGCTCTAATTCTGTGGTAATGGTTGGCAACAGAAAGTCCTCACTTCTCATATTCCATGGCTTCAGTTCCTGCCTCCTGATTCAGAGACTCTGGCTTCATTTTAATTAATTCTCCCCATTAGCATCCAGCACAACTACTTGTCCTCAACTTGAAGGCTCTTCATGACCTTCTTCCTCCCTATCTTTCTGCCCTTATTTCCTACTATGGTCTCACCCAGGAATGTTGGTCCTTCTCTGCCATCACCCTCATCCTCCCCACAGTCTCATTCCTTAAACTGTCTTTGCCCCTTCTCCCCATGCTGCCCCCTATGCCTGGAACTCCCTCCCTGAGCACATGTGCTCTGCTCCCTCCTAAAAACCTACCTCTTCTGTAATGCTTTCCCCAATTCCTCACCCCCATAGATCAATCATTTATACTCCTACTGCTTTATACTTCAGAATCTCCTTCCCCCTTTTGTAATTAAGCTAAGCATGTGCAACTGTAACTTCTCAACTTCTTCAATGTATCCCTGTCTCTCCCTATATTCCCCTCCCTTTACCTCACCTCCCCCTTCTCCCTCTTGTTTCCCCTTGGCCATCCGAGATTGTGAACTCCTTGGGGCAGGGATCCACTCATGACTGTTCAACACCAGGCTCATTTCTGGCATTATATAAATAATAATTTAGAAGGTTTCTTAGGACTTATAACACCTATCATATTTTGGCCTGGCTAATGGTTATGAAGCTATCTGCTTCTGTTGTTTGTTGTAAAGCTTTGTGAGACCGTGCTGGTAGCATCATAGGCCACAAAATCATACATACTACAGATGAAAATGAATCATTAGCTCCCACAAGGTCCCTGACCTCATCCCCCAACAGGTGCAGCCGGAGCTATCCATCCACCATAGACATTAAACTGATAACCCACTTGGCCATGGAAGTTAGTTACTAACTTTATATTGTAGGGTCAAGGTTTGGCCTATGGTGACTATTACACCAGTAACATAGTATAAAATAGGCCCTTGAAGTAAGTCATATAACTCAATCTCAGCATGGAGGTCCCCTCTCTTCTTTGCCTTGTTGTATGTATTATCATAAGTAACAGAGGACAATTTACAGCCACAGGGGGCAATCCCAACCCCTGCACATGCAGCTTAAGCGTGGGCATGTGCGCAGACATGTGAAAGTCTCCATAGCAGGGCTGCGTGCAGGTTGCATGTGTACATGTACACACACATGTAGGTGCTATGCACGTGCTGTAAAGGGCTCGTGGCTGGCCCCACAGGAGGGGAGCTGAGGATGTCGCCAGACAGGACTTTGCAACTCCAGTCAATATTGTCACTATGCTAAATGTGCTGCGGTGATTGAAGACTGCACTTCTCAGTCTAATGTTCTCAGGAGGAATATATATATATATATATATATCATATGGAGACGAAGTAGTTCAAGTGAGATCTTTTTTTGGACAGTTTTTCCATTGAAGTCCATGGTAAACATCTACTGACTTTAAAGGGAGAAAAGCTAGGTCAAATGAAGACTTTTGAAAACTCCACTGTTGGTCCAATAAAAGATTCCACCTGAACCAATTAGTCTCCATCTCTTACATTTGCGACCAACATGATATCCACTCTCTCTTCTTTAAGCTTTAGTTCCGTTCTACTGGATGGCATCTTGACCCGGACATCAGTGTCTTTGGCTGTTGTACCTATTACCTTTTGCCTTGTGTGTCCTTTGTGATGTGGCTAAAAGGCAGCTCTGAGACCAGGCCAGCTAAATTTAGAGATGGGGGAGAAGGAGGTAACTCAGAAGCCTCACTGTGCCAGAAGTGCCGTTTGCATCGGAAGGCCTTTCTGTATACTGAAAATACAATCAATCAATCAAATTTATTTACGGCATCCACATTACTAAAAATACAAGGATCTCTGGTGTACATGAGCTAGAATAACAACACACTCCACATTCGTCACTTGGAAGTTACAGTAACTGAAGTATAAGAGCCAAAGAATCTGAAAGGATCCTGGAAAAGCCACCACAGTCCACACTGAAACACTCAGTAGTTTACAAAACAATATCTGTATGTGCCCTCTGCAGTGAACAGCGAGCGATTCAGCCAATTGGATGAAAGACAGCCAAGCAGATAAAGCAGGTGTTTGCGTGTTAAGGGTTACTCTTCCATTTACTGTCTCTTCCTTGATGCACCAAGTAAAGTTCAAATGCACAAAGGGGAATCACTCCTTCCCTCTAGAATAACCAGGGCAGTATCAGGGAAGAATATCTTCCATGGCAGTAGAAAAGGCTTCCTCAATATTAAATGCTAAGCCTGAACCTAAGGGATGTGTTTTTACTCCCCTTTCGCATCCAGCACAAATTGTCCTCAATGTCAAGACTTTTTATGGCCTTGCTCCTCCCTAACCCTGTAACATTCCCACCTGAGAACTTCACTCCTCCTCTGCTAACACCCTCACCCTCTCAGAGGCTCCTGCTCCCTAACCTGTCTTCACCCTTTCACCCCTGCTGCTCCCTTCAGCTGGAGCTCCTTTCCCAAGCACAAACATCTTGCTCCCTTTTGACCTTCAAATCCCTCCTAAAACCCTACCTCTTCTGTCGGGCTTTCCCTAGCTCTTTGCCCCCACAGGTTGCTTGTCTAGGCTTCTCTTTATAAGGTCACATCCTTCAGGATCCCCCTTCGTTGTAACTAAGCTAAGCACGTGCACCTGCAACTTCTCAGCTTCATGACTGTCTTCTGGCCTCTCCCTATGTGCTCCTCCCCTTCTCTCCTTTCCTTTGTTCATTCTACATTATAAGCCCCTTGGGGCAGTGCCCTGTCTCTAGCCCTTTTTATATGGGCGGCACCCATGGTGTTCATGCATGGGTGCTGCCAGTGTAAATCCCGTGGGGGGGTGCGCTCCCGTGCACAAGCATCCCCACACATGGAGGCACCGGTGAAAGCAGAGGTGCCTCTGTTGGGAGGAGGGGAGATGTGGGGGTGTGTGCACCCATATGCACCTGCACCCACGCACTGCCCATGCTGCGGCACGCAGCCCCATGCAGCCGTGGCCCATGTAAAAAGGGCCTCTAATCACAACTGTTCAGCACCAGGCACATTGTTTGTGCTATATAAATAATAAAATTATAATGCTTTCAGTAGTAGCATTTAATATTTGTGTTGCAGTTGCCTTTAAAACTGAGAATCATAGAGTTGGAAGAGATCTCAATGGTCATCTACTCCCACCAGATGGATTGAGTATCTCAGTGTGCAAGGTGCTGTATCATCACAGGCAAAGACACAACCGCTGTCCCATTGAAGCTGGCAGAACTGACAAGCTTGCTGGAGAACTTTAGGCAGTGATGCTCAACCAACTGGAAGCGTGGCAGCAAACTTCATTCTGCAGCTATTCCATTCTGGCAATATTCTAGAAGAAACACTATCTTCATCCAAAATTATTTGATTGCTCTGGTCTATCATTTGCATTTCAGCTGTGGCCTCCGAATATATTTTGGGAGGAAGGAGGAGAAAGGGGGTGGCTAGGACAGCCCACCAAAGAGGGAGAGAAAGAGACAGATTTGGAAAAATAGAGGAGGAGAAAAAAACAGACAGACAGACAGAAACCCAGCCCAGCACACTGAACGGTTTCCTGTTGCCCACTTCTAAAACCTTCAGATTCCTTCAGACCTTCAGAGAGCCTGAAGTTTTCTCATCTCCACTGTCCTGTCTGTGAGGTATGACATGCAATTTCCATTCTGCTACTTGAAGTTATTTCTCATAATTATTACTAATCTGCTCAGATCTAACACAGGCACCCAAGTTATTGCTGAAGGGAAAGGTCTGTCCAGTATTCTTGGTACAAGTGGTGGGGTTGTTGAAATTTTCCTAAGAAATGCTTGCTGTCTTTCTTTGTAAACTCTGCCACTTCTTTCTTGCTCCTGTTATTTAGCTTTCCAGCACAGGAACTGCATTTTAGTTGCAAATTAATTACTAGTAACAGAGGTGTTTTGGTGTCAGGAATACATGACTTTGCAGCCTTTCCGCTCCTCTTTTATCTTTTTTATTTCTGTTCTTTAATTGCTGTGTATATTTATTTAAAGAGTATAGAGTTTCCAGGCATGTTGTCTTTCCTGCTTTGTGAATCAGCTTGCATTACAAAGTGACCCCGATTAATTAAGCCCCACCATACTGAACACATGTCATTGGACACTTTGCAGCCTCTTCTGCTTCCTGAGAATCAAAATTGTACACAGTTTGTCCTCTTGCACTTTTCTTGTTTAGCCCAATCACTTTTTCTTCAGGGAAAGATGTCCCATTCTTTCTTCTACTTAAAACCTCAGCTCCTTTTGCTTAACAGTCAACTTGGAGGAGAAAAAAGGACAAAAAGAAGGTGAATCCTCAACCAGCAACATTTTGCATGGATTATAAATAAGGATCAGACACGTTACTTATGCCTGTCCACACAGAGCAAGCTGCGTCTTGCCTTTAAAGGCAGTGGCTGTTTTTCTCTCTCCCTGGCATGCAGAACAGTCCAGTTGCCTTTATTTATTTTTTGTGGGTCTCCGTGGAAGAGAACTCTTGTTGCAGGATCACAGATTGCAGCAAAGAAAGGAAAATTCCATGGCAGGGTGGCTAAGTTCATATTCAAATTTAAGTTGCAGAGCTTCAAATGAATTTTAAACCTGGGCAACAAGAGAAAAGCTCTCTTGGTCCAAGTTCTCTAGTGGAAAAACACCATCTCTTAAAAAGAAAAGAAAACCTAAAGCTTAAAACAACTGCAACAGATTGTTAGCCTAGCAGAGAAGAAAAGTTGAGGGAAAGTGGATTTATTTTTTTTTAGATGAAAGTAAATGGCTGTAGTGTTCTGAGCAACCACTTAAAACAAAGTCATTGTCTGCCACATAGGCAGAGGCAGGGGATGGGGAGGAGGGGATATGAACTTTTCAAACTTTTTCCAAACTCCACCTACTGAAAAACCTCTCCTCTTACATGACTCACTCACAATGGAATGTCGGCTCCCATGGAAACCCTTTCATTGTGTCCTCTGGTGGAGGAGATGAAGGGCCTTTATCACTCAAACCGGGGAAGGCAGAGGATGTGCAGAACATGCTTTGCGATTGCTTGCAGCTTTTGAAGAGTTTATAAGTGGAGAAGTCCAGGGTTTAGCTGGAAAACCTCCAGATCTGGTTCTGAAATAGAGAGCCCATTTTTTTCTTTTAATCCTTACTCTCAGTTCTTTCTGTTCCCCCCGCACCATTTAGAAACAAGAATATGAGTGTCCCCAAGTAGCTCACTGGAGCAGATAACAATCACTGGACTGGAATTTTTTTTGTTTGTTTAAAAAGAGATCCAGAAACATCCACATTCACGCCATGAGACCAACAGCATCAATGGCCCTTTTCACACAAGACGCTCCCCCCACCCCTCATGGATGACTGCATGTGGGAGGGGCGTCCATGTGACAGCAAGTGGGTATGGGGTGTGTGTGCTCCCATGCTCCACCTACCTCCACCCATCGCCCACGCATGGAGGCATTGGGGGAAAAGAAGGTGGGTGGGTGTCTGTGTGCCAAGCCACATGTGTGCTGCACACCTGCCGCCGCCTCCACCCATCCCCCTCGGACTGCGGCACCTCCATGGTCCATTTAAAATGGGCCATAGTCTAATAATAATGTACACTGTATTACTGATGTCAGTTTTCCTTACCAAATGAACAAAGAATTTCCTGCACAGTGAAGCTGGTCGTATCCCAAGCAGAACACAGAAAATAAATGGGAAGAATTTGGGGTTTGTTTGCTTTGTTATACCAGGTAGATTAACTAAAGAAACAGACCAGAAAATAGAGCCAGATTCTGCCACTCTTCCACTGAGTAGCACCTTACTCCATATGGAGATCTATTGAAATTAATAGTGAAATCAAATGTTACTCATAGTGTTGAAGGACCCAATGGAATTCATCACTTTCTTCTTTGAGTTATGCTGGACCTCCAAGTTAACTCCATAAATTTAGTCCTATGAGTAGCATAGCTAAATTGATGGATTGCACCAAATTTCCCTGACGCAAACAAGTAAGAGGTTGTTCACAAAGGGCTCAATTCTCTAAGGTGCTGAGGTATTGTTGGGGTCCCTTGGCTGCCATTCAATGAACGGAATGTAGGGCAGTCAGCATTGTGCAGATTTAGCTCTATGGGTTTGGCAGGGTCTCTGACTTTCTGCCCAAAGAAAGCTCTTTCCGATCTGGACTGCTTTCAAACCATCTTTTCAATCAAGTTCCCAAAGAAACAGGATTAACTAGACACTGCTGGTTATGCCTGCTGCTATGATATTGGATGAGATAACTCTTGCATTAAGACCCATGACTAACCATACTGCCATTAATTAGGCCTGACTCTGCTGATGATAGTGCAAGTTGAAGGGAGTTTCACAGGTGGTGGGGACCATCTGGGCTTCCATCCAACTCCAACTTCCTGCTACTTTTCTCTTGCAATTTCGTTCAGAGGGTCGACAACATAACTGCAGAACAGCTGGGCTCACTGGCAGAGATAGTGGCACCAATCAGTAAAGCAGCCTGACCAAAATGAGCATGAAAAATACAATAAAACTAGGGACTGCCCAATAATGAAATAAATTCACAGTTTGTCAAAGAAAACAGCTGCCACTCAAGGGCTAACAAGAAACAGAAATTTCACACTCCTACAATTATGTTTACATTACTTTTCCTTTGTACCTTCATAACTTTTTGGTGCACAACTATTACCCAGGGACTTGTGTCCACTGCATTTTCTCCATGGTGGCAATGGGGAAAACTCAATGAGCACCGGTCCATGTACCCTAGAAAGTTTGACCAGTACTGTCATCAGTACTAACACCCTTCTTCATTTAACCTGGGGAATTACAAATTACCATAGCTTCTGCACAACCTCTGATAACTAATAACTATCAATGTAATAGCCCACCATACCTCTGCCATTCATTTTAGTCCTCAAAGATCTTGACATAGGTAATCTGGGTAAATTGAGGGCAGAGAGAGGCTGACGTGTCCTTGCTTAAGATCACATGGCAGATCTGGAGCCACTGAATCAAGAGATTCTACCCACTGAATCAGATGCCATTTTTACATGAGCATTAATCAGAATTAAGGGTTCTTAATGCAGATTAAGTTGATCATGTGAACACTTTGGTCCAAATTAATGACCACGGATTCAAAATTTAAACCGGGTTCTGGAAACCTAATTTTCGAGGATTTATTTTAATGCGGATTAAGCTCAATCCAAATTAGTGATTGTGTGAACGGTTAATCCGGGTTGAGTCCCAGGCACCATAGAGTGCACAGATAAACATCTCCCCTCTAGCCGTCCATATCTCTATGGTATCCTGCAGTTTTTCCATCAGTCTCTGCTTGGCACACTGAATTTAAAATCCACCGCGTCAAGGTGAAGACCCCTCCATTTTGCAAGCTGACTGTGTACTGTTGCTGTCACTGTACTCCCAGAAATCAGAGCGGAAGAGGACACTGAAATCTGGTTCCGCTGCACCATGGGATTTCACAGTCTTCCTTGTGACTTCTAATCCGCATTAACCTGTTCATGCTGCAAATCAGGATTCATTCTTACTCCTGTCCTGAATAATAAGCATGAATTAATGGATCAGGATTAAAAGCTAATTGTGATCATGTAAAAACAGCCACATCTCTCAATATATGCCTGAAGAAGAGCCAGGGGTTCTGCTGTGTTCCCTTGAGGGTATCTCTGGAACATGTAGTTGCAAATTCAGAGGGACTTTAACAAAATTTTCTCCCATAGTTGCATTCTAAATGCATAATTTTTTTTAAAAAAAAATATATCATCCAGTTTGCAAAAAGTGGCACCATCAAAATATTAACAACCAATACCACCGTTAGTAAATCAGCACATATAACTGAGCTGTCACATCAGCTGGGATCCAAAGAGAGCAGCTGGAAATCAGACAGCTGCCTGTGAATGACAATGTGTTGATCTTGGCCAGATTCTCGCTTACATAACGGTTCCATTACACTGTTCTGGCAGCGTAAAGAGGTCTTAATGTGAGAGTAAATTACAGAGTGGTGTAGAGTAGCCTTAGTTAGGGTTGACTGGAAAACCGGACAGTGCTGATTTGCATAAATGTGTGTGGTTGTTTATGTAAATTATGCAAATTTAAAACTACCCATTGCCTAATGCTGACATTTGGTGTTCAGGGCATTTGTCACTCCAGACACTAAGATCCACAATTCCCAGCCTGTCTGAGTGATAACCCCAGCTTTAGTGCAAATGAGAATCAAGCATTATGAGGGGAAATCCTGGCTCCTCTGATATGTGCGCTAATGGGGGTGGGGTTTGCCTTTGTCTTCGGTAAGACCAGGGTTTCTCCTTATATTGTTTGTTTGTTTTTTTCTTTTTAAACAAGGCACAAATCTGTCCAATATTTAAATGTCATCTTGCAAACACTAAGAAGCTGGACCTCTCTTTGTTGTGCATATAGTGCATGTCCCAGATCTCATTCATCATCAAACTGAAGAGGAAAATAGTAGAGGATCATTTTAGTCTAAAAAGAAACAAAATAATAATCAAGAAATCACTAGAGATGTGCATTTTCATGTTTATCAAAGCCTCCAGCTCTCACTGAAGTCAAATGCAAAATTCCCATCAACTGTGAACAAGCCAGGATGAAATGGCAGGAAATTTTACCCAGTGTGTTAAACTGGTACAAATACAAAGTAGAGAAAGTTTGGGGTTTTCTTCCACGGCTGCATATTTGGAACTTGCCTGCAGAGGGAGTCACTTCACAGATCCACAGACTATTTTTCATCCCTTTCTCCTACAAAATCTAAACGTGGCATCATATGCGAGTTACGTAAGTTTGGCCTGGGGTGTCTGCCACATGAACTGTGTGCTGCAGCTTCCAGATGGCTTCATCTTAAGAGGCCGGCCAGCTGGATCTAGACATGCCTCTCTTCCACCATGAAACCTACAAAATGGAAACATCCAGGAAGGGAATGGGAGGGAATTAAAGATGTTTTTGTTCTGTCTCGTCATAGTCAATTGCTGTGAAAAGAACTAACTCAAAATTATTTTGAAGTAGAATTTTGAAAACTGAACTGCTTCAAAACCAGGGGGGAGGGAGGGGAAACAACCCTTACCGCTCTAAGCCTACTTTTGGAGATTTATTTCAATACCACATTAGCCCTATACCACATTAGCGTCTGTGAATTCTGAGTCCTCTCATCGACAAAACAGTTGCCTTAGATGAAGCCTTGCCTGTGTGCTCTCTTGCGTCAATCTTTTATTTGCAGGATATGCATATTCAAACAGCAAGCAAGGCGAAAGTGTGCTCTTCTCCATTCAGGAGCAAGCTCTGCTTAGAATTATGTTGCAGTTGCTTGACAATCTTTTACCCTTAAAGTCCCATAGATTTAAGCATAGGTTTTGCCCTCTGCAGAGGAGAGAATTTCCTGCTCTATGATTTTAACTGCCACATTATATTAATAGGAGTGAATTTGCCCACCAGCTAAAAGAAGTAACCATAGGGATTAAATGTAGCAGCCCCATTATGGACAGTAGTGATAGAAACAGTGCTTGGTGTGTTGATCAGTAGGTTAGACAGGTCTTAACACAGGATGACTCGGGCAAGCGCCCCGGGCCCATGCTTTCTGGGCCCCCACAGTGGCCCCTGTTTTCACCAGGGCATGGTGTGGGGGCCCAAATATAACCACCTTTAAGGCCCGCAGAAGGTGTCTCCAAAGACCCCAATGAGAGGCGGGCCACCAGGGGCCCCACATTTTATCTTTGCTCTGGGCCCCACAAATTCTAAGGCCAGACCTGGATTTAATAGAGGTGCTCAGTGATTGGAATTGCTTAAGTTTAGCAGGCCAAACATCAATGCTGACAGAGCATGTAACAAAACTCAGATGATGCCCTGAATCCCAATGCCCTATCTACCAGGCTGCACCACCTGTCTCTTAATAAAGGTACGGTGGTGCTGCTGCAGGTGTGCAAACCCTACAACCAAGATTAGGGTAGATGAGTAAGTGACTAGCAAAGACTGAGGGCGCTTTTAGACGAGACAAATTTGCGCATGGATGGTAAAAAATGCGCCTGTTTTCATGCTCGTTTAAACACCTAAACCATTTTAAATGCGCATTTGCCATGATCGTGTAAAAGCCCAAACCGTTTTGAATGTGTTTTTTAAATAATGTGCATTTTTAAAACCGGTTTTGGCACCCCCAGATCATCAAAGATGCTCAAAATGGGTTTTTAAAAATGCGCATTATTCAAATGCGCATTTACAAAACCACATTAAAAGTGTCTCGTCTAAAAGCGCCCTGAGTATGTAAGACGAGATTCATAATTTTAAAAATAGTTCCAGGAGAAGATGTAGCAGTAAAGAGGGATGATAAAAGAGCAGAGAACAGTGTTATGATTTAGAGATGAAGAACGGAGGATGAATCTTTCCTGGGTAGGAGGAAAGAAAAGGGTGGTATTCAGTGCAGCAGGAGAGAGCAATCCAAGTCCTTGGGGCCTCTAGATTACAGCTGGTAACACCTGGCTATTGCAGTAAAAAGACACCCCGGACATGTAGAGGATACATCTCTGTCCTCTCCACTAAACCTGCCCAAGGCAGCAATGCTTTTGATGTCAATTCTGTAAGTTTAAGGTTGGTAGGCTAGCTTACACCTCCAGACCCTTCTTGGCATAGAGAGACCCTTTAATTGGATAGAACGGCTCATAAAGAGCTCCCCTAAAGCAGACGTGGTTAAGTCAACCAAACACCTGGTGGAAATGGGTAAAACTGGAATCTTTAGAGAACTCTAAATCTGCAACAACAAAAATGGGTGCTTTTGTTAGTTTCAGCTACACAGTTCCGCCTAGAAGAACTCTCTCTGCTTTGCTTTCTCAAGGACACACACTCCTAGGTTACCCTGCAGTTCTGCTTGCTCTCACAGCTGTCCATCTGCCTTTCCCTTATTTAAAAATAAATATTTTTTCCCCTTCTCTGCTTGCTCACTCTGGCTCTTTCCCCACAGCCCTTTCAGAGCTGCTTGCGCTCTGCCAGTCACAACTGCCACCGCTGTCCAATCCCCAGGCTCTATTGGATCGTCTGCAAATCAACGAATCAGAGCCAAGACCACTGGAGCAGCAAACCTCTTCTTCTTTTGCTGCCAGAGACAGCTACTTCCTAGTTTGAAGTAGGGCACTATCATGTCTGGAGGACCAGACTCTATGGTTTCCTATCCCAAGTCCGGCTGAACCAGGATCTTTGGTAGTTGACTGGCAGCCAGGGCGAAAAATTTAAACCTGGGATAAAATCATGTTTTAGCCATTTCTTTGGGACACTGGAAGGGACAGCCTTTTCGAAACTGGGACTATTCTGGCCAAACAGGGACATTTAGTATTCTTAGGTATGGTGCAGGGCTGTCCTGCACCCAGTTTAGTGGTTGTGTGAGGCAAAAGGGTAGATAAAGATGGAAAAGGGTTTGTTAGATCATGAGAGGGAATGACAAAATTTCTGGTTATTCAGGAGCATCCCTATGTGAGCTATAACAGCCCTCACTGGGGCTCACTGCAGGCTAGGGCTTGTCCTCATGAGCAAGACAAGTTACTCTGGAGAAATTACTCTGGACTCAGAGTAACTATCTCCCTCCACCTTTGTTCCCACAAGCAGGGGGAACTAAAGCAGGGGTTAAATAGTTCTTTACCTTCCCCTGATCTCCCTTTTTTGGAACTTACAAGGAACTGCCAGCAAGGGGAGGGGGGGGGGGCGGCTGAAATAACAAGTAACTACTGAGGCAAAGACCCTGCTGGGGAAACAAAAGCAGGTAATCCTGAGTTTTTTTGAGAGGACTTAGGCAGTGGGGTAATTCCCTTCCATAGCAAGATCACTCTTTCTAGGAGTAATAAATTACTTCCCTGCATACTTTAACCCTACTCATTCTGAAAAGTAAATCTCTCCCATTTAGCCTCCTACTCATGAGAAGAAAGGGAAGGTTAACATGTGTTATGATGAACCTCCTCAAATGCTGTGCTACAGGGACCACTGGGCATGGCAGTGTGGGGCCATTCCTGCCACAGGATCATGCTAGCACTGTCTGTTTAGGAAGAATTAGGATTATTGCAAAGCAGAAGCCTTAGTGACCCTGCAAAGCCTCCTCTTGGAGGAACTTGCTTAATGGGCTTTTCTTTTCTTTTTCTTAAAAAATAAACTTGTTTTCCTGTCCCAAGTGAGACGTCTATGCAAAGCTTGTTTGCTCAGAGTTTATTCGTGCTCTCTTTTCCTACAAACACAACAGTGGCAGTTTAGACTGTCTCCTGGCTTGTTGTGAGTGGCACAGCCCTGCAACCTGTATTTCTCATAAGTGTCCTCTAAAATGTACATATCTGGCCACCCTAGCTGGAGATGTGATCTCAATGCAATGCAGATGGGGGCCTTTGGGGGTTGTTGTTTTTTATATGTAATCCTGTTTTCTCCCTCTCTGCTCGGGACCAACTTCCTCTCTACTGAGCCCTAGTCGTGTTTCCATGCCTTGGACATAAATGAAGTGAAAAGCATCTTCCAAGGCAAACAAGCTCTGTCAGGAGAAGCACAAGAGAAGCCCTTAGAAGAGGGGTGGCAGCGATGGAGGAAACAGCCAGATACAGCTGTACTTTTCCACCCAAAAAAATGCCCTTCGAAAGGAAAGAGCTGGTGACCTCAGCTTTGGGTCTTGGCAGCCATGGGAGAGCTTTCAGCAGCCTCCAGAGCAAATAAAGGCGAGAGGAAGGGACTTGGTGTACTGAACAGGAGAAGAGGGCAGATGGGGGGTGGGGAGACTGCATAGGCAGCAGCCAAGCCAAGGGAAAGAGATTCCCCTCCCCTACTCACTGCTTCACACTACAAGTCTCTGATAGGGAAATGTCAGCTGCTGTGATAGTTCTATCAAGCCATTGTGCTTCCTGAAATCCACTAGCAAATGCATTTCATTAGACCTCTGCCAGGGAAGAGCATGGACTGTGTAGTTCCATGTTTTGCCCATCTGTGCGAGAAACTGCAATCTGTAAACGGTTTGAAATATAAGCCAGTGCTGATAACTAGCTTTTAAAGCAAATTTCAGTGTAAACTTAGATCAAACAAACCATATTCTAAGCAGCATGAACATAGGCCAGTCTGAGGATCCCAGAATTTTATTTTGTGCAATGAATTTGGCTCATTATTCCATTGAGGCTACATTAAAATCAATGCAAGTTATGGCTGATACCAGTGAAGCAGCACACTGATGATCTGCAAATGCATTTCACTGAGGGCAGCACATTCCTTGGCAATTATCACCCAGCTTTATGTAATTCTTTGAGCTCACATTTGCTGTATATTACTATGAAAGGCAGTCTTTCCTAATTTGCTTAAGGAAGGAAGTGGACAATAGAGTCTGATCTGATCTGATCTAATATAATCCCACCTGTTTACAGGAATCTTTTGTTGCTAGACTATTGACATGGTAGGACTATGCAGGAACCAGGAACTGCCAGCTTGGGAAGAAAAGGCCCAGGAAATATCTATGGGCTTGAAGAACAGCCTGTCTAGCAGTTCAATTACATAGATCATAAATCCTCCACCCATTGAAGTAAATGGCAAAGTAATTGTCCTCTTAATGGACAACCGTTTTTCCTTGTCCCCTTTCTAATGTGCCCTGCCCTCTGTGGAGTGTTGTGATATCCCAATGTTCCATAAGGGACAGGATTACATCAGAAAGGAGTGTGACAGCTCCTTTGCCTTGCCCCCTCCGAATTTCAAACAATCGTATATGCTGGCATCCGTGCATGGTGCATTCACACATTCCTGCATGCTACCTTTAGCAAACAATGAAACCTTGATTATTGAATACAAAAGGAAAATGGCCGGTGAGGGGTGACACCCCCAACTTTAACCATGGCTGAGATTGCTTGGGTGGCTAATATACAGCCATTGTAAACATCTGCAACCCAACCAGAGCCCACAGGACAGGACTAATGCTGCACCCTAAGCTCAGGCACGCTATCTGGCCTAGCCCTCTGGGTCAAACCAGGCTGAGATCCCTAGTTGTGAGAGGCCCCCATGTTACCTCCACCACCGAGTGCTATGACATCACCACCTTCTGTAGGAGAATGGCCACATTGGAAAGGGGCAAGGAATGCCTTAGCCCCACCACTTACCCCATGCAATGAGGTCACAACCCTCCATGGGGGGGGGGGGGCGTGGGCCAGGGGCTCAGGTTGAGCACAAAGTAGTCGGGCTCGGGATCTGCCCAGGCCCAGTTTTCTCGACCTAAGCAATGTTCTAATCTAAGGGTGTTTTCAAACAAGCAGGGCTTGAGGAGTGTGGGGTCCGTGGACATTGAGGCCGCTTTTAGATGAGCACGCAGTGCGCTCGCGCGTGGTTTCAAAAATGCCGCGAGATGGGATTAGACGAGACGCTGCTGCAAGTCACGCGAACAAGAGGAGGACGCACATTCTTTTACAGCTGCGATTTGACCGGGTCGTCTATCAAGGTGGTCAAATCACGGCCGGAAAAGAATGTGCGTCCCCCTCCCGTGCACGTGATTTTCGGCAGCGTCTCATCTAATCCCGTCTTGCGGCATTTAAAAGCGGCCTAAGTGGCACAGCTGTGGAGCAGCCATGCACGTGGACTGAGCAGGGAGGGATCCCAGGGTGAAACGTGGGCAATGCTGTCCCCCTTACAAATTAAATGAAAAATCTGAGACGCACAACAACAGTTACTAGCCAGGATGGTTGGGGGATACAAAGCAGTGCGGTCCTAAACCTCTGGGACTGCTAGAAGCTTAAAGTGACTGAAAGGGGATGGGTCAATCCATCAGGTGCCCAGTGGCTATGGGTAGAGCCACAATTCCGGGTTAGAAGGGCCACTGGTCTGACCTAGTATGTCAGCTCTTCTATGCTTCCAGGAAGAAGAGAGAGCGAGCATAAAGCTGTAAGGTGAGTCCCGATACTAAAAGACTGAAGTCCCAGCGGGCCATCCTAGAAGTCAAATAGGGATCACTGTAAACAGGAGCTGGAGGTGCCACACCACACTTTCTTAGGATGCTCTGTAGCAGTCAGTTGCTTCCATTACCAATCAAACAGGGGATTGAACTTCATTTAAAGTTTATAAATTTCAGACGACTGTCTAAACTAAGTGTTGATGGGATGGAGAAGATGCTTGTTCGTTTGTTTGTTTGTTTTAACATGAAGCGCACTGCTAGAATCTTGCTGGCAGGTAACTTTCCATTAAGTTAGGTTTGGTGGTTTGGTTTATTTAAAGCCTTGTGCCTGTTACTGAAACAGAGAAAGCCTAGAGCATTCTGGAGTGTCATGAAAGTTTTACAGCTGCTGAAAAAGTTCTATACTTGAGTGCACAAAGTATTGGAGAGCTTTATTCTGGAAAACAGGATTTATTTATTTTTTAAAAAAGGTTAAACATTGCTCCCCCTCACTCCCTCTACTCTGAGCAAAACGACATGCAGAGCTTTACAAAGTTTTGTTCATTGTATCCCCGAGTGAGTTAGGATTTTGTAAGTGATGTCTCCTGGGTTCTCCTGCCATCCCTTTGGGATTTGACCTGCAGCATCTGGGATTTGAGGAGTCATCTCCAAGTGAAGCTCTGATTTCCCTAGGATATCCAGGAATATTTTTTTCAGGTTAGAAAGGTCCACATTGGAAAGGGGTGGGATGTGGCCAAACCCCCTGCTGCGGGTCATTGTGACATCACAACACGCCACAGGAGGTGGGGCCCTGGCCACATCAGAAAAGGGTTGGGAGAGTTTCTTTGCCCTCCCCTCTTTCAACATGGCACTGCCCCTTTCAGGTCAAAGCCTCAGGAAAGGTGGCAACCATCAGTGTCCCCCTGGCATGTGTATTTTCCTGGCTAGAGGATGAGTATTACATGATTAGATATTATCTCTGCCTTTGTGTCTCTAGGCAAGACCCTTAAGTCCCTACTTCATTTCCCCCATCCGTAAAATGTGGAGAATGGCTCTATCTAGGATGCTCTTGCTCACTATCTCTTCCAGAAGGTTTGGAGATACTTGGATGGCATGTACTGTGCACATGCACATTAAATTATTGCTACTAGCAGCATCACTGGTCCACAAGCCATTTGACTTTTCTCGCCTTCCACCCAAAGGAGAATCAGGCAACCTGAATCTCTCGTGCCATTAATACTACACACAATAAAGTCACAGCATTTCCCAGTGGTTAAAGTTAAATCCTTGTTCTTTTTCTCTTTCGTTTATCCAGGATTCACTCGAAGATGCGGGCCTGGATTTTCTTCCTTCTCTGCCTGGCAGGAAAGGCTCTGGCAGCACCTGTAAGTGTTGTACCTAAGTGACCACAGCCTTCCTTTTTTAGCATGCCCCTTCCCTGCTCCAGGGCTCTTGCTGGAACTGAAATAGCACGGTGAGAGTGAGAATCTCCATCCTAGAGCTCCATTTGACACAGAACAGGGCCCCTGTGTTGTCCTCACCTCTGACCTCCCCCATCCTTGCAGTGTTCCAGTTACTGATTCTTGATCTCCCAGGTTGGGTTAGGAGCTGCGTCTCACTGTCTCTGTCTTCAAGTTATAATGAGCTGCCCCTTTAAAGCTTTGTTGTGCTCATCTACAGTGCCCTTTTTGTTGGGTCAGCCACCTTCATGGTTGCAGATGGATTAGGTGACCAAGTTCACTTGAGAGCAATCTGGAGGTGGCAGAGGGAGTAGGTCCGGGCAGTGGAAGAAGGTTAAGGCTCCTAGGAAAAGGGGTCCTCTGTAGCCTCTCGGTAGAAGGGTCTGCACTGAGCAAGGGGGCTGGGCATCTTGCTATATACAAGGGGGCAGCAGAGATGGAACAGTTTGGAGTTGAACTCTGCTGAAGTACCTTTGTTTGACAATACACACTAGTTCCAAAAGGGGAGGAGCCTTTTGAAACAAGTGGCTGTAAGAGCAGAGATGCCAGTAGGTTAGAATATGCCCTGGTATAGAATATGGAATGAGCCCCTTCCCTCCTACTCTGGCTGACATATCCCCTCCGCCCCCCAAAGCTGGCCCTCTATATGTTGGCATCCCTCCCATTCCTGGCCCCTCCTCTTCCTGTAAATGTAGCTGAGACCACCGAGCATGGGAAGCACTAGCATACATTTTGGTTAAATTTGGGCTTGAGGGGAGGGGACCTGGATCTTCTCCAGACCCACAGAAGCCCCACCTCTGGTTAGAAAGACCTTCGTCTGCCCCACCCCCTCACTACGAAGCTGCTACCGTAATGACAGTGAAAGCATTTGAAAACTAAATTCTGAAATACTGAAACAATTACTATTCTCTGTCTATTCCATTTGCAACAATAGGTCAGATTAATGGCACACAAACTCTCTCAAAAACAAGAACAGAAACTGTCCTCACTGAAGCAGAAGATCCTTCCCATTCCACATCACTAACAACAACAATAACTTGGCCTATCAGCAGTTAATCTTTTGCCAGCTCACTGGCATCCCACTGGCACTTTAGACACATATCCTTGATGGGATCTGTTTGTGTCACCACTTGTGAACAAGTTCCTTGCCCGTC
The DNA here is from genome assembly GCA_003113815.1 of Sphenodon punctatus. NCBI lineage: Eukaryota > Metazoa > Chordata > Lepidosauria > Sphenodontia > Sphenodontidae > Sphenodon > Sphenodon punctatus. Next base: position 2,558,309 of record QEPC01006805.1, on the reverse strand, counting down.
TTGGTTGGTGAAAGCCAGCCAGGAGACGTTATGGCCATTGCTCACTCGGCCGTTGCACACGGCCATGACACTCAGCTCTACCTCTCTTTTTCTACCAACCCAGGTCACGCAGTCTCCTTATTTTCCCAGTGCCTGGCAGCTGTGGGGGCTTGGATGAGGTTGAGCCATCTGCAATTGAATCCTGACAAGATGGAGGTGATGTTGGTGGGTGAGGGCTTGGGGGGCCTAGGGGTGGTTGAATCCCCTCTTGTTGGGGGGGTTCACCTTCCCATGGTCTCTCAAGTGGGGAGTCTGGGTGTGCTCCTCGATTCGCAGCTCAGCTTGGAATCTCAGGTTGTGGCTGTGGCGGGGAGTGCATTTCGGCAGTTACATCTTGTCCGGCAGCTTCAGCCGTATCTCTCAGACTCCGACCTCGCCACTGTCATCCATGCCTTCATCACCTCGAGGCTGGATTACTGTAACGCGCTCTACGTGGGGCTGCCCGAGAAGTTGGTCCAGAGACTGCAGCTGGTGCAGAATGCCACGGCCTGTCTCCTTATGGGAGCGGGCCGCAGGGAGCACATGACACCTGTGCTTCGGGCTCTGCACTGGCTGCCTATAAAGCACCGGGCTAAGTTCAAGGTGCTGGTTTTAACCTTTAAAGCCCTTCAGGGCCTGGGCCCTGCTTAGCTGCGGGACCGCCTCACTCCCCACGTGCCTGTGCGCCCCCTGCAATCGTCCGTGGGAGCCTTTTTGGAGGTTCGCCGGGCGAGGTGGGTGGCCACCAATGTTAGATCTTTTTTGGTGGCTGCCTCTGTGCTGTGGAATTCGCTCCCGGAGGAGGCTCGGTTGGCCCCCACTCTCCTGTCATTTCGACGATTATGTAAGACCTGGCTGTTCCGACAGGCCTTTGGTGAGGGGTAGGGGTTTGCTGGGTGGGGTTAGGGGGGAAGGGAGTGTTTTGTTTTGTTTTTCCCTGCATAATATGGAATTTTTAACTGTTTAAAATGTTTTATTGTGGGCAGGAGGGGTGGGATACAAATTTTATATAAATAAATAAAATAAAAATATACCCTGAAGGCATTCCCACACACCCCTAAAGTTCCAGAGAGAGCCTCCCCTGACCCAAAACCCTTTGTCCTGTAAGTTAAACCAATCTAGATAAAAGTGAGCAGACTAAACACTCTGTTCAAGCTGCAGCCTGAGGTACTTAGCAAGTTTTCAGTGAGTGATAACAACCCGTTCACCTCTGCACACTTTCCACATGGATGTGCCCCCCTTCCCTCCCACCTCAGAGCACCTGCACCTATTATAGTTACACCCTTCCCTGAGGAAGTGGTTTAGGGCATGTGTACACTACAAACTAAGCAACAGATGTTGGGTGTGAACAGATGTGACTGTGGGCCGCTTTGACCCACTCTGGCCTGGACCCGCCGCCAGATGTTGGCCCAGAATTACCCCGAGCCATGTCGACGGCTAACCTAGGCTGTGATCCTGGAAACCTCCGGGGTCACAGCCTGGCCTAAGGTCTGCCCGATCAGGGCAAAGTGGGCCAGAGTGTGTTAGCATGTCTGTTCCCGCTGGTCTGTCAAATGTGTGGCTGGCCGGCCAGCCCCGGCCTCCGGCTCCAACCGCGTAAACATTTGTTCTGCAGCCCGACCCAGTTCAGACTGTGTCTGCAGCAGCTTCCTGACTTGAGCCAGCCCAGGTTGCCGCCACAGCGCAGTCACGTTTGCTTTGCCTATTGTCAGCATGATCCTCTGGTGGGATAAGTGCTGGTGCTAGCAGCCAGCATGGGCATGAGCCCCACTCAAGTGACTGGGACTTGCACCATTACTACTAGAGCATGTACCACTCCACTGGAGGATCACACTGTGCATCTCAAACGTGATTGCCCACTCCACACTAACTTAGACTTGTTGGTGCCAGGCTGTAACTCCCTCTTTGCTCTGCTCAGAGCCATGCTAGTTTGTTGAGATTAAAGGTGTGTCCCATACTTCATGTCCCCTGCTTTTATTGCGGACAAGAACGATCAAGTCCAGACTAGCAGCTCTGTGCATTTACACAGCACATTAACCCAAATGCAAAGAAGTCTGAATTTGAGCTAAAGCTCTAGGGCCTTAGAAAAGAAATGAGACACAAGAGGTGACAACATGGGGTGACAATGCATTCAAACTTCCAATCAATAATCACACAGGGGAGAAGGCTTGGAAAATGTGAGGCTTATTACAACAAAGTCATTAAAAAGGGGGCCAGCAAGGAACTGAATGTTGTTTGCAGGAGGGGCGGGATACAAATTGAACAAAATAAATAAATAAATAAAATTAAATTAGAACACATCCCCTTTGGGAATAGTGCACACAGTAATTCAATTCCTTCTGAGTTCCTGGACAAAGCTCTGCCTCAAGCCAAGGAGACCGTAAATAGGGTTGCCAGCTATGTACATTTTAAAGGAACACTTATGAAAAATACATGTTGCAGGGCCTGCACTGGCACCTACGCTTATCAGCCACCCACTGGGCATCATGTGCTGCTTTACCAACTCTGCATCACAACGTTTTAATTAACTTGACCGAGAGCCCACACATTCCTACAGCTCAGGCTCTGCAGCCCTCCCAGGAGTGAGATAAGGCTGTATTCCAAGCAAGGGTGTAGGAAACTTTTGATAACATCCTTCAGCAATGGCTGCCTGCCTGCCTCTAAATCACTGTATAAGAAATCCCACTCTGCTCTGGTGGTAGTAACCAGGGAGGAGAAGAGAAGGAAAGGTGGGTAAGGGAAAGGCATTATTATATTTTCCCATGCAGAAGAGAGCAGAGCTGACAAACTCCACTTTAACAATTCTTATGCATGTTGCAGGGCTGTATTGGTGCCCTTTGCAGCCCTGCAACATGCGTAAGGAATGTTAAAGCGGTGGTAAGGTGTATGTTTGTTTTCACCCATTGTTGTGAGTCTGACCTAGCTAAGGACTGTAAAGCAAAGTGTTACACGAATGATAAATAGTAACAACAGCTGTTTTTACACGGGACACGCTCACGGAGGCCCACCCAACCCCCACCCACCAAGGCACCCGTCTGAAGGTGGGGAGGACGGATACACGCTCCCATGATCCACGTACTACCTGCTCATGCCCACGCATGGAGCATCTGGGAAAAATCTGGGATGCTCTGTGTGGGAGCATGCAGGGGTAGGGCATATACCCATCTCGGCCCATCTGATGCCCCATTCACTCACTGGAAGTGTGTGTGTGCTCCACGCGGCACACACGGATCCCACCCCCAGATGTGCCCATGTAAGAATGGTGAATATTTGAGCTAGGACTGACAACAGTGCCTGTCCCTCTTCCTTCCTTACAGCAGGATGCTCTGCCAGATGAGATGGAAGTAGTGGAGGATCCTACAACTGAGGTAGACAATCACACAGCACTGCATCTCTTTCTAAATTAACCACTTTACCTGCAGTTTGTGCTGGGGCGGGGGTTGGAAGAGTGACAGGCTTCTCCTCCTGTGCGTGTGCGGTCACTTTCTCTCAGTCCTAATCTCATAATTGATGGGGCTGTGGTCCCCCACCTTAAAGGTGACAATCAGCAGTGAGCTGCCGTTCCTTTTGGTCATGTCACTGGGAAGGCATAGGGGGCTGGCACTCAAGCTGGACAAGGGCCACCATGAGGAGAAGACTATTGGCATCCTTTGGATTTGCTTGTACTGGACATTAGATTAGCCTCTCTTTTTATCCTGTTTCAGGAAAGGGAATCACCTCCAATGTAAATGAACACTCCCCACAGGGTTATGGTGTGCTAGCCCGAGAAGCTCGCTAGAGGCTCATCTACCCAGGCTTTTATCAACCCCTATCTCTCTTTCAGTGCTATCTGCTAGCTGTGATGGTGGCCATGTAACATAATCCATTAACCAATCAGCACACAGCCATGACTGAGAATGTTTTTGTCCTTGCAGGAGCCTGTAGGAGGCAATCCAGTCCAGGTGGAGGTTGGGGAGTTTGAGGAACCCACCGTGGATGTGGAGGAAATTGTTCCTGAGAGTAAGTGATTTGTCGCCTAGCCAGAGGACAACAGAGAGCTGTGTAGCGTCCCTCCTTTGTGGAAGAAGGAACCTGAGGCTGCTCTTGTGGAAACACCAGCAGGGGCTCCACTAGGGAGGGCTGCTTGTCTACATGAAAGTGCTCAATAACACAGCCTGGCTAACAAACACACCCATTACTATGTGTAACCCATCATGAACATATGTCCTTAGATTCCCAAGGCGCCATATTTGAAACACATTAGCCAGTTAACTGGCTGTAGCACATGTCACCAAGCAGCTATCCTGAGGAAAAAAGAATTCTGCTGGCTGCAAATGCTGAGCTGAGCCCCAGTTTAAGGCATTCTAGCCATTTTCTTGTCTCCCCAGTCTGTGAGGAACTTAGGAGAACTCTTGGCTTTATCTCTCTCCATAAATGTTCTTTTTTCCATATCTGTGCCCTAAGCCTAACCATCACTGAGCTGGACTTTTTGTGCAAAGGGCTCCGTCTCTAGCTGTCTGAGTTTGCAGGAGGCATCCTGGCCTCTAACTCTGCTTTCCTGTCCCCCACACAGACCCTTGCCAGAACCACCACTGCAAGCATGGAAAAGTCTGCGAGGTGGACGATAACAACACCCCCATGTGCGTGTGCCAGGATCCTTCCAGCTGCCCGGCCAGTGTTGGCATCTTCGAGAAGGTGAGCAGAGGAATGAGGAGCAATCCATCAGGACAAAATGAGAGAAATTAGGTCAACTAAACAGAGGCGTAGAATCGGGAACGATGACTGGGGATGGAGTCTTAACTTGTAGGTTACCAGCTCAAATCTAGCCAAGGTTACCAATGGCAAAAACAAACAAGCGACTCATAAGACCTGGCTAAAATTGCAATAATATGTAAATGAATTTAATAACAATACAAAAACAGATAATAAATGTATCCTGTAAAACACTGTGTCATATACTACCACATACAATAACCCGATGCGTTTCGGGTGATGGAGCACCCTTCTTCAGGTGTATAATTGGTAGTTGTACTCAACCAGCATATCTGTGAATCTTATCCAATAGAAATGAAGAAAAACTTTCATCCTCAAACTGTAAATTAATAGAAGAAAATCCTGGGAAGGGAAAACAGCGAGCCTACAATTCCCTAATCCTCAGAAGTTGCTTCTCAGAGGATTAGGGAATTGTAGGCTCTGTGTTTCCCCTTCCCAGGATTTTCTTCTATTAATTTAGTTTGAGGATGAAATTTTTTCTTCATTTCTATTTAGATATACTATTGAATAAGATTCACAGATATGTTGATTGAGTACGGCCCTTTTTACACGAGACGGACCCACGCATGCACATGTGGGTTCGCTCCATGTGCATGTGTGGGCACCGCCTGTGTAAACACTGTGGTGTGTGGGTGGGCGTGCTCCCTTGTAACACGCATGTACACCCACCTCCACCCATCGCCCATGCACAGAACAATTGGCCAAAATGGCAATTGCCGTGAGGATGCGGGGAAAGGGGATTGGTGTGCGCTCACGTACACTGCCCCCCTCCTCCCCACAACGCCCATGCTGCCGCACGCACACCCATCTTAAAAGGTCCTACAACTACCAATTATACGCCTGAAAAAGAGAGTGTTCCATTCCCCAAAACATATTGGGTTATTTTATGTGGTAGTATATGACACACTGTTTTATAGGATACATTATCTGGGTTTTTTTGTATTGTTTATTGTTGTTTATTGGAATTTTAGCCAAGCCTTGTGATTAGCTTGTTTGGTTTTGCTTTTGATTGTTTGTTATTCCTTTTTTGTCCCTTGTTTTGTATTGATTGTTCAAGCTATCAATGACCAGGAGTCACTACTAATCGGGAGGCCCATAAAAGATCATTGCCTTATTCTAGCTCCCATAGGGACATCCTTCGAAGCTAGAGCTCTCCATAATGATCCCCAGCTTGGACTGTTTTCTCCATGCCATCTTCGCCTTTCCACAGGTGTGCGGCACCGACAACAAGACCTATGACTCCTCCTGCCACTTCTTTGCCACCAAGTGCACCTTGGAGGGCACCAAGAAGGGTCACAAGCTCCACCTGGACTACATTGGACCCTGCAAATGTAAGTTTCCATCCCTGTGCTAAAACACAAGCCATCTTGAAGGTAGCTCCTTAAGGACTGTGATCGCTCTGTTCACCATGGTTATAACCCTCTAGTCTATACCTGTGCATGCATCTCTCTTTGCTTTGAAACCTGCAGACTGTCTGTGACACTGCCTGGAACACAGATTCCTGATGTCTGCACTGTAAAGTAAGGTGCGCTTTGCAACTTAAATTAAAGCACTAGTGTAACTAGGGAAACCTCTGCTAGGCCACTAGAGCTTAGCTTCCCTCTTTGTTGTTCCTCCCACCAGAATCTGACCCTAAAGATCATTTTTTTCCCTACTGCTGATTTATTCTTAGAAAGGCCACATGGCACTGAGATTGCTGGCAGCACCATTTCCCCCAGCCTCTGATCTCGTACAGCACAAGCAACAGGCGCTGGGTAATGGTGCAGTGTGACCCATGGGCTGGTCGTTCCAGTTGCTCACACCATCCAAACCTGTCCCACGGAACAGTGCATAGTCCAGGTAGGGAACCCCAGGGACTCAGCCTAGCCTCTTTAATGCCAGGGAAAGGTGGCTGGAATTGCAGACACATTCTAACTGCCTGCCACCAGGACACCAAGAACTGTAATAACCAGGCAAACCCCTCTGCCCAGAATGGTTTCATCCTTCCTCAGTCACTCATTTAAAAATGCCAAGCCTGGATCAATCAAGATAGGCCCACCATCCCCCTCTCTGTCCTGCACAATAGCCTTATTGTACCTGTGGTGCCTTGGTGCCAGACAGCACCCAGAGAGCCTGCTGACGGAGGTGACAATGAGGTCTAAGTCGGAGTTGAAATTAATAGCGTGCTTTGTATTCATGGATAGTATTCACATTCCAAATATCTGAATAATAGCAGCATTCAAAGCAGGTATTTATATATCTGCTTACTTGGCTATTCTGTTTTGGTTTCTTCTTTTATTTCATTTTGTGTTTGTTCATTTGTTTTTGTTTGGTTATTTCATTTACTTTGTTTTAACTGCTGCACAATGCGCATTAGTGCGAATAGTGTCAAAACACAGCAACCGAAATACCAAAATAAATAAACTGTAATATCCCAAACAAGCATCTGATGAAACACAAATGAGTAGCAGTTATCATATGCTTTGTGGGCTTCAGGTCAAATTTATTTGCACAAATATTAATTTCAGCTCTAGCCTATGTCTCTCATCCAGCGCTTTGCTATGGCAACCAATTTTATTGGCTTTCCTGCAGATAGCAGGGAGGAGAGGCTTGTTGGCAATGCTTCGTTAAACAATTCTTCATATAAAGACCAGTTGTGCCCAGGATTAGATTGTCACATCTGTAGGGTTGCATCCTCTGGAAGCTACCCTGCGATGTGCTGAGAGATTGGAATTCAAAGAGACAAACTGGTGCCTAAAGAACCAGCAGCCCACAGAAACTATCTGGAGAACCTGCCATTCTGACATAGGAACTAGATATTAAAATATTATTTTCCATAACCACCTAAAGCCCCTGCAAACAGGAATCCCAGCACCTTCTGAGGGATGTTGATTTTGTTGTGGAACAAATCCATTTTCTCGGTTTACCTTTACCTTCCTTAACCAAAGAGGCCTCTATAGAGAAATTGAATCTCTCTCTCTCTCTCTTAAGACTTATTCTCCCCTGAATCATGTTAAACTGAGGTGAGTGAAGGAATTAATTCAGCTACTTTCAAACAGAAAGCACTTGGTTGGTTCTCTGAGTGAGAAATAGGTGATGGAAACTGACGACGACTGAAAAATACTGAACTTTTTTCCAATTTGCAATTCAAATTAGAGGACACTCTTCCACGAACAAATCTTTCACTTCTGCTCAACAGAATAAATATCTTTGCACAGGCATTGATTTCATTAGGTTTAATTAGTGTGGTTTTTAATGGAGTCAAAATTCAGGTTTGATTTGTTCAAACTGAAACAGTTTAATTCGTTTGCCTTTGAACTTCTGATTAAAATTCAACCATCTGGTCAAATCACATACCACAAATTACATGGTTATCAGATGAATATTAAATTAACAAAGATTGGCTCAAACGAACAAAAACTGAACTGATAGAACCAAACAGAGAGAATCAAAGAATTTTTAAAAAATCACCACACCCCTTGCAAACGTTGCTTTTGAAATTAGCAAATGGGATGCAAACATCAAATTTCCAAAGGCTAATCTGAAAAACCTAACAAGTATTTGAATCCCATTGAGTACTCACTTCATCCCTTAAGCTGACAACGCTCTTCAGGAGAAGCACTCCTGCTTTCAGTGAAAAAGGAGCTCCCCCAGTCTGATCGGTAAGAAGTCTTAGATTGTTTCTAAATATAAAGTGTTGTCCTCGCTTTCCCTCCTGACATGTCTGCGGCTCTGCCTTAAATTTGTGGTTGGCGCTTTAGCAAAACAAGCTTTGCAAACACATGAGCTAGGGTGCTTTCCTGTTCCCGGTATCCCACTATAGCTCTCCTATGTGGGTAACAGACTCCCTAACAGCTTGTCACAGTAGCAGCAGCAAACAGCTTGAATAAATAAACAAAATCCCCAGCCAGAGTTTCTGGTTGGGGAATGGGGTTATGGTTGGTTGGGAATCTGAAAATGGAATGTCTGATCAAGCTGGATTTCCTGTGCTCAGCATAGTATAGGCACCTTCAGCTTTTGGGTTCATCAACTCTAAGGCCTGAAGGGACGGCTCTAGTCATCTCATCTAACTTCCTGCATAACTCGGGCCACAGAATTTCATAAACAAATTGCCAGTGATTTTGACATTGACCCCAATGACGAGGGTTATGCTGGAAAACCTCCTTTCACTAATGCTACTGGGGCATGTGCAGGCTCCGAGAAGTGGGTTTTCACGGAATGCTTGTCCAGACGTATGGAATACCAGGCCATCCAGGAGCATTGACCAGTTTCTCCTGAATATCACGTGCTACTGCTGCACATGGAAGAAATTAAACCAAGCAAAATAAACAGGACCAAGCGATATTGATTGTGACAGGTGGCAGCAAATCCTAAAGCCTTTCCGGTTTGAAATCTGAAGGAGAGGAAAAAGGCAACGCTTTGCCTTTAATGACCTTCCTCCTCAAAACCTTGAAGTTGCTGCTGTCTGTGCTGGAGACCAAAAGAGTATTTCTCCCAAGGAGAAGATTCCCATCAGGGCTTGGGGAAGAGTTCCACAGGAAAGATGCCTAACCTCTGACTGATTTCTGCTTGGGTTTCAGACATTTCTGCTTGCCTGGATGCTGAGCTGACCGAGTTCCCCCTGCGCATGCGCGATTGGCTCAAGAACGTGCTGATCACCCTCTACGAACGTGACGAAGACAACAACCTGCTGACTGAGAAACAGAAGCTCAAGGTGAGGTGGGAAACATACGTGCAGAGCCTTTCCCTGCGCCACAGAACCTAACTATGAGTATGCAGAGCCCAGCATCCTTGCACGCATGGAACCTGGCTGAGCGTGTGGCATTGCATATGCAGAGCCTGGCCCAGAATGCACTGGCACACACAAAGCCTGACCCCACAGGAGCCCAGCCCTGCATGCAGAGGGAGAAGCCAGCCAGTCCCCACAGGGGAAGTTCAGTCTGCAGGCTACCCCCACCCATCCCATTGCACAGAGAGCACAGCACAGCTCCAACCACAGATCCTTGAAAAGAATATTCCCATCAAATTGAATAGATGCTGAATGTTTCAAGTTTGCATTATGTGAATTCAAATGTACAACTGGAGATTAATTAATAGAATCAATTTTTTCAATTCATTTCATGATTTGCCTTTAAGGCTGACCCAGCACCATTGGTATAACTGTGGGCTAAATGTTAAGGAGGTTGTTGGATCCACCCCTGGCCAAGAAGCTCCCCCCAACACTGAGCTAATGTGAAAACTAAACTCTGAGATGTTTGAAATGGTAAAAGAAGTTTATTGCTGTGGAAGCACTGGGATTATTATTCCAGAGTTTACATGTTCCCTGCCTATTCCACTTGTACTGTGTCTGTCAGCAAGGAGACACATCCCAGGCAGGTCTGCCCTGAGAACATGTTTCCTTCCTCCTTCCTGAAATCCCAATGAGACAGTTTTCCCTCACCCCACAACCTTTTGCCCTGTAAATTAAATCAATCAAGCTAAAGGTGACTCAATTCAGTTGGTCAATGAGCCATTTTAATTTCCCCCATGCCCTCTTCCTCCCACTGAAGTTTCCATGTCACAGAGAGTTGCTACAAGTTCTTCGGGACTCAAAAGTTGAGTGGAATATGAGCATTTGTGCTTTCTGCTCTTAAAGCGGGAGAGGATGTAGCTCTACCATCCCCCTCTAATTATGCCCATATCCCAACTCTGCACACATGAAACCCAACTGTATGTGATTTGTACTAAGTGCAGGGCCCTTTTATAGCACAGCTATGGAGAACCACACCCTGTTTGCTCATGAATGCCAGCTGCACCCAATCTCAGTAGCCATCCCCACAAAGTAGCCTTTTCCTGGGCTGCTCCCACACAGTGACCCCACCAGATGCTCCTCCCCAGCTACAATCATCAGGCTGGCTAGAGGAACAGGTCTGAAGTGAACTGTCTGATTTAACAGGTGAAGAAGATCCATGAGAATGAGAAGCGCTTGGAAGCTGGTGAGCACACCATGGAGCTGCTGGCCCGTGACTTTGAGAAGAACTACAACATGTACATTTTCCCCGTGCACTGGCAGTTTGGCCAGCTGGACCAGCATCCTATTGATGGGTAGGTTCCTTTGCACTGAGATGTGGTTGAGGGTACATTGCCACAGTCATGCTGGGCTCATACCCACAACTAAACAGGCAAAATTAACCCTTGGTTCCTATCCCAGGCTTGAGCAAGGATAGTTGAGTAGTTAGAGGTAGGGATTGGGGCACCTGAATTTTGCTCCCTTCTCTGCCACAGATTTTCTTTGTGACATCAGGCAAGTCCCCTATATATAAAATGGGTACAGGAGTACTTTGAAACTGCACATGGGGGTTGTGAGAATAAGTACAATAAAAATGGTGTGGCATTTAAATACTCCAGGTATAAGGGCTGAACAGTAGAAATCCTTGTTATCTGAACACCTCTGGGGACTTTTTGTCCACATTAAAGAGGAGCCTGGGTCAAAGGGAGAACTTCTACTGTAACAATAACCCAGTGTGTTTCAGAGTTTTGTGGGGACAGAAGACCTGTCTGGGATAAGGAATGAATTAGAGAGCCACATAAGGGGATTTCTGCTGAGGAATTACCTTTGACAGAAGGAACCCCCCTGCAGTTGCACATGACTTAAGGCCTTCTGTGCTAGAGAGAAGCTAGGGGCTGGCACAGGGGAGGATGATGCAGCTGAAAGTGATGCAAGGGATCCCAGACCGAAAGAACAAAGGGTGAGGAATGTGAGGAGTGAGGTGCACTTGGTAGAGCATTGCATGGGATGCAGGACTTGGAGCAGCAGGGTCATTCAGGCTGGGAATGCATTAGGCAGAGCTTGATAGGGGAAGTTTGCATAGCATCTATCTAGCGCCAATCCAGAGGGCTGTGAACCACAGCATGGATTGGGCAGGGTAGCAGGAAGGAATGGGCTGTGCTGGGGAAAGGATGCCAAACCCTATGATGAGGATGAGACGCCAAAGCAGCTCTATAAATAAACGGAAAAAGATGGGAGTCTCATCAACAAGCGCTTACCCCCTGAGCTCCGGCAGTCTCTGCGCTGTTTCCTGTAGCACAGCACACTGGGGTGGAAAGGAGATGTCTCTGTGGGATTACGTTGTCAAGATAGCATAATGATGAATGCGCCTCCACTCTGGTGTCCAGAGGATGCTCTGAAGGTGAAGCTTTGAACAGATAATAGGCCCAATCCCATGGTCTGCCGATCCCAGGTGCAAACACGCGGGAACCATATGGTACAATGTGCCGTCAATGGAGATGCGTGCAGTGTGCGCACGTAAAGCGGGGGTGCACACAGGATCAACACACACCATGGAATCAGACCCATTGAATGTTTTACAGCTGCTTGGTTGGATGGAGAAATTCAGGTGAGGACTCAAGGGACCTTCTCCCAGGCCAGCAGAAAGGGAAAGCCTTGCTTTCAGTTAGAGTGAGGAGGAGGGTCTATCATCCACTTAAAACCACCATCCCAGCCTGATCCAATGGACAGACTTATTCACTTCACTGGTCATTAGATCAGGCTCCTATTGGAAGGATATGGAAATGAGTCCAGCTATAGATTGGAGGAGGAAGGAAGATTATGGGGTGGAGACTGGCAGCCCAGTGGGGCAGAAACACTTCCTGCCCACTAGCTCCTTTCACTGCTAGGCCTGTTCCACCCCCACTGTGGTAACAATGAAGGAAATCCATGAGTCTCCTCACCCTGGGGTGGTGGTATGAGGCCTGTAACAGGGGCTCTGACCATCTCGCTGTTCCTTTTCAGGTACCTGTCCCACACTGAGCTGGCCCCACTGTGAGCTCCTCTCACCCCCATGGAGCACTGCACCACCCGCTTCTTCGAAGAGTGCGACCTTGACAGTGACAAGTACATTGCCCTGGAGGAATGGGCCAGTTGCTTTGGCATTAAGGAGAGTAAGTACCCCTGTCTTCCCCTCTCTGAATCTACAGTGGTGGGGAGGTTAGTGAGATGGGCCAGATCCTCTCCAAACCAAAGGGATAGATATTATAGACACAGGTGGTGCGGCAGCACGGGGAACCCAGGGGGTTCCACACTCCTTGGTGCAGCTCAACTGCGTCCCCTGCTGGTGGGAATTGGGGAGGAGGGACATCATTCTATCTTCTACACCAGGGCCCATTCCAACCATAGCTACACTTCTGTTCCAAACATCTCCAGGAACCAGCAGCAGCAGCAGCCAACACTAGCTCTAGCTAGAATATCTGGAATTTCAGGCATGTGGGTTTGTTGTACCTGATTTTAAAAATAACTGCAGTCCTAGGCAGTAAGGGAGATTGATCTCTATTCAACTTTGGAAATGCTCCTTAAACAGGTCTTAAGGAAGCAGACCTGGAGATGGAGATAACCAATGCTCGGATTAAGTTAGCACCAGGTTTCTCTGTCTCCAGTCTCCTTCCCACCCCTCAGAATCAGAGAGTCAGAGCAGACAGCAAGGTAGAGGGGTGTGTGTGTGTGAGAGAGAGAGAGTAATCCTGTCAGTACTGAAGTGAAGTGGCTGCTATTCCCAAGACACCCCCAAATGACCCTCCTAACTTTTCCTAGGTATCACTATTGAGCAAATTTGCTTATAACCCCCTTTCCCCCCTCCCCCCCCAGCATGTGCAGGTCAGCCATCTGGCCAAGAAGTTGGTGCCCCACCTTGCTGCAAAAATACTGTGACAAATCCTCAGGTTGATCACCTCTGGGGCTTGAACCTGATATTGCATGTTTTTTCGCTGTGAGCTGTCAAGTAGCTTTTAGGCAACTGCAAATACTAGCCACTAGAAGGGGACAAAAAGTTCCACTGTGTTAGCCTGGATGATAGCATAGGTGAAACATCTGCAGTGCCATTATTAATCCTGTCTCTCTCTCCTTTATTTGCAGAGGATATTGACAAAGACCTCGTGATCTAAATCCAGTGGCTTCCATCTCTGTTGCCTCCTTTTCTAAAAAACAAAAACAAAACACATTTCCTGTTTCCTTTTATGTTTAAACATTTCTTTGTTTGTTTTTTTCCCCTGGGGACAAGGTGCTAATATAGATCTAAACGTATATATTAACGGTGCTAAAAAGAAACTAAAAAGACACTCATTGTTAGTCGCCTGATCTATACCACTAGAATACCCTTGCTCACTCACCCATCTCTGTTTTCTTATTGGCCCTTTGATTTGATGACATTATCACACTGAGTAATCGGATCCTGTCCTAAATATCTACTCCACCTTCCAATCCTCCTTGGATATTTCTTTGAAACTTCTTACTAACGACCTATTCTACAGATATTTAAATCTAGGGCAAAGACAGGCCAGATAATTAACCCCCTAGTTTCCAGAAGGCAAGTGAGGGGAAAGGTGGTAACCAGAGTGTGTTTGGAGAATGGACTTTTCCAAAGACTAGTGGTGCAGTTGTTTTTCGCTGAATATTATTTCCTGTTGGGGAAAAATAAGAGAGGCATGTGAGTGAGAGAGAGAAAGAAAATCCAAAATGGCAAGTTTAAAATTCCCCAGATTTGGAATTTAACTACAATTGGATGCATACATAAAATGGTAAAAATAAATAAAAATTAAACGCACAAATATTTTAAAAAGAAATCTTCCTGTAAAATCCCCCCCTTTAAAAATAAAGGTTTGAAAATGCTACCTGTTTTTATTATTACTTGATGCTTGTATTATTCTTGTGTTTTCCGTGCTTTAAAATTTAGATTTGGTGCTGATGTGTTTGGTGATGATATTTTTATTCAGTCTCCCTATTGTGATTCTGCTGTGACCAAGACTCAATATCTCTGGATTTTGGTGACAAAACACTTTCCCTTCTAATGCTCCTATCCCAGCTGTGGCCAATCTCTGGCTTCCCCCCAGCTTGCCCGGTTAGCGTCTGCTCAAAAAGACGTGCAAATGGTAGATCAAATGTTTGCGTTTTGCCTTTGTGGCTGCTTTGGTTAGGTTTTTTAAAATATTTTTTTTTGTGGGGGGGATCCTTAAAAAGGAGGAGACCTACAGAATCAAAAGGGTGGTTAGATCTCGCAGGCTGAGAACTCTCTTTACCTCTGAATGTCCCCTGTGCCTTATATTATTACATCACTTGAAATCTTGCCACAGTGTGAGCAATCTGATGAGTCTCTCGTAATAAAAGATAATTGTTTGAAACCATGATGCTAAATAAGCTTGCAGTGTGCTGGTCTTCCAGTCTGTTTCTTGTCATCCTCATTTGTGGGGTGCCACATGTGAGCCCCCGCCCCCTTTGGATTTGTAAGAGTTGCATTCTAATCTGTTATCCCCCTAGATTTGCTAATATGGGTTTGGAACTGTAGCTTTCCTGCTTAGGGGGATTTCCTGCTCTGCAGAGGGAATTCAACTGAGTTACATAGAGTTCCTATAGCAAAGAGATTCCCTTCCTTCAGGATAGGGATAACTTTAAAGAGAAAGGGTTGTAAATCTCAGTTTTAGTCCATCTCAATCCCACAAATTAATGGGATTATTTATTTGCAGATGCTTAACTAGAATGCTCAGCAACTTACAGCATCAACCCCTATGGCAGAGATTCCCAAACTGTGGAGGTCACGCTATCCCATAGACAGGGTTATGATACCATCCATATTCAGTATACTGTGAATCTTTATTGTTTTCTGGGTTTGTAGGATTATTCTTACATCTCAAAATGAACCACTGCCTTTTGCTCATAAATTTTAATAACAGAAGGAACTTTTATGACAATTCAGTCTGACTTCCTACAAAGCACACACCAGATACCATGACTTGGGCATTCTGAATGCACAAAGGTTCTCATTTTGAATTCCCTGTGACTTCTTAGGGACTGAAAGATTATGCCATACTTTGATATTTAAAGCTGACTTTCCCCTCTATTTGACTCGGGTCTTGAAGTTTGATCTAAAAAGACTGTGATGCCAAGAATTATCAGTGATCGTGTCTCACAGGTTAATATTGATCTCTGTTACTATTATGAATCTCCATGGTATTATAACTGCTGGGGTATGAACAATGTTTGTTCAGGCACATTTACAAGGATAAACTCATTTTAACAAAATGAATTCATTTCTGGTATGGAACTGGTTTATTTGAAATATTTATTTCAAATCATCTTTAGCCCGCTCCCTCCTGATCACAACAACAGCTCGGGGTGGCTCACAACAAATACGCGGAATAGTTAGACATCTTTCCAAAATATATGTTTCACCACAACTGATTCCAAGGTTGGTGTATACAGGAGACAAGTATGGGCACTTACGTTTGGGCTGTAGTCTAAGGGGAAGGCTTGGGTTGGTGGCTTACGCTCCTTGGTTTTATAACCAAAGATGCCTGATGGCTTGGATGTGAAATACTTTAACAATCACTGCTATGAGCCAGAACTTTCAAATATCACTAAGTGATTGAAGGAAGGTGGAGGGTGTTCTTTGGATGCCCGGTCTGGGGGTGCTGGTGTCCCAAGAGTGTGCCCTCAATGCTTTCTGAAAACCAGGACTGCCACAGAGTGTCATGGACTTTTCCAACTAATACAAAGAAATCACTGCAACGTCTGTGACGCAGCAGAGTTAGACTAAAAATGAAGGAAGGAGACTTATGATTCTGAAGGTGTACGTAACATGCTGAGGTTGGGTATGGGTAATAGTCTGGAGAGGAATGAGGAAATCCCAGACCCACAGGACCCAGTCATTACTGACAACATCCAGACGGATCAGAAGAGCATTATGAAGGCTGGTGGCATCTACACACTAATCAAACAGTTCTGCCAAGTCTAATGGCTTGACAGCACCCCTGGGGCAGTAGAGACAGCAGCTGTTTTATTGTTAACATTTTATGTTGTCAGGGTGAAATATGGTCCAGCTTGCATTGTACATAGTGGCAGGGTAGTTATGGTGGAAGAGCTGGGTGAGACATATCTAAAGGTGCCAACAAGCGAGATGGTAGCCCACACCAGGTGGGTGTCCACCTATCTGTTTATTAGGTCTTCACCCCCACCATCCACATGGCGGGGTCCTGGAGTATGCAGAGCCTGCCATGCAGGCTAATGTGTGCCCAAGCATCCATGTCCCATCAATTAGGTTGTGTCAACGTGTAGCATCGTGCGCACACACAAAGGAGGCTGGCTTTTTCAGAGGGGCAGAGTTAACTCTGTGATGTGCTCTCCTAAAAAGAGAGTCCCCTAAAGCATGTGACCCTAGGTGGCCACGTCACATACTTTGTCCCCCTGACCAAAAGCATATCCTTCCTCCATATCCTGCAGGTCTGGGATCTAAACACGTTCATCTTGGTCAGAGGTGTAAATGCAGCATTAACAGGAAAGAGCTTTGAAATACTCAGGTTCATGACTGGAGCAACCATCTACAGTCAATCCCACATCAAGTGATCAAACCTCAAACTCCAACCCAGCTTAAATAACACAAAGGGTTGTTCAAAACCTTCCACTCTTCCTTGACTTGGGTTATGTCATTGGAGAACTTCGCTTAAAAACAACCATGTACATTGACATAGGACTTACTTCATACAGGCAAGATTGGGGAATTTCCTACGGTTTCCTACGGGTGGGTGAGTTCTCACAGGCCTGAGATACCATCTGACCCTGCACCCAAAGACTCCCAAAGCAGGTTGTCACCACAATGTCCTTTATTTACAGTCCTTTTTAAACACCGTCTCATAGCACCCAAGACAGGAGGCCCCTGTCAACGAGACAGAACAGTCACCCAGCTTTCTGCACTCCTCAAGTGTTAGCAAGAGACCCCCTTCCATGCATGCCTATTGGGGGGTTGGTACCCCAATATACGTTCGATTCTTAAATTTAGGGGAATTAGCTAAATTAGTTGAACTGGGGGTCCCCACGTGCCACAAGGATCAGTCTGAGGTGCGATACATGCTACAGTCAGGTTAGTACCCTCCCCAAAGTAGAGGAAGAGAGGGAGACAAATGTTTTTAAAAAAGGGAATGTTTATTTCAAAGGGACATAAAAAAAAAAAATACACAATGGGATACACATATACTAATCAACACAGCCCCGGTCAGGCTGGCGATTTACAAGGAATCCACAAGTGGCGATGGGGGGGAGGGGAAAGTAATGTGGGGAGTGAGTGAGGGGAGACACCGGGGAGAGACACACACAAAGAGAAAAGAGCAAGGGACAGAGAGAGAGAGAAGCAAGAGGGGAAGTCAGGACCAATGGTTACCTCTCCTTGCCATTGAAAAGGGGACAGGTGGCCCGCAGACCCAGGAAAGTTTGGGGATGAAGGGAAGGGGCTGACCAAAGTCTGGGAGACCCCTTAATTTGAAATGTCCACATGTTGTAATTAGATGAGACGGAAGTGGGGTATTATGCGCATATTATGGTGGTTGCGTATTTTTTAAGTCCGCAAATTAAATAGCTCACAATCGAGCTATTTAATTCGTGGACTTTAAAAATGCGCAACCACCATAATATGCACATAATACCCCACTTCCATCTTGTCTAATTACAACATGTGGACATTTCAAATTATGCACAATCGCGATGCGCAATCGCGCGCCGCTCGTCTAAAAGCAGCCTATGCCAAAATGAGGAAGCTAGTTAGAAAGAAACTAAAAGGTACAGTTGAAAAGACTACATGTTTGCAAGAGGCATGGAGGCTGTTGAAAAGCACCATCTTGGAAGCCCAGATTACATGCATCCCACAAGTTAAAAAAGGTAGCAGGAGGACTAAACGTCTACCACTGTGGTTAAATAGAGACACAAAGGAGGCTATTAGAGCCTAAAAGGCATCCTTTAAGAAATGGAAAGCTAGCCCCAATGAGGAAAATACAAAGGAGCA
This sequence comes from Sphenodon punctatus, assembly GCA_003113815.1. Lineage (NCBI taxonomy): Eukaryota > Metazoa > Chordata > Lepidosauria > Sphenodontia > Sphenodontidae > Sphenodon > Sphenodon punctatus. The sequence continues at coordinate 2,539,764 of QEPC01006805.1, read as the reverse complement.
TAAACGCTGGCAATGTAAATAAGGTGCTAATAAGGCAGGCCAAGAAAGAATTTGAAAGGAGACTTGCTAAAGAGGCAAAAACAAATAATAAAACCTTTTTCAAGTATATCAGAGGCAAGAAGCCTGCTAGGGAGTCGGTTGGGCCATTAGATGACCAGGGAGTAAAAGGGGCACTCAGGGAGGACAAGGACATTGCAGAGAAGCTAAACGAGTTCTTTGCTTCGGTCTTCACTGCGGAGGATGTTGGGGAGATACCCATGCCGGAACCCTACTTTGTAGGTGATGAATTGGATGAACTGTCACAAATCAGCGTGACCCTGGAGGAGGTTCTAGAGCAAATTGACAAGCTTAATACGAACAAATCACCAGGGCCAGATGGTATTCACCCCAGAGTTCTGAAGGAACTCAAATGTGAAATTGCAAACCTACTAGTAGTAATTTGTAACCTAACGTTGGCATCTGGCACTGTACCTGAGGACTGGAGGGTGGCAAATGTAACCCCAATATTTAAAAAGGGATCCAGAGGTGATCCTGGAAACTACAGACCGGTAAGCTTGACGTCTGTGCCGGGCAAAATGGTGGAAACTATCATTAAGAACAGAATCACTGGGCATATTGATAAACATGGCTTAATGGCAAAGAGTCAGCATGGATTTAGCAAAGGGAAGTCATGCCTCACTAATCTCTTGGAATTCTTTGAGGGCGTAAACAAGCATGTGGACAGGGGAGACCCAGCAGATATAGTGTACCTGGATTTCCAGAAAGCTTTTGATAAGGTCCCACATAAATGACTCTTGAGAAAATTAAAAAGTCATGGGATAGGAGGTAGTGCTTTGCTATGGATTGGCAACTGGTTAAAGGATAGGAAGCAAAGAGTGGGCCAGTTTTCACAATGGAGGGATTTAAAAAGTGGTGTGCCCCAAGGATCTGTACTGGGAGACCAGTTCTTTTCAATGTATTCATTAATGATCTGGAAAAGGGTGTTAAGAGTGAGGTGATCAAATTTGCAGATGACACCAAGTTATTCATAGCGGAACTAGAAAAGGTACAGAGAAGGGCAACAAAAATGATCCAGGGTATGGAACAGCACCCGTATGAGGAGAGGCTTGGTAGGTTGGGGGCAGGGCTCTTCAGCTTGGAAAAGAGACGGATGAAAGGAAATATGATAGCGGTCTATAAAATCATGAGTGGGGTGGAACTTGTAAACAGGGAATGGTTATTTATCCTCTCAACTAGTACTAAAACTAGGGGACACTCCATGAAACTCGGAGGAGCCAGAGGGATTTCCAGGCGGGGGCTGAGTAGTATGTGCGGTTGTGGGAGCAGCACCAATTGCCTGGAGCAGCTAGTGCTGGGACTATTTGGCTGCTTGTTGCAGCTGGGTGGTGCATGGGCAGGAGCTGAGCACGCCACCCTGGGCGAGACGGGACTTCCAGGACAGCCCAGTAAAAGTCGCCCCGATCGAGGCACTGCCATGGGCAGCATGCCTAAGGGTAGTATGTGCAAGGGCGCGCCCTTGTGCGCACGGCCTTAGGCGCCAGCAGGGCCAGGGCCTAGCTTGCTGATATTTCCTACTCATAGTATAGGGGCAAATAGGGGCCTCCCGACAGCACTCCCCGAGAAGGGGCAGGACTATCTTTATTACAGGGGCCAAGCTTCCCGATAGCATGCCCCGAGAAGGGGTAGGACTATCTTTATTACAGGGGCCAAGCTTCCCGACAGCACTCCCCGAGAAGGGGCAGGACTATCTTTATTACAGGGGCCAAGCTTCCCCACAGCACTCCCCGAGAAGGAGTAGGACTATTTGTACTACAGGGGCTAAGCTTTCCAACAGCATTCCCTGAGAAGGGGCAGGGCTACTTTCACTACAGGTGGGAGGTTATAGTGTTCAAAGTTTGGTCTATTTGTTGGAAAGATATTTAAACTGTTTGTCTGGTTGTATTTGAATGATGTCTCCAAAAACCAAACGTTCTCGACTCAGAGCTGTCAAATTATCACCACCTCCTAAACAAAGGAAGATGGATAACTTTATTTATATCGGGATTCAAGTGACAAATAGATATGAACAGCTGGCAGATAGTGAGAAATCTTTAATTCTGGGGAAAGTGACAACTGGGGGAGAACCTAGGCCAATTCTAGAATCAGTAGGTTTATTGCCAGACTTGAAGCAGGTTGAGAAAAGGGAGGGAGAAATACTCCAAGGGCATTAAAAACCAACCTGCCAGAGGAAAAGGGAAAGAAACTAGTTGGATACAAAATCTTGGATTGCCTTTGTCAGTGTATAGTGATTTAGCACAAGTGGATAAAACTAATATCCCTAATGAATTTATAGCGAAACACGTTATGCTAACAGCCCAGATGGTCCAGTATCTGTTCTCGCAATTTAATGTACTAACTCATAAAGTAGATGAACTTTCAAAAGCTTTGGGAAAATATAACCTTCAGCAGCAAAAAGGTGATCATGTGCAAGTTCAGGCAGAGGGCCCCAAAGTAGACCTGATGCAACAAGTAGACCAGCATGGGTGGTATGGTCAGGGGAAGGAAAGTGATATGATCTTTGATTTACTGTACGATCAGGGGTGCTCAATCCTCTCTGTACATCAGAGAGTAGCTAATAAATTAGCTTTAAATATAGTACCTACCCCATTTGGCAATCTGCCCTTTTGGAATACTCCTCTAGAAGTTGCAGAGCATTTAAGGATTTTAACACAGTTGCCAATTACCAGCAAAGATATTATGAGTGTGGATTATGCAGGAGCCGCAAAAAATCAGAGGAATGTAATCGTAAGTTTTACGGAAGACATTTTTGTGGGTCAGATTAAGGAGAGAGAAAAATATTTGATCTCTCGAGGGGTGTATCCCACCCTGGTATATTGCAAGAAGGTCCAGGTGACTGGACCAAAACAGAATGACAAGTTTATTAGAGACCAAAGGAGCCGAAAGAAGACAAAACAGTTAAGGAAGGGAGGACTGCCTAAGAGATATGATACGTTGATCCCCAAACCCAGAAGTAAGCATAATAGCCAAGAGGAAGACATGGAAGTTCAGCTAAAAATGCCAAATTCTTTAGATCAAGGGCGAGAGAATCCAACAGGGAAAAAGACAGGGGTCCAGGCAGCAGTCAATCCAAGGTTTTTCCTTAATCAAATGTCTAGTTCATACAAACAGATTTCTAAGACATATGAGAAACCTGTTCTAATCTGGACATCCTTTGTGGACACACAGGAACTCCGCAGGATACAAACCTTATTAAGAATGGTAGCTTAAGGATAGAAGATATAGATCTATGTAAATTTCCTGTGACAGACTCTCCAGCTGAGCATTTAACTTCCACTCCATCAGGTAGAGGAAAAAGGGAAATCTTCGCAATATCCCCTCCAAGCATTACAGGAGATAGTGTAAGTCATGGAAGTATGCCATTGCTGGAAAGTCTACACTCACAAGCTGAGCAACATTCTATATGTTTACTGGCTTCCATTACCATTTTGCCCTGCCAGGCTGAAGGGAAATTAGGAAAACTGGAAGATGGTAAGTAAGTAAGTAAATAATTTATTATGTGTAGCCAATGGCTATTACATCACTGAAAAATAACATAGCACAATACAAACAAAGCAAGTACAAATACAAGTACAACTAAAAATTCCAATTTCCAAATATAATTATCCATATTCATTTAAACTATTCCCAGATCGCCGAAGAGCTAATCAGCAGATGTGCCCAAAATCCAGCTACACTTGGGGTTTTCCTTCCACGTCTATGAGCCACTGCTAGCCCAAAAAGGGCCACCTGCCGAGAAATGGGTGAATCTGCTGGTTTGAGCATTAACCTTAAGTTAGCGTGAAGATTGTTAACACAATTATAAAAAGGAAGAGCATCCTGAAGTTTCCCCCTTATATCAGCCAAAGCTGGACAATGGAAAAAGATATGTATTAACAAATCGGGCTCTTGTATGTCACAGAGGTCACAATACCGCTCATCAGTAGGGACCCCTGCATAACGGCCCTCAAGAATATTAGGGGAAAAGCTCCACACCGTAGACGGGAAAAAGCCTGTCTAAGTTGAGGATCCGTCCATACCGATAGATAGCTAGATCTTGAGGGTTCTAAGTTTGGGGGGAAGTAGGCCGGAGCCACTTGCTGTAAGCCAATTTGGATATCCTGGAGCTGAATCTCCTGGTCTGCTAGCCTCTTGGAAAACAGGATTTCGGCTGCTTCTGGGCCTTTTTCCAACAGGAAATCGCATGAAAACCCCAGCTTTTGTACCTCGTCCCTCATATTGAGATCCCATGCACTCAAAAGTTTGGAGGATGCAGCCAAAGAAAGTAAAGATCTATCTCTAGGTGAAAATAGAAAAACTCGGAGCCAATACTTAAGCGTCGAGCGGAGAGCAATATGTCTAAGTGTATATGAACATGATTCAGCCCTTAGTAATACTTGGGGCGTACCCCTGGGGAGACTCAGGATAATCCGCAAGAATCCATTCTGGAGCGCTTTGAGTTTATAGATATAAGCAGTACCCCAGATTGGAATTGCGTACATGATCTGGGGGATCACCTTGGCCCTAAATAATCTAATAACAGGTTCAACCAATTTACCCCCGGGGCCCAAAAAGAACCCCACTGTTGCAGCTGTTGTGTGTTTAACCTGTGCTCTTACTGCTTCATAATGGGCCCTCCAAGAGCCTGTTGCTGAAAAGATCACTCCTAAGTATTTGTAAAGAGAGACCTGATCAATTGCGATCCCCACCATAGACCAACGATGGTTTTTATGGCGCCTGTGGTTCCCCATAATCATCACCCATCACCAAAAGGGTTTCCCAACTTTTACGCTGGTATGTCAGCTTCTTGCATACCAAAAGTTTCCTGTACTTAGATCTAATGATTTGAAACTGATACCGTAAGACCTTAGTCGATTGAGAACTCAATTTTCTTGCTGCTTTCCTAAGTGCAGCTCTAAGAGACTGGCATTCTTTGTCAAACCACAAATGGTTAGATTTAAGTGTGCTCAGAGCTCTCATTTCTGACAAAATTGAAGCCAGTATTCCAATTAATTCCTCATAGTAGATCAACGTATTATCTCCCTTCCCTACATGTACATCAAGCTTAAAATAAATAATTTATAAACCCAAAACACAGGGAAATACTGGCAAAACACTGGGAAAACCCAGCAGCAAGGAGTTCCCAGGGTTAACATTGGATGGAAGAAAACACAGTCTACATGCACATCAAGTTTAAAATAAAAAAATTGTAAACCCAAAACACAGGGAAACACCCAAAACACTGGCATAACACTGGCATAACACCCCAAACACTGGCATAACCCAGCAGTAAGGAGTTCCCAGGGTTAACATCGGATGGAAGAAAACACAGTCTACATGCACATCAAGCTTAAAATAAATAATTTATAAACCCAAAACACAGGGAAACACCCAAAACACTGGCATAACACTGGCA